>CM023481.1:291409819-291827418 GCA_013339685.2 Hyalomma asiaticum
ACGCCTTTTATTTCACTGTCATGGGTAGCAAATTTGAACAGAAAATTAAGGTCAAAGTTTCCTTTTTCACATTCTATGCTGAAACCTCTGCTCCTAATGCATGCATGACGTCATGTATTTCAAGGTGTTTTTTTCACATTTTCGCCACATTGGCTCCAGGGAATTCTGATGCTCACTCTGTTAGGTCTCTAGCCACCTTATAACAAAATGCAATCAATTTTTTGCGGCGATTAATTATGTGGGCACTAGCAGGGAGTCTTTGAAATCTATGATGTCACAGTGAATTGGTGGTGGAACTTCAAGGCAGCATCACCACCTGTATTTTCACATCCTCATGGCAAGGGTGGTGCTTTTCGTATTATGAAAGGGTGGTTTGCTGATGCAAGAAAAATCGTTTTGCTCTTTAGTGTACCTTTAAATATCCACAATAAAAACTTCATAAATGCAATGACATTACGGCTGCATGATCCTCAATTGTTCAACACATCCAAAAAAAAGGATTTACAAAAACTTTCCCCCATTTTGTGAATCCTTTTTTGTGTGTGTGGCACAAAAGAAAAACTTGTGCACATTTTTTCTTGTTTCGCAAGGCCACATAATGCGAGATTGCCAGAAAACGTCTTGCCATCGGAGATCACACCGAATGTCATAGTTTAACGTGTATGTGTAATTAAATACGAATGCACGCGGGAGAACATGTGCTGTTGCCCATGAAAGCTGGTGGCCCCTTTCTACACTTAAAGGGGTCGTGAAAAGAATATGGAGATACCTGGTTGTAATTTTCGCTGCTTCAACATGCATTCGACAAGCCGATTCCGAAATATTTCAGCGAAATATTCAGTGCACATTTAATAACGCTTCTTTGAAAAGCCAGTGTTCTTGCGCTCCCGAAACGACTATGTGACACTACCGGCTGGCATGGTACTATTCAGTAACGTTGCAGTAAGATATTTTTAAGTGCAAAGGTACAGTGAACTCGTGTTTGCTCTAAAAGAATCGATTTACTTGAAAGCTAGAAAGAAAGAAAGTACTTAGAAACCGTGCGGTGCTGCCCTTCGGAAGCAAAGCTGCAGCACGGTTTGTTTTCCCGTGGCCTCTGAGGGAGCGCCAATCTCGGAGGTATGGCAGCTACTAACATGTCAACTGCAGAGTTAAGGGGAACACACGCAGTGAAACCGAAACCAAGTTTTTTATTGCACTAAATCAATGCACACGGTGCAACGGAACAATGCGTATTGTTGATTGGAGGGTCAGGATTCCGAATACGCACCTTAGTACAAAAAGTTCAGAAAACGTTTCACGACCCCTTTAACATTCTTCCCCACATAACACTGCTGTACAGTGGCAAAGCTAAATTTGCATGAGCTGCAGTGTGATAGTGCAAATTTCTTGAGATAACGGCTAAACCATATATACCTAAGGCCACAAACAAGTGCAGTGCCTCCCCTCCCTTTACATCAATGGATCTCTCAAGGGGAGGGTCCCACCCCGCGCTTTTGGGGTTCCTCAAGGACAAAATACTTTAGAACAGTTGTTGTTTGTTGTCATTTCACAGTGGGCTTAAAACTGTCAATCAGCTAGCCTCCAGGGATGGCATTTACATAATGACGACTGGCACATTGCATCAACTTTCTAGTGCACTGCACCCACATAAATGGCGCTAATGCACTAGTAAAGTGCATTAGCCCCATTTAAACAGGGTAGCTTTATAGGTCGGAGTGGACTTGGAGAGAGCAGGTATGCAATGGTATGGAGGGTGAGCTTTTTTTGATGAGCAGTACGCTGGTGTAATAGTGCCCCTGCATTTTCCCTCATATAGTACCAGTTATGGGGCTTGGGCTTGCAGTTGTATCTGGCCAGGTGAACTACACACATCTTGCTGCTAAAAAGCTGCTAAAAAGTCACACAAAAGTGCATTTTCGCATGCCTCCCAGAAGATTTTTCTCAATTGTACAACTGTACAAAGTGGTCACAATCCATACATTGTTCAGGCAAACTGGAAGACTTGGCAGGTCGGCACTTAGCTTTGAGCCATGTATTTTCTTTTTTTTTTTTTTTTACCCTAATGGCTGCAGAAACAAGACACAAGAACACAGAAAAGGACCATGAAGCACAGCAGCACCGTGTTCAGTGGTCTTTCTCACTGCGGTCGCCACATATTGTATTTACCACAGCTTAAATTATGCATTTCAAGCAAATAGCTCAAGTATCAGTGTTATTACAGTGCATTCACAACAAAATTCAAAAGCAGGACATCTCAAATATGATGACAGTTCTAATATGCATGTCAGGTGAAAATGACTTAACTGCGTGGCTTCAATTTCACAAACTGGAACATGGACGGTACAGTAAATATTTATTGTACATCATTTTTTATTTTATAGCTACCTCAGCATTACAATCTGTCACTAAAAGTATTATTAGCCCCTCCCATGCACGGCCACACAAACTTATGCAGACAATATCAGCAGGTTGCTTTCTTTTTTGCAATACAGTGGTACGAGCTTGGATAAGCCAAATCCAACAGCACAGAGAAGGAGAGAGAGAGGAAATGTGTGAGTGAGTATGCATGTGTGAGCTTGCTTCTTGCTATTTGGAAATGAGCAATGTAAACGCAACCTTCAAAAGCAATAAAAAGCAACAGCCTTGTCTAGACTTACCGCAGGGTAGTCGAAGTCTGGGGAGCTTGCTACATCCTGAATGTAGTCCACCCGCCATTGATTTTCAGATTTCTCCAGCTGTACTGGTGGTACAAGCGTGCTCATGGCACCTGTGATAGTCTGGTTAAAATGAGACAATCCGTGTGAGTGCAATGTACAAACACCTCAAAAATTCTTTAAGGTTTTAAGAAGCAGTGCCATACCAGGATTGCATCTCGTATGTTCTTTTTTATATCTTCTATTTTTTGTTTCTTCTCTCTGAAATGCAGATCCCATTACTTCAGATGAGTGTGACAATAAGCTATAACACAAGATTGCACAAAATTACAAAGCTGATAAAGCAACATGAAAATAGACAAGAATCAAGACAACTGAAAGTGACTACTCAAGCGTTAACAGCTGCAGGGTACTTTGGAAATTCATATTACATGGGAATACTACCCAGACACTTGGGTCTCATTGCAGCAGACTTGGTGCCTTCAGGTAGCATGCGAGGATTTATTGGGCAGCAGCCATCTAGCCATAAGACCACGTTCTACGTGATGCCTCCCGGCAAATACAACTGTTCCACACTTGCCGCCATGGCTACAAGTGGCGCTGCCTAACACTCCCACGGTTATATGTGCATAAATACCCAATAAAGTGGACAAGGGGACAACCATCTTTGTAGCTCAGCAGTAGAGCATTGGACACATCCGAAAGTCGTGGGTTCGGTTCCCACCGAAGGCAGGTTTGTCGTTTCATCCACTTTAATTCCTTTCTACTTACATAATTACAATACTACAATTAAGAACTTCAGTAACTTCCCCTATGCTTTCCTAGGCTTCATTGTTTGTTGGTTCATTAAGTTGTTTCTAACAAAAAAATGGGCGCTTGACCCCTTCCCTTTTACCTTAATTTTAATGCGATATAGTTGGAATAAAGGAGAAAAGGATATGCAGTTAAGGAGCCAGCATACTTCTAGCTGAATATAGCCAACAACTTTGGCTTGAAATATGCCTCATCGAGTGAGCTTATCGCCTAGGTTGTTGTTAGGTCAGCTACTTTTGGCATGCACACAAAACATATGTAACGGTGACCATGCCATATCTTCTATATATTCTTATGCTTCTGTATGCATATCTGCCAACCTATGATCATTTAAAATCAGGAGATTCACAAAGCAAACTGAACAAAAAAATGCTGTGTACATCTTTACTTATTGGTCTACAGTTATGTCACACACAGCACTGAGTGACTGCCAGTGAAGTTCAGACACACCAGCAGTCAAAATTGTACACATTATTACAGAACTTATTTGTATTAATTACACAATCGCACAAGGCAAAATGTGCCATGACCTATGAACGCTAGTGGCACATTCCCACACTTGCAGGGTTTGTACAGGTTTCCAAGAGACAAATTCAAGGATTTTTCAAGGACCTGTCAAAAACTGATAGATTGCTATGGTGGTTCATAAGCATTAAACCTTATTGCATAGGACAAAGAAAAGTTGCTACAGCTTACTGCACATAGATTTTCGTTCAACCAAGTGAAGGTCTGAAGCTCAGGGCAGGTTCTTTTTTTTTTCCCCTCTTCCTCCTCCTTATCATCATCAACCTGTCCGTATCCACTGCAGTGCAAAAAGCAAAGGCCTCTCCCATGGTTTTGCAATCAACCAGTCCTGTGATAACTCTGTCCAAGTTACCCACACAAATTTCATCTCATCTGCACGGCTAACTTTCTGCCACCCCCATCCATACTGGCCTTCTATTTGCATTGTAATGCTAACGAGTTCTTCAACCTTGCCTTTTACAGTCTTTGTCAGGCTGTTTACTTTCATCAACATGTACAATGTCACCAAATGTATCTGGGTTTTCTTCATTTCATTTGCAGAGGTCATGAAATTGGCAACTGCCGCAGTGTTGTTTTTCTTCATCTCCATACCTTCAACTTCCTCCATGATTTTGCACCTTTTTACCTTTAGTTTTCCCAGGACTGTTTCTTTATCGATTTGAAGTCTGCATTGTAAAGCTGCCTCAATGCAAACACAGCTGCCCTTACTTTTTTTGTGGTAGGAACATTCAGAATGCAATCTGCTCTGTCCACTACGCCTCGTATGATATGCTAGATGCATAACAAACTTTTAGTGGTTTGCCAAGGGATCCACAATTCAAGAAAAGGCTAAAGAAACAACTCTGAAATACTACTAAATTCGACAATATTGCAAGAAAGCACGATGGTGCAACTTTTCTTTATCTAGGAGGCTCAAGAGTTATGTTCAACCGCCATATAAATGCGAGTCACACTATCAGGCTCTGCTCAAACCCAAAAATTTACAAGTTTTCAAGGACAGAAATGAAATTCCAAGACTTTTAAGGCCTTGCAAACACAAATTTTTAATTCAAGGGCTTTCAAGACTTTAAGGACCTGTGCACACCCTGACTTATCACGCTTCACAGCATAATGTGGTCATATGGTAGCGAAGCTAACTGAAAAAAAAAAAAAAAAAAAAGAAGAAGAAAAAATGTTCTACAGTTGACTGACATTGTGACAACTTGAACTTTTGAATGCACATTTCGTTTGCGTAAAAACACAATTTATGGTCAGTGGAGCCTAAGATATAGACATGTGGCCGGCACCTGCTACACCCGTCTGGTACAGTATGATGTTATCACAAGTTCCTTATTCAGGTAATAACGAAAGGGAAGGGGTCAAGGGCTCGTTCTTTATTTGTTAGAAACAACTTAATGAGCAAACAGACAATGAAGCCTAGGAAAGCATAGGGGAAGTTACTTGTGGTATTGTAATTGTGGAGAAAGTAGAAAGGAATTAAAGTGTGGACGAAAAGACAAACCTGCCTTCGGTGCGAACCGAACCCACGACCTTCGGATGTCGCGTCCGATGCTCTACCAATTGAGCTACGAAGGCGGTCGTCCCCCCGTCCACTTTATTGAGTATTTATGTACATATTATCCTGGGAGTGTCAGGCAGCGCCACTCGTGGCCAAAGCGGCGTGTGTGGAACACACTTTCTTGCCAGGAGGCGTCACGTAGAACGTGAACTTAGACGAGATGGCTGCTGCTCAATAAGCCCTCGCATGCTACCTTTCTCCACAATTACAATACCACAAGTAACTTCCCCTATGCTTTCCTAAGCTTCATTGTCTGTTTGCTCATTCAGGTAATGGTAATACACATAAACACTGTGGCAATTTCCCCTCCCTCTACATCAACAGGTAGAGGGCAAGATACCATGACAAGCAGTTCGGGTGGGTCCTCAAGGCCATGATAATAAGCCATGCTCCTTTACATGTTGCAGAAATAAACACTGTTTCTAACCATAAGCCCCTGCTTCCTCAAGGCCTAAGTTTCCAAAAGACCCCAACTTTTTTTTTTTCCTTTTAGTCGCGGTGGAGATACAACTGCCTAACGGGGCATTTACTGCCGTGCCCATGCAAATGGGAGTACAGATCTCAGAAGTCTCTATGGCAAATTGGAAGGGTTGGTAGCATTGTATATGTTCATGTGGCAATGTTGTGTATTTCTATATGTCCTTGGCCACCACAGAGGTCAGTCGTAAGAAAAACAATGCTACTTGTGGTGGTTGTGTGCCTTTTCTACATCCTCATTTTTCACACTGTCCACTAGGGTCCAGAAGAAATAAACCATAACCTTTAAATTTGGTAGTTAACGAATTCACTCCATGAACTGAATGCACTCCAGTCAAATGTGTACCTGCGGTTTAACAGTGCTGACCAGAAAACATTGAATGAAAAGCTCTACAGTGCACAACTCCTTTCCTGGCTGTTAGCATGTTGGTGCAAGAGCGTAAATTATTTTCTTCCATGTTCAAAACCTCAGGGACAAATTTGACAACAATGCAATGTATTTTAAAAAGCACACATCTGATCAGCTGAAAAGCAGCTTTTTTTTTTTTATTTCCTTAACAGAGTGCTGCAATTTAAATAAGATTAATTATGAACATGTTTAATAGACACCAATGACTACTACGACTTCATTACTCTGAACAGCAGTTATCGGTCCCCGACTGACATTTTTACAGATTCCCAAAAGACCACGAGACGACAATGCCCTCCCAAATACACATCAGAAAAGCTTGCAAGCAACAGCAGAGTTGCATTACCTACAGTACCATTAACTGATGCCACAAACGAGTTGCTCAATTAACAGGCCATCTGCAAGGTGGTGTTTTATAAGGTACAGCATAAAGTGACAGACATGAAAAGATGCGACACACACACACAGCACCGCATTCAATTATAACTGAAATGCCCACTTATGTATGCTGTGTATGCATAGGTGTTCTGTTAAAATTTTAAGGGAGGATGGTACTAGATACATGGTTTTAAGGATTGAAAACCTCCAACTTGGGCTCATCAAAAATAATTCAAGATTTTCAAACTTATGCTTCAACATGAACGATACAGAAATTTGTAAAAAAAAAAAAAAAAAAGACGAATATATGATTCACAGAAGCACAAATAAAAGCTTCATTACTCTGCTTATAAAACATTGGCAAAATAACAAATATAGTGACAAAACTAATACGGCAACTTCCTCAAAATGTAGGTTCATTACAGAACTAAAACAAATTTTCTATATAAATGCCCTGCTTACATATTTCTTTTAAATATAACACACGAACTTGGAGCCTTTCTTATTAGAATTGAATTGTGGGGTTTGTCCCAAAACCAGCTCTGATGATGAGAGACACCATAGTGGGAGGACTCCGGAAATTTCGGCCACCTGGGGTTCTTCAACGTGCACTGACATCGCACAGCACACGGGCCTCAACATTTCGCCTCCATCGAAATGCAGCCACCGCGGCCTGGATTTGATCCCGCGACCCTCGGATCAGCAGCAGAGTACCATAGCCTCTAGACCACCATGGTGGGGCAATTTCTTATTAGAGAAAGGCATAAGGCTTCAATTAAACATTGTTTTTGGTTCTGCCAATGCATTGGGCATTGACGAAATTTCAACTAAAATTTTTTTTTTTTTTATCTGGAAAGAATGTTCTTTATGACAACCAAAGCAGTCTTTTTAACCATATTTAATAAACCATTGCAGTTGTCAAACATCTTTGCCTGCTGGAACATGGCTTAGGAACTCATGGAAAAATAGTCCATCGATCATTATCAAGTGCATCGAGCACCAGCAACACGAATAATAGTTTCATGCCCGACACCAATGATGCTAGTGAAGCCTGCACATGCGCTTAAGAGGTGACCAAATTCAGGTTCCATAATGATCTATAAACTTGCTCAAAACCTGTGCTTCTCGGAATGACAAATAAGTGAGAAACCACCAGCTTTTTGCATAGTGTGCCAACACAGAATAGCTGTGCAAGTTTGAAACTTAACAGAACTGAGAGGCACAATAATGCTAAGAAGCATCACAGCAACAAAAGAAAAAGATATTGACACTTGCACACTGCAGCGCTACTTTACTCGTACATCTAAAAGATTCAAATAGAATTTTTTCTCACTTCAACTATTTATGTAAAAAAATAACATTTTTTAACCAATTGTATTACTTATTTTTGGAATGAAACTTCCCATCACAGACTTTGAAATATCTCAAATCACATACCACTGTCCATACAAGTTTTCCAAAGGGCTCTTCTCCTTCATGGGAATGATAGTATATGTAAGAGAAGCTTGCATTTCCTAGCACTGAGCTAGGCTTTGCCTAAACATTGATATGGCTGTGCAGACAAGGCTTTCTTAAAATATCCATAAAAGGATTTTTAAACACTTATTACCTATTTCAATAAGTTAAATAATCTTCAATGCATACTGAAGCAGTGAAAAGAAGGAACAGGTGATGAACTGTTAGAATGCTAGAGACCTTGTCTGCCCTCCAACTTTTTGGGCTGTCAATGTTTCTTTTTTTTTTTTTATTCCATACGATTGTACATCGAAGAAGTACTCATAATTAAAAATAAATAACACTGTGCAGTATTACATAAAGCTATTTACACGCTGTGTAGCAGAAACTCAACCACTGTGACAGATTTAATGCTGTGTCAGCGTCCTGGCTCGCCGAATCCTTTTGTCGATGCAAAGCCACTATATGGCACCATTCCCATGCATAAAATTGCAGTTTGCCCTCTAGGTGATTGTAAGAAACACTACCGCTGCAAAGCAAAGGAGAAGCAGCACCTACTTTCCTAAGCACACAGTATATCAACGATGAAATGGTTGAATTACTCATGGTGTGCTTATGAGCACACCACATGCGGGAAAGGCTGTTCAAGAAATTAAGTAGATTTGATACAACTCCTGAAAAGTTTTATTGGGGATATTTTGGGGTAACATCGTCCTTTCTTCAAAATGAACCATTATGTCCATATTGATACCCTGACTGACTTTTGCTGAGTTTGCCTCTTGAGCACAAAGCGTTTTTTTTTATTTTTCATTTTTGTCACATAAGGCATTCTCCATGAAAACTAGCTAGAAAAAAAAACAATTCAAAATTATTTCACCATGCATTTTTCTTTATGCATACAGCGTCCAGTGAGGTGCAATCATCTTTACCAGTTGTAGCAAAAAATGGTGATGGGACAAAATACCATAAATTAAGGAGAGGGAACGCCAGCTAAGACATGCACTCTCCTCCCAGTAGGTCTCCACCAAATACCTTCTTCATTCCGGAAGTGTATTAATTCGAGCCTCATATATAGTACATCCATTAATCCTGCATCATTACTTATGTGGTGTTGTGCATGAGATGAGGTCAACACAAAATCCTGCGTAGTAATGGAGGAAGCTGCTAACAGATGACTCAGTAGAGGAAATATGTATATCTTTTTAAATCGACATAGAAGAGATAAGGTAACACATGTCTGTATGTCTCCCTGTCTCTTCTTTGTCCATTTCTCATGTGCTACCTACACAGATTCCAACAGCAAAATGCTGATATCGGTCAGTGTCCAATGCAATGATTTGTACAGCTATGCAAAGTGGCTGTGGCATAGCACTTAGAATGTGCTTCTTGAAATCAAATGATGCTTGGTGCAACGCCAGGTGTACCTGCTTAGATATTATTCACACAACACTGTAATCCCTGAAACAAAGTGGCACAAAAAAAGCAAACTCTACCATCTTAATTCCAAGCCTAAAAACTGCTGTTCATAGTAAGAAATTATGGCACAATTCCTGAACATGAAAAAGTTGAATCAACAGCAAACGGAAGCCTGGCAACTAATAAAATTACAAAACTATTTCCAAAGCAATAAGACAGAATAATCCACGCCTTGCACACAACGGCATGAAATATTGATACAAGTGATGACATATTGAAATAAATGGTGCTACCAAAGGAAACCATTCCCCCCTCAAGAGCAAGAACTCTTAGATGGAATGAATTCCTTCAACGGAACTTTGAAGAACAAGGAGACAGTGGGGAGAGATCATATAAACATTATGCACTATTAAAGCCCAACAGGCAAAATTATGCCTGGGAGCTACACTACAAAGCAAAAGCTAATGGACTTACACTATCCCCAACTGAGAAAACACCCAGAGCACAAGGCTTACTTTGTTGACTTTTTAAAGACACAAATATGGTTGTTTCAAGTACACTACTTTACTTTTCACAACAAATAGTAAAGACTGCACAAGCTGACCTTCCAAAGTGCATTACAAATCATGAAAAAGATACAGCTGCTATATTTTACAAAACCAATCTTTTGACATGAATATGAAACACCAACAGGTCTAGTTAATTTTCCTTCCCCAATGGTGGTCTAAGTGTACTGGGTTGCAACTTACTTGGGTTCCAAAGGCCTTGAAATACGCAATTACAGCACGGCCTATCAAGTACACTAATGCACTAAGCACTTTGCCCTGTTTGTCTAATGAATGTCCCATGGTGAGTGTAGCATGACAATTTATAGATTAAGCCATGCCATGCAATGTGTCCAGTTTTGAAATAAACCACGTGTTTCGAAATGACGCAACGAAACCGCACACACCCTAGCTCGAGATTTAGCGAGCCGAGCAGGGGCAGGAACAACGCGGGGCCCGAGTGCGGAGAGAGACCGCATGGTAAAATTTAATGAAATAACCAAGCATTACAGATTAGGAAGGCAGTATTACCCCCCACCGCACACCTCATTAAGTAAACAGCAAGCGACAGCATGGCGCCTACTACAAACAAACACATTCCCGAATCCGATCGCGTATAATCGTTTCTACTTCATGCACAAAACCAAAAGATGGCATATATAAAGAAAACAGAGCTCACTCCTCACTAAAACCATTCACATGGAGTATTCTCATCTGTTTCACTATTGTACTCTTTCCAGATTCACCGGCACCTGCAAAAAGAGTCAAAGCAGTGCAACTGTCAGTTTACTGATGACAGCACTTTATGACTACACAACAAGTTCACAAGTGGAAACAATTTTAATGCTAAGCTGACCAAACACAGCTGACAGGCCATGGACTGGCAACAGAGTAAACCCTCACAGTTTGACACAAATGCCAAAATTGCTTCACCAAAACACAGCAGATTAGTGAGAAACACCATTTCAACTAAATCATCAATTCATAAAGAATGCAACACTGCAAAGGAACTCAAGAATAGTAGCACAACGCATGCCCTCTTGCACCAGTGACTACCACTTCACTTGACAACCTTGCACAGGGGAAGGCCACGGAGCTCTCCAAGGGAGTCTCCTATTTGTTTAGACACGCATGGCAGAGATAGAGAATACAAGAGAATCGCTGCGATGCCATCTGTCAAGCAACCATCATGACATCTACAACACTCACACAAAGACACTCTTACACTCACTTGCTAAATGAAGGTCTCCACACTGTTCCCTTATTCATATAGTGAACATAAATTTACAATTACATAAAGTCTAACATCTGCACATTAGCAAACATTCAATACTAGGTTTGCAAGCTGATACCAGCATTAAAACAAACCACAAGTTTAAAGACATCTTAGTCTCAATGATCACGTCAAAAGCCAAAGCACTGCTTAAGTTTACATGGAGAGTTTTGGAATTAACCTACATTTTAGCACACATACTTTTGAGACATGTCCCCACAGGCCCTTAAAAGCCCTAACTATGCAAATGAACCAGAGAAAGTAGCCTACAAAGAAAACTTAACAGTATTATAACAGAACATTTCAGTGGCTTACTTTGCTTATAATATGTCACAAAGCTTGATGCTCCCTGATCACATTGCACAAAGTAAGAAAGTAATTATCAGGGATACTAGAAGTCACATTAACATCACACCCACAGGCACCAAGTAATGTGATCTCGGCCAACATCGAACTGCAGATACTGTTGGACAAAAGTTTTAAAAACAAGTTACACTTAGCTGAATCTAAACATTCGTATTAAATATGAGCTGATCCACAACCAGGGTATAAACTATACCATAAATATTTTGCAGACGAGCTATACTATAGTAAACACATTCTGCTTGCAAGACGCAGGCGAAAGCACTAGGACGCATGAGTGAAAGAATGAGGAACTGAAAGGCTTCAAATAACTTTTCCATTCACCGACATTACGACGGCAAAACTGTGAGGCATAGTTTTAGATCCAGATCACTGTAATGAATGCACAAAACCAAAGAAAGCAGCTATGCAGACGAGTTCTACGAGCGCATCACTTTAGAAGCGACACAGCACAAAAGTTGCAGCGATCAGACGTGCCAGCCAATTGAAACTTGGGCGAGTGCAGTGATCGGCTATGATCACTCCGTAACGCTTCCATCTGGTGCTTCGCTTTTACTGTCGCCAATAGTTTCGGATAAACGCTAGCTACTTCGGAACACTTCTGAACAATTCCCAAACCATTATTTTTCCCCGTGTATTAAATCGCAAAACAAGTCGGCCGTCTCAACAGGGGAATACCTCCCACGGATATCTTGATGTGTGTGGCCAGTACAACCACACAATTCAAGAGGAGAGAGAAGCAAGCTTTGGCCGATTAAGCAGCAAACTTCCGTAATCGAAAATAAATGAAATAATGCGGGCGCACAACGACATGAACACTTTTAAGTTAGGCCTAGCCAAATCGGAGAACTAGAGTCCGATATCACATTCGCGTCTACGAGGTACAGGTAGCCCGTTCAATTTCCCTTTCATGAACAAAGATATGGGACGAACCCAACAGACACCGCGCAAAAAACAACAGCGGTCTGGCGCCACTGCAGAGAAGTTTTCTTAAAGCTGGATAGTGTAGTTCCCAACATCTGAAACCCCGGTTAAGGCAGTCGCCGGAGAGCACCCGTGCCGGCGGTGATACCCGAAAACGCTTTTTTTTTTTCCTACAACCATCAACCGATTTTCACTAACGTAACGGTTCAAGAGAGCGTACCAACCTAGTAATAACAGCCGGTGTGTTGCTCTATAAATCTGTTTGTCCTTTTGAATCTGTTTCTCGATTTTCTTATTGGCTTCCTTCCGGCGTTTATCCTCTTCGGCGTCGCTTTTTGAGCTCGAGCCTCCAAAACAGCCCATGACATTAGGCCTAACAACGTCTTGCACTCCGCCGTTGGTTCCAAAGATTACCGCACAAGAGGAAGCAAACCACTGCAGTAGAGTTATTCCAGGTACATCTCCGAGCAACTATCCATTGGGCCGGGTCCGTTTAGTCACCACCGAAAAATCTGCTGTCCATCTTCCGAAACAGGCATGGGTGTTATCCACCGAGGAAGTGGCTTGCGGAGGATGGGTGGGGGACTACCGCGCGCGGAGCATTCTGGGTAAAACTGGCAGCCCACCATGGGCGGGCGCAAATGGGCCGCTCCGGAGCGTCAGAAATGAGAGCGCATGCCGCACCGACTGCACCCTCCACCCCCACCTCACGCAAAGCGTCGCCGTGCATGCAGCAAAAAATAACCCTGAAACGTGGCGTTTCTCCTGTATACATACATCCACACTGAGGCGCACGCTGTGTGGTCCCCGTTGACACGAACAGCGACATTAAACATCCCCTGGCAACCGAATTACACAAATTAGACGGTGCCCGCCTGGTTCTGAGTCTTCATTTTAACCCTCGGTTTAAGTAAAAACTCCGAATTAAACGCAAACAATTAAAAACTGCAACAGCAAAAATGGCCAAAAAAGCAAAATAATGTGCTTCAAAACTGACTACAAAGGAAGTAAAAACTCGCCAATCCAGATGATTATTTTAATGTGCCATAAGCATATCCACACCGAGATTTCGCCAAAAAGCAGGGTCTAGAAGGGCTATTTGCAACATCTACTGATCTGCAGCTGTAGCGAGAAATGATGCCAGTAGACCTAACAAGAACCACGGTGAAATAGCAAATATAGAAGTGTCATGCTACCATCACAAATGAGATACCAGCAGCGAAATGTCAAGACATAAGCCAGCTTCAAGTTTGACATACTTTAATTTCGTCAGCAAATTTCCACAATGACATGTACTACCAAAAGTATCACGCTGGTGAAACTTGCAGGCAAGCCAGTAAACATTTCTCGGTACTTCACCAGCGATACAAGCAAAAACATGTTATACTTTGAGTACAAGCTCCTAATGACTGAATGTCCATATTGTAGGAAATAAATACAGCAGCACATTGAGTGAAAAAAAATGTAACCCTGCTCAGACTCAGCCTGCCAGCGGCAATAACACTAGGTCACAAGGACACAACACACAACAAAATGGAGAGAAACTTGGTAATCGCTGCATACGCAACTCCTACAATGTCCAACTGTTTCAGCCTTACACGTGGAACAAACACTGTGCACTACAAGGAGTAAAATTCAAAGCAGTTGCGTCTGCCAAAACATTTTTCGGAATGTTCGTATATTATATCTAAAAAACATTAGGAATATTGTGCTGCATGATCCTGTGTATTAAATAATAATGGACTTGAAAGCATCCTGCAGTATGAAATATGCTACCTATGTTAAGTTACAATAAAAATATGAACTGAGAGGTAGACAATCGTACAATTGCACAACAAATATAGCTACCTAATAGCAAGATAGCACACAAGTAATTTTCAATTGCATAACACTTTGCATAGATGCATGTTTCAACCACACTATGAGTACAGTACTGTTACAGGAATGGCCTATTTCAGAATAGCCTTCATAAAAGATAACAAAACTTTACAAATATTATTCACGTCAAATACATGCTAAAACTGCCAAAACCACAATGTAACAATAGCTTCTAATGAACAATGGTCCTTTACTTAAGATTCGCCAGACAATACTAAATGCTTGCATAGCTTGTATAAAAATTGGCATAGATTTCAATACCTCACATCCAGCACACCTCACTTCTAAATTATGGTACAGCAATGCCAATTATAAGGTGCTTGAATTTCTGACAGTGGAGCTCGCAGGAATGCAGAACAGAAAAAGGACAACAAAAATTTGGCTCATGGATATTAGTTTTATGCATGTGCTCTAGGTAGGTAGATAAACAAAGCAATAAAACATATGGAAAGATGCAGTGCATTCCATTAAAGCTTGTTCAATTCATAAAATTAAGTGCTCAAACTGTCAACTGACAGCACCTTTTTAAATTATTATAATAAGCACACATCCTTCAGAAAAGTTCCAATACACGGTGACATTCCTCCCCATGAGTCACTATAACATATTAAAAAGCTTTTCCTTACAAACCTCAGAAAATATACAATACAGAAGAGGTAACTGCTAGCAACACTGAAACAGACTACTACTTTTCACTAGCGGAACTTCTGCAGATTATACATTATTGCACATGCATGGCAGAACATCCTTTTGCCAGCAAGTGAATTCATACCTTTATACAGGCCACAAGACATACATGAAAAAAGAAAGTTCCTTATATAAACAATAGTAAGCAGCACACTGCATAGAATTTACTTTCCTGCAACTCATACAAGAACAAGTGAAAGGATGTCCATAACACAAAAAAGACAAACCGGGCTATGATACTTCTTGTAAAATATAAAAACACTTCTAAAAAGAAATCCACAAGCATATATATCAAGCAGTAAATAAAAGATGATACAGATTAATTGATACCTATAAACTTTTAGTACAGGAACCTCATCAGCAATAATTTTCATAACAAGGAAATTCACAACATCCCAAAACTGCACAGTGTGTTATGACAGTGGAAGGCTCAGGATTAATGCGCACCATGCACACAGGCATTTCTGCATTCAGCCCCCATTAGGTTGCTGCTATGAGTCACAACCGTGACCTCACGCTGACCTCATGCACAATACCATGGCCGCTAAGTCGCCATGGTGGGTCATAAAGAATTTAAAACTGCCTGTTCAGAGCAACGTAAAATTAAAGAGTGTATCATACCAGTTTTCAGCATTTCTTTTTGTCAAAGAAAGCAAGACAATGGAACAATGGTGAACACTACAACTGTGGCATGCAAGCACAAGAAATATTGACGTATTTAACCCAAGTGCTCACTGCAGTAACTAATGTCCCAACAGAAGGTGGCATCACTGCACCAAAGAGCAGGTGTTGAACATCAAGCATACAAGTTGGCCGAAACACTCGGACTGAACTTGAAACGACCTCCCACCAAGCAAGAGAATACCACGGCAAGAAACAAGCGGTGGGATGACACAAGTTTGCTGCCACTAGGAGCCCACATTCTTGGAGACAATGCCTTTGCTTTCCAGGTTATCATCCTCATTAAGGAAGCTTAGGTCAACACCCTCAAGGCCTGCACAGTTACCACGACTACCACCTGTGGCTCCAGCATGAGCCAAGAAAAGGTCCTTTAGAAAGCTTAGCTCCTTGTTGAGGATCTTGATTTTGGCCACAAGTGCTTCATTCTCCGCCCTCAACTGAGCAACCTTTTGCTGAGTTTCCTGGGCGCGCTGCTTGGACTTGGTACGGGACTTTTTGACAGCCAAATTGTTACGTTCCCGGTGCAAGCGGTACTCCTCACTGTCCTTGTCCAGAAGTGCTGAACGCTTGCCTCGACCCATACTGCTGCTGCTGTCACTGCTGTTGCCACTAGATTGCTTGCGTGGTGCCATCAATGCTTCCCACCACTCGGGGTCTCGCTTACATTGCATGCGGCCCTTCGGCACTGCCTGCCTAGGCCGAGATATGCGTACGTGGCAAAAAGGCCCTGGGTGGGAAACACACAAAATGCACTGTGAGGCAGACGTACATTGTCTGATTAATACCTTACTACAATCATATGTTAAGTCATTAGGTCATAAAAGAGGTGCCACACTACAGCTAACTACAAATGAAGAGTAAAAAGGACACTGATATTAACCGCACCAGAATGTTACAAGGCCACAAAATAGGTCATGAAGGAACTCACAGTGGAGAAACAAAAACCCCCCTGTTGCTTCCCATTTCCAATTTTCACTCAATGTTCTTGACACAATGCCAAAAATTCAGCAATACTGCTACCAAACAACTTCAAAACATTTATGTGGCACTTGGAACACACACACACATACATACGAAAGCAATAAGCATTGTCACTATTCAGTGTACATGACATGAGACACTGCAAATTACTCATGCAATGCAAGACAGCAATAGCACCAATGTTATCCATTCATACGTCCTCATCAGCTTTTTTTTGTTTTTTTTTAGTTCAGCACCCCTCAAATCAGCTAAGACTAAGCCTCAAAACTTTGTGTAGTTCTTACTGCCATCTCAATAACCCACTTTAAAATGAAGGCTGTTAGAACTCAAAAAAAAAAAAAAAGCGATCCACGAGCAAATAAATGGCTGACAAATTAAATACCTCCAAATGAAAATTTTGGTCAAATACCACTCACCAAACAGAACTAGTGCGCAGTGCCTGTTTGAAAATTCTGAGCTACCATGCAACTCACACAAAGCTTAGCATCCGGGCTATTTTGTGTACGGGTGAAAGTGACCCATAAGTTAAATTTATGTCCTACAGTTTCATATGGCGCACGAAATAGGGCATGCAGACCTTAGGCAGTCACCGTAAACAATTCCACATGTTCGCTAACAATTTCTGAAAAAGCACACGGTCTCTAACAGTAAGACCCATGTCTCGTTACAAGTGCAAGTCATTTTTTTTTTTTAACTTCGACGCTTCATAATTAGTTCCAGCTTCGCTAAGGGTCAAAACACTCGGATACATTTGCGTCCGTGCCTTTGCACAATCGCAACGAACTAGCGAAAACAACTTTAAATTTCACGCAATTGCTGCACTTCTACAATCAAGTAAAGCAGACTAAAGGAAACTTACTTTTTTTTTTTTTTATCTGCGAACACCCGAAGCTGGATCAACTCGAAATTTATAGGTCTCGTTTTTCGATACCGAAGCCTGGCAGAGAGTAGTTAGACTCCCACAAATCGGTTGACGATTTCTCCGATCTGGAACAGCACGGCAAGCAAAAACGTTCCGCTAAGTGCAAATGACACGTGCATCGTAACGTTCGCCTAGACATTGAAGGTTTGTCATAATAAGTGTATGTTAAAAGCCACGCCGTTTACGTCACAAGGCAAGTAGGGTTCGTTCAGCCGTTTGTTTACTACTGTGCCTACTACGATGAAAAGAAAAACAGGAGGCACCTCAACCATTAAAGGCATCCGAAATCCTTAAAAAGGAGCGTCACAGTTAAACTTTACAATAGAATTGATCTTGATACCGCAAACACAAATGCGGAGACAATTAAATTTGGTAAACTACACTTGCGCAGAAATGACATTCCTTGCAGCATGAGTAAGTTCTGTTTACAAAAAGGTACACGTGGAAAATCATGCCCCACACTAAGTTTTTACGCTCACGGCAGCAGTACTGGATCAAAGGAAATTAACTGACAATCATCACAGCACAAGTATCGAAGAATGTCTTACATAAACATAAGACACAGCTGCAGGACACGGCACCCAAACAACACCTCACGAAATTGCATCACAAAACGACACCGAAAAGCAAGTCACTTCGGTCGGGAAATAAGAGCCGTTGGTGGCCGTTCGTCGGTTGGTCTTCGTTTGCCATCGTTTGCAATGAATGCCGATGGGAGCCGCCAGATGTCGCAGCTATGGTACTTCGATTTAAATGAAGTAGATTTAAAAGGCATGAGGACAACTTAAAGAGAGAGGGAAAAAAAGAAAAGAAAAGTTCTTAAATTTTTTTACGAGCCTGGTGGCGCACATGTCACCGCCCCGTTACAAAGGGGACGCTCATAGCATCCATCCATCCATCCATCCGGTGGGGATAGCAGGAATGGAGAAGTTGGCATTGAACAACAGAAAGGCGAAAGACGAAATCAAGAGAGAAAAATTTTACGATAATTCAAAAAGAAGCGCTTCACTGTTTGAAGCAAGGTCCGGTTGCCTAAGAACCCGAAGTTACAGAGCGAAATTCAATAAAGAAGGGGATACATGCACGTGCTGTGGAAAATTTTGATTGAATGCACAGGTGTCCACCCAGGTGTAGCTGTGTACATTACCCTGCAGGAGGCCATGGGTTTCAGGTAAAGCACGAGAAAGCTGAACATGTCGGCGATAGAGATAAGTAAAAGGCGCTTACAGTAATGGTGGCGCAAAGGTATGGAGCAAACAGAAGCGCAAGGTAGTTCGGGTAAGATTATTACATCACAGCTGAACGATAATAGAAAAGATAGGTAGGCGAGGAGAAAAATTAGTTGTGAAAATATGATTCGGGAAAAGAAATGTTTGTAGAGGAAAAAAAGAAAATAAAGCTAGAGCTTGGTGGGCCCGCGGGCAACCGCCCCGTTATAAAGGGGACGCTCCTAATATCCATCCATCGGTGGGTGCTTTTACACAATATACAAAAAAAATTTCCTATTTTTGTCTGCTTTGTTTTTATTATTATTACTTATTTTCGGATTTTTTGTTAAATTTTTTTGCCCGCTACAAGGGGTACAGCCTCCCCCTCAGTGAAGCAGACGACACGCGTCGTCTGCTTCACTGAGCGCTTTGGCAGCGGTGCGTCGATTAGAGTCTTTGCGGTTTATCTGTTGTCAGCGTGTCGAATGTTCCTTCTCAATGTCGTCAAAGCGCTAGTGCGTGATTTTGAGTTCCTGTCCTCATCACGACGAGAACTGTAAATGAAGTGGTGCTAAAAGAGTGTCAAGCCAAAGCGACAGTACAAGGAGATTCGCTTTGTGCCTTTTTGTATAAGCGGTCACAGCTCAAGCAAAGTGTGTGTCGTTATTCACCGCGCCGTCTCGTGCTATGAGGCTCGCAGAATGAAAAAAAAAAAAAAAAAAAACTCCGCGCATCTACTCGAAGTGAACCATGACGAGTGGGCGAAGCTGGGGATCCCTGTGGGTTACCGTAAATCACCCGTGACGTTGCCCACTGATGCATGTAAATGAGTGACAACGCGTGTGTGTATTTACACACGAGTTCCCATTTATGCTCCTGGTCTTTTTGAGGTTCCTGCGTTCCCACGTCGTAGATCGTGCCGAGTTCCGGATTAATTTAGTTAGCACGTACGCACTCTGCGAATCCTTATGGTTCAATTACACAAGAGAAATCTCCCACCGGCACTGCATTGCAGTGCCGGTAGGAGATTGCGGCATGGATGGATGATGTTATTAGCGTTAGCCGAGGGCCACCAAGGTCTACCTTTATTTTATCCTTTACAAACGTTTCTTTTCCAAAATAACACATATTCTTCCAACAAATTTTTTACCGCACCCACCTATTTTGCCTATTATCGTTCCGCTGTGAAGTAACAATCTAATTCGAACCACCTTGTGTTTCTATTTGCTCCGTAAGTCCATATCTTTCTGCCATCAATACTCTAAGCGCCTTTTACTTATCTCTGTCGCCGGCATGTTCAGCTTTCACGTGCTATCCCTGAAAGCCATGGCCTCCCTGCGGGAGGCCATGGCTTCATGTCCACAGGTGTAGATGTGGACACTACCCTGAAAAAAGCCCTGCAGGTGGCACTAGGGTGGATGGATGTTAGGCGCGTCGCCTTCGTAACGGGGCGGTAGCCCGCGGGCCACCAAGATCTACTTTTATTTTATCCCCTACAAACCTTTGTTTTCCCAAATGACTCATATTTTCACAACAAATTTTTCTCGTAGCCTACCTATCTTATCTGTTATCGTTCCCCTGTGAAGTAACAATATTATTCGAACTATATACTTGCTTTCCTGTTTGCTCCATACCTTTCCGCCACCAATATTCTAAGCGCCTTTTACTTATCTCTGTCGATGACATGATCAGCTTTCCCGTGCTATATACCTGAAACTCATGGCCTGCTGCAGGGTAGTGTCCACGCCTACAGCTGGGTGAATATCTGTACATTCAATCAAAATATGATCTGTCGTTTCCATATAGCTTTTCGGCAGCACGTATTTGTATTTCCTTCTTTATAGAATTTCGCTCTGTAACTTCGTGTTCTCAGGCAACCTGCCCTTGCTTAAACAGTAAAGCGCTTCCCTTTGAATTATTATGTTTTTCTTTCTTGATTTCGTCTTTCCCTTGTCTGTAGTTGCTGATTCTAGTACACTAGTACACTGATTCTGATTCTAGTACACTGTACCTCTGTAATAGAGCGCCGGCGACTCGTGTGTACGCCGCCAGATGCCGCGACGATACCGTTGGCTGAAACGAAGGAGCACGTTGTAGAAGCACGTTGTTCGCAGTTAGGTTGCGAAAATTTCGTGCACGTGATGGTTAGGGGCCAATCAGCGACCTCCCATTCCATCGATCGTTGGCGGGGCGTTTAAAAGCGCCTTTTGGCGAGCCGCTGCGATCTTTTTCCGATGCACGTGTTGAAAACCTTACTGTAAATTCCACACTTTACGCACAGCGCTGAAATCTGCCCTCAAATGATCCTAATGACTCGCTCTACTGGATCACCATGTTTGCACAAAATCGTCAAAACCGTTTCAGGGTCCCTTTAATCTCTGTTCGTACCTAATTTTACTCTGAGATTCCCTTCCCGTGGCCGCCCAGTGTCTTCCCATGCCCGCCCAATGCAAGACGTCCGACCGTCCTCTGGTTCACGTCCAGCCTTGATTGTACCTCTGACCTCATGCACACCACTGAGTTTCCGAATGTAAGCCCTGGCACCATCACACCTTTCCACCAACCGAATTACCTTGTACCTGTTGTAACCCCACAGCTAGAGTGTACTAGAAAGGTTTCTAGTACACTCTACCACAGCGCTCTATGCTTCATGATGATGATGATGATGAACCTTCAAATATGGCACATACCCACTTCGGGGAATTGAGTATTGCAGAATTCCTCTTTCCTTTAGCTGTCATAGGTACCCATTACACACTTAAAGCTCCTTGATGTTGGATACCCACGCTCACTGTAGCGCTTCTAGCGGCGGCCGTCGGTACTCATTGCATTCGGTGCCACCAAGAAGACCGCGGACGTAGCCGGGTATATTCTAGGAACGCTCCTAACTCCTAAAGGAAGTGGATGCTACGTCCAAACACTATTTCTGGCTCCTTAGGAAGTCTTAGTCATAGCTCTATGACACCGTGCTCTATGGTCATAGAGTTTCCTACAAAATATAGGAAACTATGTATACATAGGGTTTCCTATTTTTTGTAGGAAAGTCTATGAGGTACTCAAGAAAGCATGGAAGTACTCGCCACCTCTTGCTTTCCGCGCGAAGCGCATTTAGCTCACGTGAAGACAAGCAATGTACTGAGTGGCAGTGACAGCAGGTCACACCGTATTTCTGTATGAAAGAATTATTTACATACATACGATATTATTCGATCCTATGCGACCATTTTACAAGCAAACATGAAAAATACTAGTAAATGGGGATGCTTCGGAGGTATCAGAACATGTTGATGCTGAGGGATGGAGTGGTCCTTTACAGTGTGCCCTATAAGTGCCAGAATGAGCCTTACTAAGGCTCAATTTCGCGCTTCTTTCTGTGCGAATAAATTGCTAGCTTATCTTCTTGATCCCACAGGATCATTTCATACGCAAAAATACTGTCATATGGGGAAGTCTTGGACGCTAAGCGAAGGCAAAACAACCGCTCGTGAGATTTTTATGCCCAGCATGAGCTGGGAGCGATCCCTATGTTCCAGCCGATCTGATGTCACGTTATGCTTTCGTGTCTCCGTTGCTTATTTGGGGTCGGATGTACGAGTGAGCACTTCGAGAAAAATTCCTTACGAGAAAGGAGGAAGCGAACACATAATAAAGTGTAATATAACAGATATTGCCGGCATTGAAACGTGTAAGCTAATCGAAGGCTGACTCATGCACACAAGGGCCAATGTGGCATTACAATTCGTGAGCGCTCAATGCGCAGATAAGTGTTGTGTCGTCGTCCTTTTTCGCCTAGTCTAGCTTAGTGTGCTGTCCTTTAGTTCGTAGTCGGCGTTCGTTCTCCGCACTTCTCTTGTGTCCTTCTTTGCACGCCTTTTCTTTGCATAGTGAGGGAGTGATTCGATGCTTTGGAGGCAGCCGACATGTTCTATTGGTTAGTCGTTGCTTTCACGCGAACAATTCCGTCTAGGACTCGCGGAGGTGGCGCACATGAGAAAAAAGTGGCGCACATGAGCGCACAGTGCAGGCGCTCATGAGCGCCTGTACCGTGTGTCTTGTCCAGGTCCTTGTAGTTTCCCGTGTAACGTTGACATAGTGGCGCTATTGGCTGAAGGGGGGTCCTTTGACGAGGAAACACCCCCTTTTTCTTCACTTGTAGTAGTAGTGATCCTGGATTTATGGAAAGGCGCTATTTCTACAGCCCTTATGGGAGCACGGCTCAGCGTCTGTGGCAGCGGAAGTGGGGAAAGAAAGTGCATAGAGCAAAAGGGGAGGCCATCTTCACGACACTGGGCATTAACCACAGCGCCAGCGGCAGTGGGAATAGAACCCACTACCTCCTACACCGGAGGCGGACGCAACGACCTCTAGGCCACCGATGCGGTTGAAATACTATAGTCTGTTTCACCAGTTCCGTGCAGCAGAGCCAAGGCTACAAGGCCATCGAGCGCAGAATTCTTCCGAGGCGAGACGAAATGCCATTGTTCGGACACGCACACCCCGCTTCATCTTCCTCCTTCCAGGGCTGCAGCTGCCACTGCAGCACACGCCATTGGCAAATAACAAGCCGCGGAAGGACACACTTAACATGTGTTCGCCCTCCTGGTTGGTCAAAGAGGCCTGTAGCTTCCGCAGTGCTGCACGGAACTTCTGAAACAAACGTGCTCTCGATCCTGTTATTTTCCTCACGATCGGACTCGACGCTCTCCTCCGCTGAGAGAGTAGAGTCCGGCCCACAACTCTATCGCCTCAAAACACATTCTGGCGCTGCTACACGGCAGTTTTGAACGGCCGTTGAGACGCCGAGTGATTTCACAACAACATGGCGGCAACCAAAGCACCCGCTTCAATTCTAATTCGCACTAGTTGCTTGCTATTCGCACCGACGGCAAGAAATAAACTTTAAATTGAGCTTTCTCTGAATCCCATGTACCAAAAGGGCAAAGTATGTGCGACGTTTTGCAGCCGTTATTCAGAAAACGTGCCGATTTTGACACTGCTAAGCCTAAGTCCCTAGCGTGAGCCTCAAAAGTAGTTTGATTCATAGGCACCAGATGGCGCAACACGCAGTGTTAATGGTACCGGGGCTTACATTTGGGAACTCAGTGGTGTGCATGAGGCCAGAGATACAATCGGGAATGGATGTGAATCAAAGAACTGTGGGACGCCTCGCGTTGGGTGCTCACGGGAAAACTACAAACGAGGCTGTAAAGGGCGATATGGGATGGGCGAGTTTTGAGGCAAGGGAAGCGCAGAGCAAAATAAGGTTTGAAGAAAGGCTAAGGAATATGAAAGAGGTTAGGTGGGCAGTGAAGGTGTTCCGCTATTTATATAGAAAGAGCGTTGACACGCAGTGGAGAAAGAGAACTAGGAGGCTCACCAGTAAATATACGGCTCTAAGAGAACTGACAACAAAGAGCGTAAAGGGAAAAGTCAGAGAGGCGGAGAAGATTTACTGGAGGACAGCGATGGAAAAAAAACCGACTCTGAATAACTACCGAGAGGGCAAAAACGAAATAAAGAGGGAGGCATTTTATGATAATTCAAGAGGAAGCGCTTTATTGTTTGAAGCGAGATCGGGCTGCCTTAGAACGCGTGTTTATAAAGCGAAATTCAGTAAAGAAGAAGAAAAATGCACATGCTGTGAGGAAGATAGGGAAACGACAGAGCATGTTCTGATTGAATGCGGAAATATCCACCCAGGTGTACGTTTGGGCACCACCCTACATGAAGCCTTGGGTTTTAGGGCGAACAACGGGAAGCTGAACATAGCCGCGATTGAAATAAGTAAGAGACGGTTAGAATACTGGTGGCAGAAAACTAGAGAGAACGGACAAAAATAATTATAGGGAAAAATATGGAATTTCTGCCATAAGGGGCAGGGAACTGGGATATGAAATTCCGTTTTTGATATGGCATGATCGATTTGATTGAAGTAAATTTAAAAGGCATGAGGAAAATTAAAAGAGGAAAAAAAAGTTCTTAAATCTTCTTACGAGCCTGGTGGCGCACATGTCACCGCCCAGTTACAAAGGGGAAGCTCATAGCATCCATCCATCCATCCCATCAGCTGCATGGCGTTTGTTTTTTATACCAGTGACGGCGTATTCATTCTAGAACTAATGCAATAAAGCGAGAGCGTTGGCCTGTCGGCACGTTTTCAGTATTTTTCACATGTGTGGGATTCTATTGATACAACGACATAAATAGGGCCATGGCCTCAGAAACTAACGCGCGCGGGAGCTGCCGGTGCGCCAAGTCTCGGAGTTCCCGCCGCTTCCGCTTCCGTCGTTCAATGGCCTTCGAAATCTCAAAGGAGTTGTGGGCTGCTCAGTTGACTCGATAGACTATTGACTCGACGGCCATCGAAACCGCCCGTGTAGCAGCACAAACTTGACCTTTGAGTCGATTGACTATCGGTTCGAAGGCCTTCGAAACGCCCGTGTGACACCAGTAGAGTGTACTAGAAGCTTTTGAGTGGCGCGACCGCGGCGCTCTTCCCTTGCTTGCCCCTTGCCCAACTTGCGGCGAAAGTAGCGGCGGCGCTGCCATCGCCCAATCTACCCAGGTTTGCTCGGCGTCTGTAGTCGGCATCTCTGTTTTGGTCGCGAAATGGCAATAAAACAACGTTTAAACAATTGTTACGCTCCAGGTTGCACAACTGGATATCCGTGTGTGCAACAAAGTCGCAAGTCATTCTTTTTTAAGGCCCCGAAAGACGTGAAACCTTGTGATTTCGGTGGTCTTCTGTACCCTTCTCTGAAACTTTTTGTCTTTATTAGTGAACTTGAAGACATTTTCACTGGTTGCTTTAGTAAGAGTGACTTACACAAAGATAGCATCTTGGATGTCCTGGCAGTGATCAACAGGAGAAGCATTGAGGGTGCTGGTTGCAAGTCATTAACTGCTAAGTTGACCAGCTTTTACGTGGTCAGGCGTATGCATTCCTATATAAAGGGTCTTAACAAGTGGCGGGATGAGAAACGAAGAAGCGCACAGCAGCAGCTGAAACTTAGGCTATAAATTGCTGCGTTGACATAAAGATGTCAGTTTTCATGCATATGTTATATTGCACTCTTAATTTTTTAAAGGGGCACCAAGAAGAGAGATGATTTTTCTGAGAATAGCAAGAAAACGTGCAAATTCTGACGCGAAATCTGAAAATAAAATTTGTTCTTGAATCTTTTTGTATTAATAAACCTGTGATGGTTAATTTAGCAGCTTTAGGGTTCTCAGAGCATAATTACTCGAACTAAGCCGATTCATTGTTCCGCTTTAGAGTCGGTTTAAACGATCTTGCAACGATAATAACATCTTTTTTTATTTAAATGCATTTTAGGAAGACAACCTAAGCTCTGCATTCTGTTTTGTTTTATGTTATATGGTGTATCCTGGAACTATAATTTTATGCTTTTTATAATTTTAATTGCAAATGTATTGTTTGTATAAGTATGCGAACCTTGTATATTCACGTTATCAATTGTTAATACGACTTTGCTTTGCCGTGCTGTTGCTTATTTAAAGGGCCCATGACACCAAAATTTCAAACCCGATATGTTTGTGTTGTTTGGTTGTCGAACATCTGAAGGCACTTGTGGCCAAGTATTAACGGCGAACGTTGTCGTTAAGATATTTTAATATGTATTTAAAGTGACCAGAAATGCTCATCTGGGTTTTCGGCACCTCGCGACATCGTCACTAGTATGACGTAGTTTGTGGGCCATCTGTGACGTTTCACTTTTGTAAGTGAAAGTTGATATCGTGACGTCACAGAGAGACACGGGCGCGCCGCGCTATGGACTCCGAGCATGGCCTCCAAGATCGGCTCTCGCAGCCGATCGCGGAGGCCACGCCAAAAGCCGTATTTTTCTGCTTCCTCTCCGTGTTGGTCCCTCAAGCGTACATTGTACACACGCTATGATGCAAAGCGAGTGTGGCGAGCTGGTCTGGCGCTCGCGCTCTCCGCAACGTAACCGAATCTTGAGCTCAAGTGATCAGTGCATGCGCTCACTTCCGACAGCCGCCGCGCTTGCCCCGCGGCGCTAGTTTCTTGCAGTTTTTGGCGCGCGTTTCGAAGCTTCATTAAAACTGAACAAAATTAACGATGCTGTGACTAATTAGACTTCACGCTGGAGAATTTGCCACTCCATGTCGTGGTTACAAGACACTGTTCTACTCATTAGAACATAAAAGTATCCAACAAAAAAATAGCTGTCATGGGCCCTTTAAACTCTCCATATCTTGCACTGCTGTGTTTCACTGAAGGCGTTTTTCTGCAGTATTACGTATGTGCATTTTTGTGGGTCCTACAACAATAAACGCATTCCCATATTAAAATGATGAAAGGGAGCTTTGGAAAAACTCTGCAGTTCTTCAGACTGTGACAACGTCAATAAAGCCAGCTTTTGTTGTGAGTGAACGCAACCACAAGCAACGCGCCCTTTATTTGATTTCAACATTGGTGTTTTATATACGTGGAACGGGCGAGGAGTTCTTCGACTTATGTGCAACACATTCCTTTTTTTTTCGTGGGGGAGGGGGGATGAGGGAGGCTTCCGATGTGTACCGGCTAGCTGGTTTCTCGTGTAAGTGTACACTGTAAAAAAAAAAAGGGGGGGGGGGGGAACGCGCTCGTTATGCGGTACCGTGGGCTACGCTACTTCAGGCTGCAATACAATCGGCGGCAACTTCAATAACAATAATGTCAAATAATATTTATTTGCATTAAAATTTTTGAAAAGGGGGGGGGGGGGGGAATGGTATAACGAGGAATTAAAAAGATCATCCTGGGCGCGACGGAGAGGTACCAACGCGTACGCGGAACGCTTGCCAGCCAGCCGCCCGGGTAGATTGGTCGACGCCAGCGCCACCGCAGCTTTCCACGCTGAAACGGCCGCGCACAGGCAGGCGCTCGCGCCACTCAAAAGTTCTAGTACACTCTAACACCAGTATCACAAGGGAGCATCCATGGCGGCGTCCCCGTGAGTAGGGGAACGGGAATGAAAGAGCGGACAGGATAGGCACACCGTATTGGATCGTGGAAGTAGGGGAAAGGGAATGAAAGAGTGGAAAGCAGTGGCACGCCGTGGGGCACGTCACGAAAGGGCAGTGACGTTAGTCGTGTTACCTTAGAGCGCGTGTGGGAACGGACTGGTTGCCAAAACATTTCAGTGTTCGGTGTGGCTCCATGCTGCCGTACGGATGGAACAAACAAACCAGTTTCCACTGGTTTGTTTTGTGCGCGTGCACCTGGCTGCTTTAACATGGTGGTTAGCTGTTGCACTGGAGGATGCGCCAAAAGCGCGACACAAGGCAGCGGCATCGTTTTTTGTTTTGTTTTTTTCTTCGATTACACGGCGCACATGAGAGCCATCAGGCAGCAGCAGGATTTGTACTTCCGTAGCATTTGTCAGCATGCATATTTCATTCACTCAGGTGCCCCGTGTCCATTTCCTGAGCACCCTGACTAGGCACCTAACGAGCCTGCTTTCAAGAGAACTAGTCCTGAAACACAAAGAAAGAAGTGCGAACATTCTGAAAGCATTTTGAAACGGAAACACACCTACAGTAAACGGTCGTTCCGAACTTTGTGTAGATTTTCGCGTTTCGCGCTCACTTTGCTGCAACTTGCGTCAGGCTAGCACTCTAAAGGAAAATTTTATTTGTGTTTTCGGACGCGATGGACGGGTAGTCTCGCCTGTTTTCGACCTAAATGTCTAGTTCCTGAGCATGAAGAACAGAAAGAAATGCAAATGAGGGCTACAACAAACCAAGCCATGCAGGTACACAGTACGCAGTGTACGCTGCCCACAGCTCCTAAGGCAGGGCGGTGGTTCTCTGTGTGACGTTTGCTTTGAAAAACATGCATTCCATGCCCAAGTTCGAGACAAGTACTCGCTGCACGTGGCCTTTTATTGTAAGGCCGTGCGCTTTGACGATCAGTAACGCTTCATGGTCATGACTCATGGCCTCTGCATTGTACGGGCCAGGCGTGCTCACGAGGTACATACAGATTTCTCCCAACAGTACGTTTGGTTAGCATTTGTGGTACTGTTCCATTCCGAAACGGTGTAGGGATCGGGATAATGCGTTCTACGAACTTGCAGCTACCACCGGCGCGCCATCTCAGGAAGGGACAGCACCATCACGTACAAAGCCCGAGCGAACTGCTGGAGCACCATACGCTGGAGCCGCCAGAGCTTTTTGCCAACCACTGCCAACCACTGCGAAACTTGACCGCATCGATGACGATGGCGATGCTGTACGTGACGTCACATTGTTGACAAACAGGGACAGGCCATCCCATAGGAGTTGCTGCCTGCTCCGGCCGGCTAGAGAGCCTATGGCCGGACGTTGGCTGGCTCCCTTAGGGAGCCAGCCAACTCTGGCTCCCTTAGACGCAACTCTGCAGCTCCCTTAGGAGCCAGAGTTGCGTCTCTGGGTGGCTACTACCCTATGTCTGTTCCTCTGTTTTACACGCGCCGCTCCGCTGTCATTCGCCAAGAGCAGGGAAGCGGACTTGCCACCGCGCCATCCCTCCTTTTGGCCTCGTAGTACGCTCTAGCTTCGCTGCGAGCGGGGGAAAAAGAAGTTTCGTTCGTATAGTTTGATAGCTCTTACATTGTTTAGGGCTCGTTCAGACCGAAGGCGGGCGGCCAAAGCGGTCAAGCGGACTCGCGGAAAGTGGGTAAAACCTCTTCTCCAGGCGGCGAAAGCGGGCGGAAACGAGGCGACTAGTGCGATCGCTCCAGGACCGATTTTTCGCCGTCCGCCCAGAGAGCGAGAAACAACTGCAGGAAATCTTTTGGTGCATTTGGATAATCGAGAACAACGGAGTGAACGGCGAGACAGTCACTAAGCTAAAACACAAAACGGCCAACGCAATCCGACTTCTCAGAAGAGTCTCAAACCAGAGAGGGGGTTTAAAAGAAGACAACCTTATCAAACTTATACACTCATTTGTGATATGCCACATCGCCTATGTGGTGGCCTTCCACAACTGGTTCAAGGGCGAAGAAAACAAAATCGACGTCATAATAAGAAATGCGTATAAAACAGCTCTTGGCCTTCCCGCAACTACTAGCACAGACCGTCTACTAAAACTCGGCATACACAATACCATGAAAGAGATCGCCGAAGCTCAACGGATATCCCAACTCGAAAGACTATCCAGCACGAAGACAGGTCGCGAAATCCTCGACAACCTTCGTATATACGCTACCATGTACAACAAGGACAGAACACGAACATCCCAGACGAGATTAGAAGCAAGATAAGAGTAGAACCGATCCCACGGAATATGCACCCGGAACACAATCGCGGAAGGAGGACTGCCAGGGCCAAAGCTCTAATAAATACCCACAGAGCTGAACCAGGATCCAGATTTGTGGACGCCGCGGAGTACATAGGACACTCCCGCTTCGCCATCGCAGTTGTGGACTCTCAGGGCAAATGTAGAACCTCAGCCAGTGTCATCTGAAATAAAGCCGAAGAAGCTGAAGCAGCGGCAATCGAACTTGCCCTCACTGATCCGACGTGTACCTCAGTACTCAGCGACTCCAGACAGGCAATTAGAAACTTCGCTAAAGGATGGATATCCAAGACAGCATGCCAATTACTAAAGAGCAGCTCCTCACTTTTAACAGTAGAAGAACAAATCCGAATACAATGGTTCCCTGCACACATGGGAGAAGTATGCGAATCTCACCGTAACCACAACGACACAGCGAACGCCAAGGCACGCGAACTCACAAACCGTGCCGACGATCACCGTCTCTATATGTCTAACAAGGATCGACTCACTAACTACAACGAAATAACCAAAGCCTATTATCTAGAGCGCCGCACTTACCCCCCGCCCAATGAAAAGTTGAGCAGAGCACAAGCAACGGCTCTCCGACAGCTACAAACAAATACCTACCCCAGTAGAGCACGCTACCACAACATCTACCCAGAAATATACACCTCAGATCGATGCACAATATGCCAAATCCAAGCTGCCACCCTCACACACACGCTCTGGGACTGTAGCAAAAACCCACAAGGCGCTAGCTCCAAAACCTTCCCGCCGAAGATGGCCTCTGCCCTGTGCAGCCCCAGCTTCGACGACCAACTATGGGCTGTCCAGCAGGCCTTCGAAGCGGCGAAGAGACAAGGTCTCGACGTTCCTTCGTGGGAGACCCAAGGCCCGGTCGGATAAACCACTGCAGGACATTAAATAAAGTTGTTACCAACCAACCAATTGGGCGTATGAGTCTGTGTTTAAAGGCGACACGGCGTCTGCCGGGCGCATTGAGCATCCGCACGTGGTGTGGTGGAGTGTTGGTGTGCCGTTATACCAGGGGCACTTTTTCGTATCTGCCGGGGTACATCCTGTGTAGCCTTATGTAAGAGTGGAAAGGTGTTTGTCCGTAGTAGGCGCCAGTCCCCCTTCTCTCGGTTGAGCTTCGGATGGGGAGGAGCCATCGTTCGTCGTCCGAGTCGTCGTGCCTCAAGCATTTCTCGAGGCGTACTGTGAGCGGAGGGCTCCGTTTGGGCGGAGTGATCCGCGGCTCGGCCTCGTCCCTAGCATTCCGGCTCACGCGCCGTCCGCCGCCCCACTCGGCCGTCTGCGGCGGCGCGCCGCGTCACTCTATGGGAGCGGAGAACAAAACAGCTATAACTCCTCTCCCTTTCCGATTTTCTAATTGCTCTCATGGTTTCAAGTAGCAAACGTACAAACCTTTATTCTGCCGAAGTTACAGCTTCATAGTTGCAATATTCGCAGTTCCACGCGCATTTATAGATGAAAGCATTGGGTCTATGGGAGCCCTCTGAAATGTTGGTCACTTTTTCGCCTTTCAATCGCTACTGTGGTGCCATTTTTTTTAAATATCCAATTGCTCTCCGGGATTTAGGTAGTGCAATATCTTAGCTTTAAGATGGTGTAAAGCGTATTGCAGTCGCATGGTAAAAAAAGTTCCACGGTCATTTTTCTGACCGTGGACCGAGGATGGATGGATGGATGCATGCTATGAGCGTCCTTTTGGTAACGGGGCGGTGACATGTGCGCCACCAGGCTGGTAAGAAAATTTAAGAACTTTTCTTTTTTTCTCTCTCTCTCTCTCTTTAAATTGTCCTCATGCCTTATAAATCTACTTCAATCAAATCGATCATACTATAGCAAAAACGATGAACAAATCGCAAGGTACGATTTAAAACAGGGAATGTCGCGGGAGCCAACGTTTCGACAAGCGGACTTGTCTTCGTCAGGGCGGCAACTGCCTTCTCCAGCGTGCGTTTATGTACGCCTTTGCACACTCTCCCCCGTCCTCAGAAAGGGAGGAGGAGAAGAGCAGCACGTGCGAACACACACACAAAAAAAAAGAAAAAAAGAAAAAAGAAGAGGGGGGGGGGTTGGATGCAGGGGTATTTGGGTGACAGGTGTTAGCGTGACTAATATAAATGGCAAGAGGGAAAGCTTCCAGAGAATCCGCTCTTTGTACATATCTTGCAAATGCATTGTGTGCACAGGGCTAGACAGCAGGGTGGAAAAAGGAACACACGCTCGGAACAGAAGTTACTCCTATGTCATGTGTCCCCCCCTCCACTCTGTACCACCTGCCCCGCACCAACAATGCATTTCAGGGAAAGCTTGGGGCTAAAAAAACTACACTGTTTAACGTCCTTGTTCTCCTGGAACTGGATGGGGGCTCAGCACCTGAAATTTGTTTCTCCCAGAAAGTCTACTTTCAGGTGCTGAGCCCCCATCCAGTTCCAGGAGAACAAGGACGTTAAACAGTGTAGTTTTTTTAGCCCCAAGCTTTCCCTGAAATGCATTGTTGGTGCGGGGCAGGTGGTACAGAGTGGAGGGGGGGACACATGACATAGGAGTAACTTCTGTTCCGAGCGTGTGTTCCTTTTTCCACCCTGCTGTCTAGCCCTGTGCACACAACGCATTTGCAAGATATGTACAAAAAGCGGATTCTCTGGAAGCTTTCGCTCTTGCCATTTATATTAGTCACGCTAACACCTGTCACCCAAATACCCCTGCATCCAACCCCCCCCCCCCTCTTCTTTTTTCTTTTTTTTCTTTTTTTTTTGTGTGTGTGTTCGCACGTGCTGCTCTTCTCCTCCTCCCTTTCTGAGGACGGGGGAGAGTGTGCAAAGGCGTACATAAACGCACGCTGGAGAAGGCAGTTGCCGCCCTGACGAAGACAAGTCCGCTTGTCGAAACGTTGGCTCCCGCGACATTCCCTGTTTTAAATCGTACCTTGCGATTTGTTCATCGATTCAAGCATCCATCTTCCCCTGAGCTTCTCTTCTAGTTTGGATAGCAAAAACGGAAATTCATAGCCCAGTTTCCTGTCCCTTATGGCAGAAAGTCCATATTTTTCCCTATAATTATTTTTGTCCGTTCTCTCTAGTTTTCTGCCACCAGTATTCTAACCGTCTCTTACTTATTTCAATCGCGGCAGTGTTCAGCTTCCCGTTGTTCACCCTAAAACCCAAGGCTTCCTGTAGGGTGGTGCCCAAACGTACACCTGGGTAGATATTTCCGCATTCAATCAGAACATGCTCCGTCGTTTCCCTATCTTCCTCACAGCATGTGCATTTTTCTTCTTCTTTACTGAATTTCGCTTTATAACTACGCGTTCTAAGGCAGCCCGATCTCGCTTCAAACAATAAAGCGCTTCCTCTTGAATTATCATATAATGCCTCCCTCTTTATTTCATTTTTGCCCTCTCGGTAGTTATTCAGGTCGGTTTTTTTCCATCGCTGCCCTCCAGTAAATCTTCTCCTCCTCTCTGACTTTTCCTTTTACGCTCTTTGTTGTCAGTTCTCCTAGACCGGTATATTTACTGGTGAGCCTCCTAGTTCTCTTTATCCACTGCGTGTCAACGCTCTTTCTATATAAATAGCGGAACACCTTCACTGCCCACCTACTCTCCTTCATATTCCTTAGCCTCTCTTCAAACCTAACTTTGCTCTGCGCTTCCCTTGCCTCAAAACTCGCCCATCCCATATCACCCTTTACAACCTCGTTTGTCGTTTTCCCGTGAGCACCTAACGCGAGGCGTCATACAGTTCTTTGATTCACATCCATTCCTGATTGTATCTCTGGCCTCATGCACACCACTGAGTTCCCAAATGTAAGCCCCAGTACCATTACCCCTTTCCACAGACCCCTAAGCACCTCGTACCTATTGTGTCCCCATAACGCTCTGTGCTTCATTATTGCTGCGTTCCTCTTTCCCTTTGCTGCCAAGGCTTTTTCGTGTACCTTCATGTATCTATCACCCTCATTTACCCATACGCCAAGGTACTTGTATTCGCTTACTCTCGGTATTTCTTGGCCCTGTATGGATACCGCCTGGTCGTTGGGGTCATTGAATACCATCAATCCGCATTTTGTTACACTAAATCCTAGTCCTAGAGCCTCGCCTTCCTTCCCGCATATATTCACCAGCCGTTGTATATCATCTCGACTGTCCGCGAATAAGACAATATCGTCAGCATAAAATAAACCCAGAAGCATCTGCTCAATCATCACGCCGCCCTGTTTGTGTGACAGATTAAAACCAATGTTGCTATCTCCCAGCGCTTTTTCCATTCTAACCATGTACAGCATGAATAACAGCGGCGACAAAGGACATCCCTGTCTCAGCCCCTTGCTAATATCAACGTTCTCTCTGCTACTGATTCCCTCCCATTCTATGCAAACTGTATTTTCTCGATATATTTCCCTCAAAAGCTGTACACAATCGTCGCCTATGCCCATTCCTTCCAAAATTTCCCACAATATTTCCTGATTAACATTGTCATACGCCCCAGTGATGTGTAGAAAAGCCACATACAACGGCCTGCTTTCTGTTTTAGATATTTCTATACACTGAGTAAGAACAAATAGGTTATCGTCTAAACGCCTGTCTACTCGAAATACATTCTGAAGTTCTCCCAAAATATTGTTACGTTCTGCCCACACTTCTATTTTTAATTTTACTGCTTGCATAGCCATCCTGTATAGTACCGATGTAATGGTTAGCGGTCTATACGAGCGAATGTTATTTTTTTCCCTTGCCTTTATGGATTACGTTCATTCTGCTTTTTCGCCAACTGTCCAGTATTTGCCTCTCCTGTAAGCATTTTTCTACGGCTTTCAATAGTGCTTCTTTAGTGTTCTGTCCTAATTCGTTAATGAGGCTAACGGGGACACCATCTAAACCCAGAGCAGTGCGCTTTGGAATTTTTCCTTCGGCCTTTTTCCAGTTGAAATTCTCACGTTCTAGCTCTTCCTTATTTTCATTCTCCGTCATGGTTTTATCCACTGGAGGAATCTCTTGGACGATCTTTTTAAACGAACCGGCTGTTACCTTCTGGATGTAACCCAACGCTTCGTACCCTTCCAATTGATTTCCTCTTTCATCAACAATATGTCGTTGCAATGTGGCAGACTTTTTACCTAGCGCTTTTATGTGGTTCCAAAATATCCTAGGCGCGCCTATTCTTTTGATCATGAATTTCTGTCACCCAGCGTTCGCTTTCACCTTTAATTTTTGCCTCGACCAATTTCTGTACAATAGATTTTTTTCTCTAAATATATTTCCCATCTTTCTGTGACTTCGACTTGCGGCCGCTTCTCCCTTTTTGCCTGTCTGTGCTCCCTTGATGCTTTACGTCGCTTTTCGATCGCTTCCCGGATTTCCTTGTTCCACCATCTTTCTGGCGTTCTCTTTCCTTTCCAGCAAACAGTTTTCTTCTCTTTACTTATTGCTTTCGTCATTACATGAACTAGCTCATTATACCCCCAGTCCTTGCCTCGTATTTTGCCTACTTCTTCCTCTACTCTTGCGGCTATATTTTTTATTTGTTTGTCATTTAAATACGAGCTGCCAAACTTCGACTCTACGCTATTATTTTCAGTTTTATATCCCAGTTGTAACGTTATGCGTTTATGATCACTACCCAAGCTGTTCATCCCGTCCTCGTCTATTAGCCTCGAGATCTTGGAGTGGCGCCCTCTCGCGTGTGACGTCAGAGCGGGGACTCCGATTTCAACCGCGCTGCAGCAGGCGCTCCTCCTGTACGCGTATCGTCTGCTTCAGGTGAGAACTTTGTCGAACGAACAGCCTCGCGACGATCAACTAACGCCTGCAACGATTGTTTTCGAGTGTAATCTTGAACTTGTTTTAGTCGCGGCCCAATCGACAGGGCCAAGAAATCCCCCGGATGGCCGACGAGTGCGCCGATGCCACCGACCGCATTGCTGGTAAGAAAGTGAAACTATGTGTGAGTGTTCGCGCTCGTTATCTTGTTTCCGCCGTACGATACTAATTAGTTTGGGTGTTTCTTTCGATATTACAGTAAGCGTGCCGTTCTCGAGCATCTACATGTAGATAAAGCTTGCGAAACGTCGCGGTGTCTCATCGAGGGCGAGGCGGTGTACGACGCAGGCCACGTTGTTGAATGCGCGGTCGAGGCCGTCAACGGAGGTCGCATCACCGTCGCCGCTCTCGTCCTCCAAACAAGTGGACTCACCAACCCTCCACACAACGTCTCTGTCGTGATCGACAGCAGTGAAGTGGCCAATGCTCGCTGCTCGTGCAAAGCAGGGTGAGGCAATGTCAACGTGTAACATAACATAGAATTTATGTTCACTGCTGGTCTGCAGTTGGTGTCGAGCTCATATCGCCTTTTGCATTGTGTTAATGTTTCTAAATTAAGAGGCAAGTTCACTATTGAGACTAGTTTGAATGTTTAATGTTGGCACCATGAAATATTTAATTGCGGCACCATTTCTATTATTTCTATAAATGAAAAGAGACTTCATAAATATTTCGCAGCTTTAAAATTTGTATTGCCACCACAAGGTAAGACTGCAGGTTAGGGAGCTGGAGTAATAAAGCATATTGTATGCATGAACCTGGGAAGGCCAATTGCAATATAATGTAACGAACATAGTCAATGTGTGCCTTTTAACAATTTATCATACTATACACTCTACTCTGCAGGAACTACAAATGTAAGCACGTGCTAGCTGTACTGCCTCAGGTGAAAATTTTAGAGAATGTGCACTGAACAGCGGCAACAGGTTATGAATTTATGATTAGCAGTCCTCTAGGCGCGCGCTTGGCTTCGTAGGTAAAATACGCATGTACACCATCCAGACGCAGCCGTAGTCTCATATATCCTGCGCCGCTCAGCTGAGCTCACGAGGCGCGCTTACCCGCGAGGCGATTCGGAGGCCGCGTCGTCGGCTCCTTGTCTAGGGGCCTTCGCGGCAGGTTGTGGGACGGCACCGCACCTGGTGCAAGTCGCCTATGCTTATAGCCTGCGTGCAATAAACGGCTTAAGTATTGGCGAGGCGCTTAAACACGGTCACAAACTTACCGAAGAGTAGCGCGTACGGTGGGTAACAGAAGTCACTGTCCGAGAAGTGTTTGCTGCACACGGTCGACGAAGGCGTGGGGCGCTTTCCCATTCTGAGCTTGACCATCCACTTCTTCTTCAGCTTTGGGTCCTTAGGATAGTTGTGAAAGCTAACGCCTATTTCACGAGCGGACGAAGTACACTGAGGCACAGAGCAGTACTTCACCATTGCGCAGCACTCGCCGCGGAGACAAGCGGCCGCAGTTCTAAAAAACAAAGAGCCGTAGTTCTAAATGAACGTTAAAAGCAGACCCACGGTTGTTCGAACAGCGTCAGTAGCCACCATACGCGAGATAACCAACTGAACTGCTTTTTTGTTGAGATTTACCGCAACGGTGGCTTCAACACGGCGCTGGGCCTACGTAGCAGACGAAAGCGCGCGAATCCCCGCTCTGTCGTCATACAGGCGCCGTTCGCAGCGCCGCCATCGGTCGCACACCAGGCGAATTCTGATTTCTCTAAGTTTTTCATAGATTCCTTCTGTCATAAGACAATAATCAATGTTCGATTGCCTGTTTCTGACCTCCCACGTGATCTGTCCAACACACTTGGGCCCCGTGTTAACTATCACAAGACTATGGTGCTCGCAAAGATCGAGCAATAACCTCCTATTGGTGTCTGTATATCCGTCAAGGTCGTGGATGTGGGCGTTCACATCCCCTAGGAGGATGATTTCGGCCACATGACCAAATTCTTTAATATCGGTGTTTATGCAATTCTTTATCTCCAGATTCTTTTCCTTAGTTATTTCCCGTCCACATGTAAGCTACATCTAGCCACGTTTTCTTTCCACCTACCGTGCCCGAAACCCAGAGGTGCTCTGAACACGTTTGTTTTACTCTCTCCCATTTGGCTCCGCTATGAATAAGCATTCCAACACCCCCACCCTTTCTTTCTGATATGATCCTGTTGCACCCTGTTGCATCCTGTTGCACCCAAACATAATTGTCAATGTGTGGTGGCTCTTCCAGGTCTCTAAGGTGTGTTTCTGTAACCGCATAAACGCCTATCTTTTCTTTGTTTAACTGTTCCTCAATCTCTAACCATTTTGCCTTTTTTCTGCCACCCTGCATGTTTATGTAGCTAATTGCTACACGTGCCTTCGCTCTTTTCTTCCTTTTACCTCTTTTCTGGCATTTCTCAGTGCTGCCTGCCCGAAAATCCCCCTGGTTGTTTCTTTTGTTCCTTGCTACCCCGGACTCCGAAGGGCCCGCATGCCCCCATAAAAAGCTACTGCACGTCCTGCAAGCCGCCAACCCACCTCATGACCAAACCTCCTATCGAAGTGAATTCTGTCTCTTTGGAACCCCCCCCCCCCCCCCCCCACCTATGCACCTCCCTGTTTATTTCCACTACTTCAAAACCCTTCTCTCGACTCGTACGCCATATCTCTTTGTTTGCATCGACAACCGCTCTTTGGAGGCTGCCGTCACGCACTGGTATTTCCGGTACCGTGCACACTACTACTGCACCTAGGGAGAGATGGCGCGCATGTCGTCGATGCCTTTTGCCAAGGTCGTCGCTAATCCTGACGATTCCTTGTTGAGGACGTCGTTTAGCCCTGCCGCAATCACCACGAGGTTGAGTCCGTGAGCCCCAGACGTGAGATTTTCTCTTGCTTGCCTCATGACTGAACCCAGCCTATGTCCTGGGAACGTCCCTACCAATACTCGTTTGTCGCCCTCTCTCGACGAGGCAGCGCGCACGGTGGGGTGACGCGGGAGAATTGATATGGGCATCGTTGGTTCCGCAAGGATCTTTAGTCATTTGTGCTGTCATGATTCCGTGAAACAATAGTTAAGATCTTTTGCGATAGTGTTCCTTGTGGCGGTATGGTGCAGCGATCAGGTAAATATTTGTTAGTAAGGGTCGAGATCTTCAGTGTGTGTTTGTATACTTCTATAGAGGGTGCTTCAGCTAAATTCCGGTACTCTTTAAAAAAATCCACGTGCATGTTAAGGGAATAAAACGAAATTAGTATTATTCAATATAATCCTGACCACCTCAAACTACTTTTATTATGACCTCAGGTAATTAGTTCTTCTCAATTACATAGCCATCTTTCAAACGGTGGCTTTATATAAGCAATCTGTTCTATAGGGAAGTTGTAAGGCATGTTCTACAGTGTAGATATGATGTATTTTCATGCTGTTAAGTGGAATACCTTTAATTATTTTGGGATTCTGAGACCGGTACGCAAGATTTAAAAAGTACCACGTGACCAGGCGTTTGTGCACCTAGTCATGTGGTACATTTGTAGCGTCAAACTTGCTAAGAACAAACCACCGACGATGAATGTACTGCATTGACACAAGAAAAGATTACATACGGTGGCCCCACATTTCGCCCTTTCGGCCTGTCTGCATGCATCATCGATAATTCATTCGCGGCGCATTTGGGAGAGCTAATTTTCTGCGAGAGAGCGCTAGTCACGTGGTATTTTTTCAGATTGTGTGCACTATCTTAGAAGCCAACAATAATTAAAACTATTTCACTTATTATCATAGAAATACATTATTTGGGCCCTAATTATCATGCTATACAACTTCGCCGTCGAACATACTGCGTTCTAAGCAACCGTTTAAACGTTGCCTAATTAACTAATAATAAATAATTACCCGAGGTAATCAAAAATTAGCCCAAGTTCGTGAAGATAACAGTGAATAACACTTAGCTGGCTACATCCCCGTAACGCGCACGTTGACCCTTCTTTTTTTTGGTGGCACAATTAAGTTGGTTATTTTGCCGAATAACTTAGAGAACTTTAAAATCTGTGTTTTTAAATTAGTGGGTACTATCTATAAGATTATCTGTTCGCCTAAAGCAATGGTGACTACGCGTGCTTATAATCAATAAAATTATGATAAAGACGAAGAGCTCAGCTGCGTCCATAAATCTATTGGGCTAACCTTCAAATCTTGCAAATAAGCATATTTGCCAGTCTCGCATACCTTTATGCGAGATTTGACGAGACTGTCATAAGCTGGTGGCATTTCCCCTGCACATTACCACGAGCTTGCGCTTTGACTGTTTGAACCATGGAACATTCAAAATGCAAGCAAAACAAACCGCTTGAAAGCCGACGTCCCGTCTTTAGACTTGACAAAAGAACGAGGCAAAAAAGAAAAAAAAAGTAATGTCGTTCAGTGTTTGAAGCGATTCTTCGAATGCGGAGACGATCGAGGCGCTAATTCGTTCGCAAAGTGCCACAAACCCGGAGAGTTCTACCATTTGTACGCGTCCGTCTCTCGTCCCCTTCCAACCGCATTCCAACCGGGTTTCAACCGGGCAGGCACAGCGAAAAAGGGCGCCGAGCTCCGTCGTCTTCTCCGGCACGCTCGCAGTAGAGTTCACGCCCGCACCCCCCCCCCCCCCCCCCGCCACATCGCGTCTTGTGATGCTCGTTAAAAAAAATTACACCATCTCCCCGAAGGGGACCATGGGGTGATGCGGAGCATCGCTGGGAGTTAGCGTTTACGTTCGGCGTCGTGCCCTCCTCTTCGCAGCAGCAGCAGCAGCAGCTTCGTCGTCGTCTTGAGTGGATGTAACGTACGTTGCTGTCAGAGTGTGGTTTGATGCTGATGCGTACTTGCGTCAATCCACTCGCTGGCGGAACTGTTGTTTCCATCACACAACACCACCAACATCTTTATTGGAGAAGGAGATACAAGCTGTTAAGATCGGCGAAGGCCCCCCATGGATGTGGTAGAGGAAGGCTGCTGGCGGTGGCCGCTGGATCTACTTTTCGGGGAAAATGACCGTGAGGAGCGCGTGTGCCTGAACTGTTGTTTCCATCACACAACACCACCAACATCTTTATTGGAGAAGGAGATACAAGCTGTTAAGATCGGCGAAGGCCCCCCATGGATGTGGTAGAGGAAGGCTGCTGGCGGTGGCCGCTGGATCTACTTTTCGGGGAAAATGACCGTGGGGAGCGCGTGTGCCTGCATTCCCACGAATGTACTTCGCCGGGCTGCCGTCTCGAAGAGACAAGGGCATTGTTTGGACGCTGTCGCGGCGGCCTTGTTCAACGCTTGCCTCGAGCTATAGACCGCGGGCCGCCCGCGTGAAGTTCCCGGAACGCATGGACCGGCGGTGGGTCGTGCGGTGTGCGTGTTTGTGCCGCTTCTGGAAATATGAACTTCTCGGCGGCATCATCACAGCGGGCGGTACAGCAGCGCACCGGACACAGGACTGCTGCAAGCAGGTGGCTCTACGGCGGCCCCATATTGTGAGAACACGGCGGTGTGTCGTCAAAATGACGAGGCCGGGAAGAGCGCTTTTATTTGTGCTGTTGTTGTTTTTCAGCAAGCCTCTTCTCCGGGGATCAGCATCGGCTGCCACTTGGTCCACGTCATCCCTTGCCGCAGAGAAGCAACGAAGGCGGGGCGTGACCCCCTCTCCTCGAAGGCGGATACGACCTTGGGATTGGTCACTATTGTACATAGCATTGTATAAAATAAGAACACAGACGCGCTCGATCAGCTGTCATCATGTGAAATAAATCCTCTTCCTTCTTCTCAATCGTCTTCGGTCTCGGAGTCCGCTCCTTGCAACGGCAACCTCTCCTACGAGTCGGGAGACGCAACGGCACCCCACCAGATCTCAACAAAGCGAAGCGCGCGCGCTCTCTCTACCCTCTTTATTTATTGCAGCAGCTGTTGGAGAGAGGGAAGGGAGAGGAGAGTCGCGCATGCGTAGTGTGAGTGCGGATCGACGCCGGTTGACGCGTGACATACCCGCGAGCAAGAGATGCTTCGCATCTAAAACGGGCGGGGCGTTTCCCCTCCACTTCGACGCAGGCCTCCCGAGCGGTGTGATATTATCGCAAGCGCGCTTCGAGCGACGGAGATGGGCCGGGCTCATTTGAACTCTGCTTCAGCCGCGTTCGTCCCCACCACTCGCGTGCTTTTACCCACTGGTAGACGGTACGATGCGCAGTGGGTTGTTATCAATTTGGACTATTACGCGACATGACGGCGACAGCAAAAAACCCGTGGAGACTGTCCAATAATAAATCGGGTAACCCTAGCAAAAATGCCAATAGGAATTTTTATTGGTCCAATAGAAAATATCTATAGGTTGTATAGGAAATCTATTGGAGTTCTATAGGTTGTATAAGGCCTTTATTGGCACCAATAAGGACCAATAAATGGCAATTATTGGTCTTTTATTTGACCTATAGAGTCTGAATTGGTCCAATAGCCCGCTGGTATTGGTTTTCTATTTGACTAATACAAGTGTATCGGTCCGATAGCAGGCATCTATGGGTGTCTTTTGGGCCAATAGAGGATGCACTGGTCATATAGCCGGTAGCTATTGGTTTGATATATGACGAATAAAAGGTTATTGATTTGCTATTTAAATGAATTCATAACACAAAAAGGTGGTATCTTGCACTGGCAATACTATAGGTGCAGCAGCTGCTTTTCAGTGACAGCTGCACTCATGTATGTTTTTTTTTTCTTTTTTTTTGCGTTTCGGGATTCGTTGCCGCGACCTCGATCTTCGCAAACCAACACCCTAGCCGCTAAGCGCTAAGCTACCACGGCGGGTAACTAATAGATAAAAGCACGCGTCAATACTTTTAACATTGATCTCGGTACAACACGCACATGAAGCGCACCTCATTGACGTGGCGGTGCATGCCCATTTGATAATCTTATAGCAACGTTTTTAGGAACAGCGATTACTCGGCCCTCTATTACAAAGAAATGAAAAAAATATATATACAGATGCCGAGGCCTGCCATCATAGTTTACATGTTAATCTAAGCACCCAAGTGCCGAGGTACTCGAGTAGTTTAGCGGGCGGAGCGGGGTCGAGCACTGCACGACCTGAGTTCTTCAGTCTGCTGCGCGGCAGCACTACTAACCTTGCCGGCGTCATTAGTTGCGCATTTAATCGCAACACGCTCAAAACAAATATTAACAGGAAAGTAATCAGACATAAGTACAAAAATAATATGAAAATAAATGCGGCTGCCTCGTGTATATGGTGCAACATTTGTAAGCTTCGTGACATAGGTAAAAATGTCAAAAAAACAACGATGCGCAGTTTTTTATGGCACATGTGGTGGTGCATAGCAAGCCAAAGCAAGCCAAGCCTGCCAAGCCACGGCGGCCGCCATGGCCGCTGGTGACGACCGCGTGTAGCGTACGCTGCGCAGTTGTGATGTCTTTTTAAGAAAAGACAGAGAGGTTATTGCCTGCATTACTTAATTTATACTGAATTAGTGCTAAACAGTGTCACCTCCGGAAGAATTTATACCTTCAGACCAACGTACGACAACTGTTTTCGCCCGCGACAACACGGATTTTTGGAGCCATTCTCTGGAATGATCTTCACTCCTTTCCTCTTCGACAGTGCGGCCATTCGAAGGTAATCATTTCGCTTACATTTTGAGTGCAACCTGTTCTCTATTCCGGACATAGAACTATTGCGACACGACGTCAGTGGCTTGAGTGTTAGCGCTATGGATCTTAGCACAGGACGCTGTACAAGACGATATGTGTGTGTGTTCCAAAAGGCTCGCCGAGTCATTGCTGCGACATGTTCTTGGGAAAAAGAAAAAAGACTGCCTTGCAAAACTTGTCTTGAACAGCATAAGTAAGCAGATGCACAGACGGATAAGAGCCGCAAAAGGCTGAGCAAAAATAACCGTGAAGTAGCATTGGCCTTACTGGCCAATATTTTTGTCTTTTCAGACTAGAAGTCTTTTTTTTTTTAGCTATAGATAGGTTAGGGAACGAACTCGGAAGATATATTAGCTTGTGGTCAGGACTTAGAATCGTGTCTCGTATGAATGACATTGCGCGACTGTAAAATAACTTCCGTGCCCAGGGTTTTGCTGTGCATTAAATACATGCTTCTTCGAAGGCATGCTTAATTTGAACTACATCATTCATATTAGAATGCAGGCAATGAAAGCCAGCATGCACAATAATTAATCTGCATGCTTTCTTCAGTTTGCAGCTTACCACAATCATATTCTTTACAGCGATCGGTTTTTAAGGTAGCACAAACACTTGTATGTGTAGTAATCTTAAACTGCTTACAACTGCTGGTTCTATTCACCTGTGCATATCCAGCGCTCTTTCTTTCTTTTTCCTAACTTCGTGAATGTTGCAGGCCAATGAAAACAAGAAGACTTGTTTCACTGGGAATTGCATTAAGGTGCAATTTAGTAATTGCTGTTACATAACCTAATCATCAAAAAGTCAGTAGTCTTGCTAGCTTACCCTTCTGTCATAAAAGCAAAATTTAGCAAACATAACTTTCGACATTCCTATGGTTCATGCCTCAGGTGTTCCTAAATGATGGTGTTTGGCTACAGAAAGGTTTGCATGAACATTTTGCGCAGTACCACACAGACTGAATTTTTGTTCCTGAGCCCAGCGGGCAGACATTTTGAACCACAAGCTTGATCTACAAAACCATCACGGAAGCAATACAGAGTTGGACAAACAGGAGGCCAAACCACTTGTGGATCCTACCAGATATGACGCATTGAAAGGTACGTATGTTCCAACCCACACGCATAATTGGTGCGTATTATTTCGTGCAATGTTTTGCCATAATTTGCAGCCCTCGCAATGTTGTGTAGATGTTTCTTAATATTGTACCAGTGCAAGTTTCTTCACTATGTCTGATTGACAAAAAGAAATGCTTCACTGCTGTGAGCTTATTGTCTCTTTTTTTAAAAGTATTTTTCAGGTTTAATGGAGCACCATTGTGGAAACCTGGACAGACCCTGCGGAGCGACCCGCCTCAGAAAAACAGCTGCCTGCTAATTTGCTGACGTGATACAAGGACAAAAGCTGTTTTACTGTAACAGTGACATTGAAAATATACGTGTGCATTGCTCATTCCTGTACTCGTTTTATCGTTTCAGGGGTGTTGCCACACAGTGGCCCTTCTGTTAGACTGTGAGCATCAATTATAGAACCTGCTGGCCAATACACTTCCTATGGCAAATACAGAACCAATACACCAATATAGCTCCCATAGAAAAATGCAGAACCAATAAACCAATACAGCTCCAATAGGCAAATGTAGAACCAATACACCAATATACACCAATAGCTCCAATAGGCAAATATTGAACCAATAGACCAATATAGAACCAATATACCAATATAGCTCCAATAGGCAAATACAGAACCAATAGACCAATATGTTCAATAATCCCATAGGCTATTGGTTTTTCTATGGGTGATTTTTGCTAGGGAAGACTCACGTTTATAAAAGTCATAACCTAGCACTTTTCTCGCCGAGTTCGGTCACCTTTGTTCCTGTAAATGAAAAATGCCGACTGTACAAGTGGCTGGTACATGATTGTGAGGGCGGACTGTTTGTGTCGGTTTTGGACTTTGGTAGTGCGCAGCAATTTCATGACAGATAGCACCCGAGGCACAGATATATATGTGCTCATCGTGAATTGCACGCGTGATTTTACTTTGCCACTTCAGTGTCGGCGTATGCATACAGTCAATGTGTGTGCTATCTTGTTCGTAAAATTGTCTGCTCTAATTCATTTATCGTCCTTTTTTGAGGAATTGTGCCTGTTTTTGTTTTTTTTCATTGAATTTCTGAGCCAACAAGCAGTCAGCCGATCCTTCCTCTCCTCATATGTTTTCAAGGTTTTCCTGCTCTGGAGCTTGGATGCACGCTTGAGATGCTCGGCGCACTAATTTAGGCTGTAAGTGGCATTTTATGGTTCTTGAGTGTGCTGTGCGACAAAATTATTTTGGTATTGCGTAAACAAAATTTCTAAATCTTTGCGCACAGTGTTACTCGTCGTATTTCTTTATCAGTTAGTGCGAGCGCAAGAGCATGAGAACTGACCGAATGAAAGGAGCCTACACTAAAGCTGCTAATGAAAGCGCTACACATTGACTATACAGCTCAATGGGAACATATTGCTGCATGAAAAGTAGGCTTATTTGTGTATTATCGCCGAATAGAATACTGAAAAGCGAGAAGACATGTTCACATTCTTCTTTTACTGCGTGTGAAGTATTTATTCACTGAGGAGTACACATGATCAGAGGCGTTTAATTGCGTATTACGTGCGTACTACGCCCTTGTCGCGCTCGTTGAACGCCTCTAATTAAGCTGGGCCGTTACCCGGCATGCACGAAAACACAAGCTATATTTTAATAAAACTCATATATTTTGATTGAATGCATATGTACAAAAAAATGGCAGATCCCACGCGCAGTGGGAATCATGGAAATGCGAAGCACGCATCAGGAATTTAAAGTTGATCTGCATTGCTCTCTCGCTATACCGATTTTTGGTGCATACGAAGTTAACGAAACGGCCGCAAGAGCAGCAAGACTGTGGCATGTAAACCATGCCGCTCATGACATGTATGTCGTGATTTTCATGTTATGACCTGTCATTGATGTTCGTCATGCAGTCATGCTGTGGCATACCAATTTTCGTGTACATGCAATTAACGGAACGGCCAGGAGAGTTCCGAGACCATGGCATGTAAATCATGTCGCTCATGACATGCATGTCATGATTTTAATGTTATGACCTGTCATTTATGTTCGTCATGCAGTCATATTGCGGCATACCAATTTTCGTATACATCCCATTAACGAAACGGCCAGGAGAGCACAAAGTCGTAGGCGGCTAGATAGATTGATTTGTTGCGTTTAACGTCCCAAAACCTGCTCTGATTATGAGAGACGCCGTAGTGGAGCTCTCCGGAAATTTCGACCACCTGGGGTTAACGTGCACTGACATCGCACAGCACACGGGCCTGAACATTTCGCCTCAATCGAAAGGCAGCCGCCACGGCCGGGATTCGATCCCGCGACCTTCCGATCAGCAGCCGAGTGCCATAACCACTAGAACACCGTGGCGGGGCAGATAGATAGATAGATAGATAGATAGATAGATAGATAGACAGATAGATAGATAGATAGATAGATAGATAGATAGATAGATAGATAGATAGATAGATAGATAGATAGATAGATAGATAGATACGCTCAAAGTAGCCGAAGTTCGCTAAGAAATGCTTCACATTTAAAAAAAAAAAGAAAGCAGAATAATGCCTACGAAAAGCATCTGCAACCGACCGACGGCGCGCACTCGGCCTAGTCGGCAGCGATCGTGGGCCTACGCCGGGTGCCGACAATCATCCGACATTCTGCCAGTGTCAATCCCTACAGCTGCAGCCTCACCTTGTTTGCCGAACGTCGGCCGACCGGGTAGAGACGTCTGGCCGACATTTTGCCATGGAAAAACTGTTGCATGGGAGAACAACAACCGAGGACGAGCGCTGACTACCAACCGATGGTTGCATCAGCACTCGTCCTCGTGTGTTGTTCCTCTATGTGTGTGTGTGTGAAGTTGCACTGTTTTATTCAACATGGATTTTTACCAAAGAGCTCACATCCGTGAATTTTTAAAACACCTATCGACTATGTCGGCGCCATAAATTTTTTACAGGATATAATATCGAGGGCATATCACGCCCGCCTGCAGTACATCATGTGGGGCACAGAGGCAGTATCTGAAAGTGGGTGAGACAGTATTTGTCTCATTCCGTTTCAGCATATCACGCCGAGATCGATTAAGAGTGCCATTTGACGCACCAAAATGGCCTGCCTTTCCTGTCTACAAATGGAATTCGACCAAAACACGACAACATTGATATGACGCAAAAGCGGTGAGCCAAATTTGCCTATTCTACACGTATGGTGCATACCACGTGCTTGTAGTTTTTATTCCATTTTTTTTTCGTATTGTGGGAATACACAACAGCATAAGCCTATGAGATAGTTATCCCCTTTTAAAATTCCTGAGCGACTTCGCACAGTTTTTTTTCTCTTGTCTTTGTAATATAAAAGAAGTCTGAGAGAGAGTTAATCAAGCACGTGCTCGGTTGGCTACTGCGCCTGGGGAGGGGGAGAGGGGAATAATATATAAGATAGAGGAAGGAAGACCAGAAAAAAAACGACAGGGCAGTTAGTGAGAACACACGCACAATGTGCTGAATCGTTCACAACCGTTCGCGAAGTCCCGTCGACTTGGGAAAGCACAGTAGCGCCTTTGCTGCCCTGGGCATACAGGAGCGCGTATGGCGCGTAAGACTCGGGCCCAGGATCTGCTCTGCAGAAAGTAGTGGCCCGTCAAGGCGGCGAAGTTTATAGCTTCTAGCTCGCTTCATTAAGTTGCGCAGGAAGCGCAGTGCCAAACCACAAAGGCAATTATCTCTTCACTGCCGCAATTGCTACATGTAGGACTATTAATCATTTTAGCATGGTGGGCGAGGTGGATATGTGGACAGCGTGTAGCATGAATCGCAAATTCACTTGCATCGACAACATATTACACTTTTATTCGTGTAATTTTCAAATCTATTTCGACATTTATCACAATGGGAGCTCGTTTGTATGGTCGGTACTCAAATCGACATTTCTCCATTTTTATTTTTTCATAGAACGTACAGTTGCTACTCGATATCCGTTTGGCTCAATGCCCAATATATGGTGGGGCGCATTGTCGTTGACAAGCTTGGCCACATAAGCTCAGCATAGTTGGGGCTAATTAAGGTAAGCATAATTAAACGAATACTGCCCAGGTCGCACAGAACATTAGAAAAACGTTACATTTTTGTTGTGAATGTTGCAGTAATGTTGTATGTTTTTCAACAACGTTGTTTTAACGTTTCACATTAAACATAACGTTTCTTGTTGTACTTCAAACGTTACATTAAAGGGCCCATGACAGCTATTTTTTTTGTTGGAGACTTTTATGTTCTAATGAGTAGAACAGTGTCTTGTAATCACGGCATGGAGTGGCAAATTCTCCAGCGTGAAGTCTAATTAGTCACAGCATCATTGATTTTGTTCAGTTTTAATGAAGCTTCAAAACGCGCGCCAAAAACTGCAAGAAACTAGCGCCGCGGGGCTAGCGCGGCGGCTGTCGGAAGTGAGCGCATTCACTGATCATTTGAGCTCAAGATTCGGTGACATTGCGGAGAGCGCGAGCGCCAGACCAACTCGCCACACTCGCTTTGCATCATAGCGTGTGTACAATGTACGCTTGAGCGACCAACATGGAGAGGAAGCAGAAAAATAGAACTTTTGGCGTGGCCTCCGCGATCGGCTGCGAGAGCCGATCTTGGAGGCTACGCTCGGAGGCCATAGCGCGGCGCGCCCGTGTCTCTCTGTGACGTCACGATATCAACTTACAAAAGTGAAACGTCAGAGATGGCCCACTAACTGCGTCACACTAGTGGCGATGTCGCGAGGTGCTGCAAGCTCGGAGCATTCCCGCTTACTTTGAAACCATATTAAAATTACTTAGAGGCAACGTTCGCCACTAATACTTGGTCAAGATTGCCTTCGTATGCAGGAAAACCAATTAACGCAAGCATCTCGCGTTTGAAATTTTGGTGTCATGGGACCTTTAATGTTCGAAGTGCAATGTAATATTGACGCTTGCTTTGGAATATTAATGTAACGTTCAATATAAACATATAACGTTGAACGTTATGCATTAAATGTTTAGAAAACATTGAGATCGCACAAAAAGTTAACGTAAGTGGTTAACATAACTTCTATGTAATAGTGATTAACAAAGTTGTCATTTCTAGTTGAATAGAAAAAAACTTCGTAAGCGTCAATTTGTTGCGTATTTGTATTTATTTTGTAGCACGAGTGAAAAATGCGCATTTTTCATTAGACTTGAGAAACAATTGTTCACGAAAATGCTGTGGCAAGTGTACGTCTAGTATTTAAATATTCTGTAATACTGAATATTTCGAATATTGAACAAAATTTTTAAGGTTTCGCCTACGTTACTTCGCGCTTACCGCGTATGCGACCTGACTCAAAGCGAAACTGGCGAAACTCTATGCCAAACCGGATGGCCAAATCGCCATCGTCGCCATGATCATCTTGTGTCCGTCGGAGCTCGGAGTTGGGTCGTTGTGCCTCGTTTCGGTGAAAAAGTTGCCTTTCTTCTATTGTTTGAGTGGTTGTTTGTTCTTTGTGCTCGTCTATTGTGTCTTGCCCGTGCTACATATTACGAAGACCTGCTGTTATATGTCATGGAGTGTCCACCGAACGGGAACTGGTAAGTACTGCCGTCGGCATTTTGAACTTTTCTACAACGGGCGATTAGGAGCAGCGATGTAAAAGGTGCGACTGTGATTACACGATAAGTAAACTGCTCTTAGTATAACGAGCATGTTTGTGTCTATTTTTCGCGCATACTGAACGCGACCTTCTGAGTGGTGCGGCTTTCTTTCAATGCTTTTAAGCTGAAACGTTATCATGCATGTGCCGGCCTTATTCGGCCGGTGGTTTGAACCAAGTTGCGCCTGCCTCGGGGGCAGCGGGTCGCCTCCGCGATAAATGAATCACTGTTTTCTTTGAATTAGTGTTTATTTCTTGCTATCTTCTCTGCGGAACTGCCTTGGCGGCTTTCTTTCATCGCCTCTTCTCTTATCGGAGGTTCTGTTCCACGTGCTTGCTGTTTAAGCATGTAGATGATCTGTACAACGTTCATATGCTTTTCACCGCCGTCAGTACTATGTTTTCCTTCCTCAGAGTGAGCTACTCTCTGCACGTTTTAGCATATCATCGTCCCAACATGCGTGGCCGAATTTTCCTTTGCGTCGTTGCATTTCCCTAGCTGCTTCTTTCAAGTACGCGAATATGTCATTTAGGGTGTTTATCTTTCTAACTTTTTTTTTTACTTTAGTAGCATTTGTGGAACTTAAGCCAGGATATAACTCGTGAACTGATTAAGTGCTTCTGTGGCCTCCCGTTATAACGTCTAGAACTTACACTTAGGGATGAAGCCAGTTTATCAGCACTTGCACTTATCTCCATGGTACTAACATGAAGCAGACCACTTCGTTGTTTAGAAGTAGCTTTGCTTAGTTATAAACTTTAAAAAGACCCATGCACATTCTTGGGCATGAGAGGAAGTGGGAATTTAATGAGTGGAGCTGTCTAGTAATATCAAATAATAGCTTTTTGTACTTTAAAAGTATTTTAAAGAACTTGCATTTTAATGTTCTTGTTCTTTACAGTAGCAGATTTGCAGAGATTTGACATCTCAGTATTAATGTGAATGTTAATGGCCCTGTCCAACTATGCTTTCTTAAGGACCCTTCTCCACTGGACCTGACAGCTGTATGGCATGGACCTCTCGGCCCATTACAAGCTCAAGCATTCCATCTGTGAAGTTGCAAGTTGCAGGGTTTTTTGTGTGCGTGTGTGCTTATGACTTGCTTGAATATCATTGGTTTTAAGTGCATATGACGTGAACTTTGAAGGACTGATTTGCGATATGAATGTACAGATATACATACCCTCCACTGTGCGTTTAAGAGGATATGCATTTAGACAGTGCCACATTTCATTATGCATGTCATCTATATAGTGTCGAGTATTTATTCCATACATATTTTTTAAATAATGAACTCTATGGAGTGCTGTTGCAAGTGTCACCGTTAATAGCTTTGTTCCATGTTTCAGTAATTAGCCAGCTTTATGCATTCACTCTATAACTGGCAATGACTGTATCATTAAAAAATCGGGAGCTGTCTTTCTTGCAACTAAGTGCAAGAAACCATTGAGCCGCTTTTGGATTGCTTTTCTGCTCCCCACTGACAAATGTCAAAAGAGACAAAAGAACATGTTTTTATACAGGAAGGAACTGAGAGAGTTTGATTATTGGTGTGATGCATTTGGATGATTCCATGAGAGACCGAACATGCATATCAACTTGGTATTCATGCTTTCTCCATAAGACTGCATAGAACCGAAAACTGAATTCCATGAAAGCATTTGCCATGCAGCATGCCATAAAGTATCGAAAGCTTGCAGCACGTGTGTCCTGCTATTGCGTACCATTTTGAGATTTTTGTGGCCGCATTCCTGGTCATTGTAAGGAGCATGGCCATGAGTTCCATTTATTGTTCTGTACTGTTTACAAAATAAAAAAACTGTAGAAAGTTCCAAACATTACCCAAATCATAAATGTTTTTTTAACTTTGATGCACTTTGGCACATTAAAAAAAAAAGAAGAAATGGTGTCAATTATAAAATGATGTCCATGCAACATTTGTGCTCAAGGTTGTCTTCCCACAAGAAATACGAGAGAAGAAAGAAGTAAAACGAGATTTTCTAGAACGGCTCATTCTAAAAAAGACATCTGCAGTCCCAATCTTGGGATATAAGCCCATCTTTATCAGATGTAAATATGGGAGTGATATAATGTGTCCTTGTTTGCTTTGCTCACAAAAATCTAAGTCAAAGTGCACTATGCTGAGGGTGCTGGCTTCAATGCCTTTGCACTTTGTCTTGTTAACCTGTGTGCGTCTAAGTTCAATGAAAAACCAGCAAAGCAGGACACAGACATAGAAAGGTACACATGCAGACACACCTTCGCCGGACTTCGATGTCTATGTCCTGCTTTGCCGGCTTTTCGTTGAATTTAATCATAAACCAACCAGACCACCTTTTCACTCTTCTTAAGCGTTCATCTAAGTGTCTTCCTCAGGTTTTTTGAATCAGTGCTTATTAGAAGTTTTTATTTTCTTTGAATGGGCTTTATTTTATGAGCCTTCATTTATTTACCTATCTTTTCTTTTGTGCTTCTTATAGAAAGACAGTCATAATAAACAAAAATGTTGCTAGGACAGCACTCTTATATTTGACATGTTTTTCTTGTTTTTGTGTGAAATAGATGTGTCAGAATTCATTGAAGTTTAAAATTATTTCTGATGTAGGGTATCTTCAGAATTTGTTACTTTTTTGTGGGCAGTAAAAAAATGAATGTTACTTACATGTGGGCATATTAAAATAAGCAGACGTTTCCGACACAGTGTTGTTTTTTTCATGTGAACACAGCCATGAAATGGGAAAGTACTACATGAAGCCATGCTAACCATAGCTATATGTAAGTACTGAAACCACACATCTGTTATCAAGAAAACTGTCTGGATTGTTTTGCAGGTGGTCCCATGACACCAAAATTTCAAACGCGAGATGCTTGTACGTGTCATGGGACCTTTTGGTGTCATGGGACCTTTAATAACACCAAAATTTCAAACGCGAGATGCTTGTGTTAATTGGTTTTCCTGCATACGAAGGCAACCTTGACCGAATGTTAGTGGCGAACGTCGCCTCTCAGTAATTTTAATATGGTTTCAAAGTAAGCGGGAATGCTCATCCGAGCTTGCAGCACCTCGCGACATCGCCACTAGTATGACGTAGTTAGTGGGCCATCTGTGACGTTTCACTTTTGTAAGTTGATATCGTGACGTCAGAGAGAGACACGGGCGCGCCGCGCTATGGCCTCCGAACGTGGCGCGCGTTTCGAAGCTTCATTAAAACTGAACAAAATTAACGATGCCGTGACTAATTAGACTTCACACTGGAGAATTTGCCACTCCATGCCGTGATTACAAGACACTGTTCTACTCATTAGAACACAAAAGTCCCCAACAAAAAAATGGCTGTCATGGGCCCTTTAAGGTGGCATTTATTGATGCATATTTAGATGTCACTATGTCGTGGGCAATTGTTGTGTAGCTAGTTGAGCGTGCATGTATGCTTCAAGTTCTGAAGTATTCGTGTTGAAATTTACCATTACGGTACCTGTGCTACTCTATTGTCCTGTGTCAACTATGCCTAAGGCCTTCACTATGCTGCATACTATGTGCTTTGCCCTGTTTTCAGTGTAGCAAGCAGTCTGCTGCTTCACAAATGTACCAAGTACTCAACTATGTCACCTATTTTAGCCAAATGTTCAGCCACATCCTCATTGGTCCAAGTGTTTCACCGTATCTCCTGTGCGCCAAGTGCCCCTCCCATCTCCCTTGTACATATGCTAATCACTGCATCAACTTTGCACAAATTGCTGTTACAACTGTGCTGCTAAGTGCTCTAATGTGTTAAGTACAGCATGATGGTGCCTGAACTTTTGTGTATTCCTAGCCACATCAAGAACATTTCACATACACTGTCATTTTCGACACCTTTCACTACTTTTAGTTCATTGATATTTGTTTTCACATCCTACAGCTTTTACTTAGACCATTCTGTTGAGTAAATTTTGTGGCAAAATTCGTGCATACAGAGTTTGTGTCAAAGAAGTGGCATCTGACTTTTGACATGTGTTTTTTGTGTATTTTATTCATTTTTGCTGTTGGGTATTTTTCCATTTATGTTTAAGATTACCTCAAAAGACAGATGTACTGCTTTAGGCCACATGCATGAAAAATATGGTTGTATTGTTTATTTTTAATTCATTAAACATCATTGCACTCTTGTGTGCAAGCTCACTAATAAAGTATTGCTGTGAAGCCAAGTTTGGAGCTAGGATTATGTCATTTTTACATCAGGTGAAATGTAAACTCGACTATTGCTGTGCCTAGAAGGCATTGCAAGAGTTGAGTGTACATTTCATTTAATGTATAATATCACACGTGAACATTCTGTGAATGTTTCAAGAGTGTTAGTTGTAATGTTATCTTAACGTTTAGCCCAATGTTAGGCATACATTGTAACAATATTTTATGAATGTTTAATTCTAGCGTTATTCTAACGTGTAGCTTAATGTTATGCATACATTGTAGAAAGGTTTCATGAATGCTTAATTTATGTAGTGCAAAACGTTATAAAAACATTTCTATGCAACGTTGGAGATACGTTAAAAAATGACATTAACAATATTTTCCTAACGTTCAAGCTGAACATAATAATAACGTTATTATAACGTATTGGGGCTACCTGGGTGAATAAGACAGACCTAATTAACATAAGAATATTTAAGTCATGCCCAATTAAAGGAGTACTGACACGAATTCTTGACATCCTCGTATTATTGCTGCAAATGAAAGCACTGGCGGGGAGAAACCCAAAAAGAGTATCATGGGGCCTCGCAAGCCAATGAATATATTTTTAATACGGCTTCCTTAAAAGCCCACTTTCGGTTTCGATTTCGAGGGGGCGGTTTCTTGGTGACGTGTCAATATAGTCGGACGTACGTCTGAGTCACGTAGGGAGAGCAATTCGTGATACCGTCGCTGCAACTATGTCGTCTGTGGTCAATTTCACGTGGGGTACGCAAACAACGACACTTTCACGGCCGTCCAGTGACTCTGACAGCGACATCGGCGATTTTTAATAGACTGTAATCATACGTCACCGTAGTGTCCATTGCGCTGGGGCTGGCTTGCAGTACTGGGCGACGAAAACTTTAAAACCAAACTGAAATATTTTGTACGTGTTTCCTGGCTTCCGTGTGCGGAGGGCGTTAACAATACATGGCTAGAAAATGAAAAATGTACATTTTGAGCCGCCGCAAAATCGTGTCAGTACTCCTTTAAGCTAATGCTAGTCAAGTCCTGGATAACTATAGGACACACTCAATTATGCTAAGGCTAACCAAACAACGCTCAAACTAAGACTAATTAAGTAAGACATAATTAGGCTAATAATAAATCGAAGACTGATTACGTCTAGTCCAACCAGACCTAATTAAGCTAACGCTAATTAGTTTGTGTATTAAGCTAAGAGTATTTAAATCAAGTGAGATTTAACCTGTAAAGCCTAATTAACATGAGACTTATTGATCCAAGCCCAAGTGAGCTAAGGGTATATAGGTTGCCAGGTGAGGGCCAGCAAAATTATGTCAGACGCCGCTGATGTCGAGAGTAAACACATTTTGTTACGGCTTGCCTGGCTGTTTTCTTTTTAAAATGATGAATATCGGCAAACGCGCTAAAGTAATACCATTTTCACATGACGTTTCACAAATTAGGAAGTGCCGCACGTTTACGTTGTCTCTGGGGTAGAGAGTACACATTCGGTCCCAGTGCGAATTCGAATGAGTTGCTCGAACTCATTCGATTTCAGAAGTCATTCGATTCGAATGATGTTAAATGTTGCCGTGTAGCAGCGGAATAATGTCATTCGATGCGAATGTCATTGCGTTCGAATGACATTAAAACGTTCAGTGTGACAGGGGTATTAAGCCGTGCGCGACTTAGCGCAAGCCTCGCTTTTTTTTTTTTTATTACAAAGGTTGGCACGCAGAAGGGACTGAAGTTTTGAACACACTGCGGAATCCTCAGAACAGCCACTGTTCCTGCATCCTGCCAGCTGGGTTTCGTTCGCACACTTGATGTAAGCGATGAATTTGCCTGCGACAAAACCAACGCGTATTGTTTAGCCTTCGTATGGCTTTCTGTAGACAGGAGCGTTACCGATCAGTCTCAGACATGTAATTAACAACATGTCGAGACGTTTCATTGCGGTAAGAGCTTCACAAATCTCCTGAAATGATCGCACACGATGCACGCGGTGTTCAAAATGGCCAGTGCTAGGCTCGTTTGGACGCTTTCATTCCGGATTAGTTATGAAAACGCGAAGAGCAGTACACTTGAAAAATTTGTGCAGCTCGCCGAAGGAGGTTCTATGCCGCATGTGAACATCCCACCGAGAGAGTTTATAGCGCGTATGCTTCAAGCGCACCGCCTATTTCCTTGCGCACTCGCTCACGAAAGATCGTCTGCTACGCGCTGGAGCAGGGCTACAGTGTTCTAATAGAAGGTTTTCTAGTTCACTGTAGCAGGGCAGGCGGCACCACCGGCACCAGTACTCGCAGAGGGAGCATGTGGAGAGGAGGAACGGCAGCGGAGGAGGAGAGTGTCGCTACTTAATGAAGTTCTAGGAGTTTTAAAGGTTTTAACAGGTTTTAACGCCAGACAGAACCCTGCCGAATATTCTTACACCGTGTTCTAGAGAGCGCGCGCTCTCTACCAGACCGCCATGAACGTTCCTTCCTCGCTCGTCGTTTGGTGTCGTCGTTGTCGAGGGGCTGGCTTGGTCAACGCCTCGGCTTGGTTCGTCCCTTCGACCACACGGAAGAACCCCGTGGCCCCGTCGATTTCGCTGGCGGCCGCCATTTTGTTTGGTTGTTTGTGAGCAGCAGCAAACGCCGTGCTCTGACCTAACTACTATTCTGCCCGTATTCCTAGAACACTCTTTTGTTGGAGGTAGGAATGAAACACTCATTTAATATCTGTTTGGAAGTGTGTAAGGTGTTATTGTTTCTGAATGAAATCGCTTGGTCGTGACGGGAATTGTGAAGTGCCGTGAGTACTGGACTGCTGTTGGTTGTACCAAGCGTTACATTGAACTTTATTAAATGGGAAATCAAGGATATTAGCTTCCGCTTAATATCTGAATGAAATCGGTGGTGGCCAGCAGCTTTGCAAAACTGTTGCTTGGTCACTACTCGAAGCAGTACGCAATATGTGGGTATGTTTTATTGCTTTGCTTGTATGCGACGTCGACCATTTTGTTACGGGAAGACGCCGTGCAGTGGATGGACTAATTTTATTACTGTCGTGAGAATGTGATGTACTCAGAGTGTTTGTATTTGGAGGTGAGCTTGCATACAAACGCTGTAGATGTTGAAATAGCATGATAGTGAAAGTATATATACGTGTCGATGTTGCTGGTGTGATGCGATTTCTGGCAGTGTGCTGCCTGGTCGTGTTATGTGACATGTCATAACACACGGAAATATTTGCCCCTTCAAGTGACCTTAGAAAACTCTTTAGGTTAGGTTCGTTAGGTCATTTCTTCGCCGTGCTGTCATGCTGTCTTGGCAATTCATAGTCGTCTTCGAAGGCGCGTGTTTTGAGCAACTGTGAAGTTTTTTTGCTCGCAGAAAGAAGAAACAAGCAAAAAAGAAAAGTTGTTTATATGATAATTCATTAATCAAGGAATCGAAATTTGTACGCAGTATGTCGAAAGCACCACTTGTGTGGCTGCTTGTTAAGACAGTACGTGCAAAAATGCCTGATCTTAAGCTCTGCGCCGTCTTGCTGCCGTAATATTCAGAAGCACAGCGCTTCAGTACGGCTTTACTAAAAGCTACAATAACTGGAGTCGCAAGTAGCAACCACCACACTACTTGCAACTGGCTGGTAACAATTTATACATTGTGTAAATGTGTGAACCAAACACTTTGAACTCCTGAAAATCTGAGTTTTTTATTGAAACAAAGCCATTGGCACACGACCTGCACCTTGTTTTGAAATTGGTCTAGTTTCTTAGTGGCTTCGTGGATTATCCACTGTTCTCTCCAGCAGCTTATGTTGTACAGTCTCATCCACATCTGTGTGGAGCATGTGAGCAGCTGCTTTGCTGTGTGGGATGACACCTTGGAGTCATTGTGGGGTCTGATGTAATGTACCCAAGAGCATGCATGGCCTAATAAACGTGCAGATGCTGTGCAAAAATGGAAATGTTGAAAAGTGCCCTTGTTTAACTGAATATATGCTTGGCCTCGGAGTGCTGCTCGATGCCAACAAATGACTCATTTCGGCTGATACCATGTACTCGGCTCTTTTACAACTAGTGATGTACGTTGCCACCCATACGAGAAATTCTGCTGCCACCAGGTGTAGTCAGAAAGCACGTTTGGTAATTGTGCACAGACTGCAAAACAAAGGCGCTTACCAGCACCATTTCTCGTTTAAAGTAGCATGCGTAGATCTGCATTAGGCGATGCATGCTCTTGGATGCACCACATCAGACCCTGCATCTGCTGCAGTGTGTCACTCTACAGAGCAAGACTTGCTGTTTGAGCACTCTACACAAATGTGAACATGGCTGTGGATTACTGCTGCGTCATTCCACGCCAAATGTCCGAGACATTGCACTCGACCCTGTCCGATTCTATACTAAAAAATTGTGGGCAATCACTTTAGTTCACCATTTCCTATCGTGAAGTATTTTTGTGAGAAAATTTTTTTCTGTTCGTTACAGTGGTTTGAATGTCACCGTAGTGGCACAAACATAGGTTGTGGAAAAATGCCCTTAAAATATAATACTGCTCAGAACGCCTTGAATATAGCATATTTCCTAGAAAAGGAGCAGCCCTTCTTATTTTTTATTGGCTGCTGCTTCCTTGATGGTTTTGATGTGAAACAAAACAGCAATTCGGTGCCATTTTTGGGAATTCCTTAAAAAGCGGCCAGACGGCTGGCAGGAGGTTTCGGAATTGCACCAAAGCCTCCAAGGCAATAGTGGGTGCCGACTACAGTTTCGGTGCCGTTATGTATGCATGCAAGACAAGCGCAGAAGAACTTTAGACGTGTGCCCTGTTTTCGATCGTTCCGGAGGCTGCCGTTACTTCTGCTGCCGAGGTATGGTCCTGGCCTCTTGAATACCTTTGTAGATGAGTAGGAAGTGAGGCCAGCATGAACAGTGGTCAGCGATAATGGTAAAGTCATGAAAAGCGCACATGCCTTTGAGCAGGATTGTAGACCCGATCCTTGTTGATTTTTTTTTCTTTTTTAGATGCAGAGCATCTCTTGCTCGCGGGTATGTCACGCGTCAACCGGCGTCCGCACTCACACTACACATGCGCGACTCTCCTCTCCCTTCCATCTCTCTAACAGCTGCTGCAATAAATAAAGCTGGTAGAGAGAGCGCGCGCGCGGCGTCCGTCCGCACTCACACTACGCATGCGCGACTCTCCTCTCCCTTCCCTCTCTCCAACAGCTGCTGCAATAAATAAAGCGGGTAGAGAGCGTGCGCGTGCTTCGCTTCAGTAGTATCTCCTCCTTCTCTGATGAAAGAAGTTGGTGGCGTTGTGTGATGGAAGCAATAATTCCGTCAGCGAGTGGGTTGACCCAAGTACGCATCAGCATCAACCCACACTCTGACAACGGTCATGCGATGCGTGGTAACGAACCAAGTTAACAACGTAATAACACGCAAGGTTCACCACAAAAGTAACACCAAAAACACTGCAAACCTGTAAACACCGCTGTTAAATGCACTGTTGAAACTGCTAGTGATGCTCCGCATCACCCCATAGTCCCCTTCGGGGAGATGGTGTAATTTTTTTCAGCCCTTCTGGTTGTATGAGACGAAGTGTTGCAACGCTGCTTCCGTATTAACTGAGCTATCAGCTTGGAGAGCATCTTGCACAATGAAAGTTTCTTCCATCTTGTCGGTAGTTTTAAGAATTGATAGTTTCATGTTCATGTCTCCGTCCAAAGCTTGAACCTTGTTCAGGTTGTCCCACATAACTCGAGCCAAGGCTTTCAAAGTGAAAGGCACTTCAGAGGTGAATTTAACTAAATGTATACTATTCGCACTAGCCTATAGATACTCAGATTATTTTTATTTCCCTTAAACTAATTATTTTTGATTACCTAACTTTTTGATTATTGGCTGAAAACTCAATATGTTAACACTGAGCTGTAGAGCACTTTCAGGAACCACTGACTGAATTTTTTCCTGTACGATATGTCTTGCGCTATTATTTTTTTCGCGTTGTAAAGAAAGCCCACGAAATATGAAAAGAAGCCACGTGATGGACCGCGAGCGCACTGCTATAGTGCTGCTCTCAAGTGTGCAACTTGTGAATGAGTTTGCCTGTGGCTGCCATGGGGAAGCAACAGGGTGCTTTGAAGGTGGCTGATGTTTGGGCGTCCATCTTTCATTGAATGACGGTGCAAATGCACGCTGCTGTCCGAGCGCTGCCGCGGTGATAAAGCGCTCACGACTGCAGGGGGGGGGGGAAAACAGCACTTTGATTCTGATTCATGAACATGGGGTGAAACGCGACAGATAGATGAAAGGCCTCGACGGCTGCAGTTTCGCTGTTTGAACAAAAAGAGACCCCACAAAGTGTCTGCATCGTGCGAACCAGTCTTGACGAGTTGTTTTTGTTCAGGTGCTCCTGAGACACCCGTAACCCTTCGTGTTCTGGACAGCAATGTTACATTGTTTTAATCTGTGTAATGAGCTGACATGCCGTACTTGAACGAGCAAGGAGCGGACATGGTTCTGGCCCTAGGTGCATCACGCGGACACAGAAAACAGGCACTTAAGCTGTGTCAATGCTGGCATCCAGTTACGCGGCTGAGCTCAATGACCATTGTGCGTACATATGAAGCACTGAAAGAGAATGGGACATTTACCATGAAACAGCACAAATCTTTAGTTTTTGGCGAGGAAGTGGAGAAGAATATCCAGTCCAAGTTTCCTGCAGACTCCCAGGCAAGTAAGTGTCTGTAGTGTGGGTGCTGAAGCTGGTGTCTTGAAATCTTCCATGTGGAGAATACTAAAGAAGAGAACTTCATCCCTACCACGTGGGGCTGCACCAAGCATTAGAGCCTCGCGACTTCCATAATCGCACAGACTTTGTAAACTGGATCCTAACCAAGACAGAAGAGGACCCAGGCTTCATCACCAAGGTACTTTGGACTGACGAAGCTAACTCCTCGCGCAATGCTCAAGTGAACATCCACAACGCTCACCATTGGAGCGACAAGAACACTTACTGGGTTTGGCAGGCGCGTCACCAATATCAGTGGTCTTTCTATGTATGGTATGGCATTTACAGTGGTGCTATAATCGGACCCGTCTTGTTCAATAGCATACTTACAGGCGAACGATATGTCAATGATATCTTGAATGGAGCACTTCAATATTTTTCTTTGCGAAATTCCACTGGCTAGGATTAAGGATATCTGGTATCAGCATGATGGGGCTCCTGCGCACGGCAGCAGCAAAGCATGCAATTGGCTGGATGAAGTTTTCCCGTAGCAGTGGATAGGGCAGCACGGGCCCATTGTTTGGCCAGCAAGGTCTCCAGATTTGAACCCCCTAGACTTTTTTTCTTTGTGGGTACGTCAAGAGCCCGGTATACCAGGCACCAACCACAACATCAGGTAATCTAAAAGAAAAAATAAGACAAGTTTGTACCTCCATTCCCGAAACCATGGTCAAGGATGTCACAGAAAATCTGATAAAGAGATGCCAGATTTGCATTGCAGCAGATGGCGACCTGTTTGAACACGTTTTGTAATTGTGGCTCAATTTTACGAGTGCCGATCTCTAGAAAAAAAAAAAGTCTGCTCATGCCGTCCGCCTACCCACCACCACCCATGACTAGCTTCATGTCACCGCCTCCTTTCGCAGTTGGGTTGTAGGAAGCCGAACAATGAGTGTCGAAAGACACTTATTGTTCATATATATTAGACACTGGGGATGCACTTAATTCTTTATGGCTGCTCGCTTCAACGTACCTTGCAGCATTCGTGCATGGGAGGCAAATGAGGCTCCGGGCTTGCATGCTTGCCTCTTTGGCAGATGTGACCTTTGCCCTGGTCATCACTGCGCCAAGCGAACGTGCAGTACGCGTGCATCGACCTTCATCCTCATGTCTTCATCCTCTCACTACGGCAGCATTCAAATCATTAACGGAGCGAAAAAAATTTCTTGCGTAGTATACACATACCTGCCAAGTCTCCCAGATTACCCGGGAGACTTCCAGGTTTTGACCGTTTCTTCCGGTTGTGCTCCGATGTCTGTCAAGATAGTGCGCGCGACTACCCCTCTTCCACCGGCACCCCTTATCGTCCTTAGCTTGACGAAAAAGGGGCTGGCCGTTTCCTCACTGTTGAGAAGCAAGCGGTGACAGGCCTCACACGTGGAGCAATGTTATCGCATGTGCCCTTCGTGCGACAGAGACGGCCGTGTCGCTTCATCTCTGCGTAAGCCACGTTTGTCCCCAGCGCTAGCGCGCTTTTACTCATAGGTAAAACATGCGATGCGTAAGCGATGTTATCCATGTGGACTTTGCACAGAACTATGGCGGCTGCAAAAACCTGCTGAGAGGCTCTATGTAATTGCTATCACATAACCCCCCCCCCTGCTGAGTCAATCTCCCGGATTTCATTTCTCCCAACTTAGTAGGTATGTATATGGTGCACTAAAGTGATAACTTGACCATCCACAATTTTTTAAAACGGAATTGGAGGGGGTCAAGTGCAATGTCTGGGACGTTTGCCATGAAGTGACCCTGTTATGCTTCCACAGTGCATAAACCCTTATCCTAAAAATACGCATTGCCTTGTCGCCAAGGGCAAGACATCAGATCATCTGCTTCTGTTCAAATATCTGTATATTGTTCATCAGGCGTGCTGCTTAATGAGCTTAAAGGCACTAGTGACTAAAGCTTGCTTCCTTTTTCTTTAGTGCAGTGTAAAGCTTATGGCCTAGTGCTCATTTCATCTGCAACTAGTGCTGTACGATATGCAAGAATAATATTACCTCTTATGAAAACAAGCGAAAAGTGCAGATAGAATTTGTACAGTGGAGCACCAAAAAAAGACAAATGTGACCGCAGCCATAAAAAAATATTTGGTCAAGTCTATGTGGTTCTTGACTTCAAGGCTGTGCAGACTGAGGCTTTATAGTATGGTTTGGCAGCATTTCACATTTCGTAGGGAGCCCAGAGAATGCTCCTTAATTCATAAACTAACACATTTACCGCATAATTTGTCCTTTTAACAAACTTTATACTGGCAATGCTAGTGGCTAGGCATTGAAGGATTTGTTTTTCTACGATTCCGCTTTCTCTGGTGGCAATGTTAGAAGCGCAGATAGTTTTAACATAACGTGCCTATAAGCTATAAGAGCTGTAGTTCTGAACTAAGTTTTGTGCAGTTTTAAGAGAAGTGTATGCACCAGCATTATAACTACAAGTCAGGGGGAGCTAAACCTTTAGTACTGGTGTTAGAACAGTGTCAAGGCACGCAGCCTGGCACAACTCTATTTGTCGATAGACCTTTTTCAAGCCATCCTCTGGTGCGTGGAGCACTGTGGGGGAAATGCGTGTGTTGACTCAAACGAGCTGGTTCTGGTGGGCCAGTAGCCCACTTCTTGTTTGTTCGAGTTAGCAGCACAAAATGAAGAAAACATGATGCCGTTTCTCTTTTTATTTTTAACTACTATTGCATCACGTGTACTACACATACCTGAAAGCATCTGTATGTAACTTTATGCATGCATTGTCAAATTATTGATTTGGTCAGTGCAGATGTCCCCGGGTGGTCATCGTATAGCTGCTCCGCTGTAAAAATACTGCTAACATCATTTGAAAGCTCCACCTCCTGGGTGCATTGTTGGACGGACCAGTAACTTCTGAAGAGGCGCAGCATTGTGAAAATAAGGGTTGATCACTTTTCCGTGGCAGCACTGGTCTAATAAAAGTTGGTGTGAAATGTCGGAAATGGCTGCAGTGCACGCAGGATAAAAAAAAAAAAATCAATTTTGCTGCTTCTTACTATGGTGTAGATACTCCCAAACGTACTGTCGTTATCTACAGAAACTAGGAAGCATCACGTTGTACCATTTTCATTCCATTGAAATTCACAGGTAAGCTAGTGTATTGCTTCGCTTAATTCTTTTTCAAGTAATTGCTGTCACTTTTCAATATGAACAGTTGGGAAGTCTAGTGGTATTAAAGATAACTAAAAAATGCAATGCTTTATAATTAACCATAAACAAAGAGATAAAAAGTTTATTTTATTCAGCTATTGTTCGAGACTTAAATTGGGAAGGGACAACTCTGCCTTCCTATTAAAAGAGAAGCAAAAGTAACGTGTTAAAGAAAGCTACATTAGACAAGGATAATTGTGAATCTTTTCTACCTGAGACTTTTGAAACATGTAGTGGACTTAATATTCAATCTGCGCTGTCTAATCATGTTTGTGATGCGTAATTCTCTCCTTCTTCTTTTTCTGGGTTTATCCTTTCATTGCAATACATCTCAATTTTGGCCACCACCCAGGATATTTTAAAGTTGAATGGCCCGTCATCTGCATAAATCAAGATTCCCACAAATTATATAGCAGATGTGAAGGTCACACTTCCCTCTTGGCAACAATGTTGATGGATATTGGGCGCATATATTTATGCGAATTGCCTCTTCAAATATATTTGTGTTAGAACCGCTTTTTACTGTGTTCTTTCACAAAGACACATGAAGGGTTTGTCCGTTCCTTTCTGTTGTTGTACCATCTATTTTAACATTGAAAAACATATGAATGGTGCAAATAATTGGTGGTTCATAGCTGTGATATAAGCACGGTATTAATAGTACTATTTTACGAGTGGGTTCTGGGACAGTTCTCAAGCTGACTGTGCAAGATAGTTCCAAAAGATTTTATAAAGTTTAAAACATGTCAAGGTAGGCACTGGCTTAATGCTACTGAATTGAAAAAAATTTTTGCTTGAAAGTTTAAAGTGTGCTCACCCATTCGTACTAAGTGCATTGCTTCATTATATGAAAAAATCTACTTGTCACTTTCCTGGCCAGATTGCTATTGCTGTACGAATTTTACATGTTTCCAATTGATATCATTGTTAAATAACTTTAAAAAATGTATAGCAGAAAAAATGTATATCAGGCTTTTTTTCTGATGTGCACAAAACTGGCACTATCAGTTTCAGCTTTGTAGATGCTGGTTGGCCTAACATTTTTGTTTGTGTCTTTTGAAAGGAGCTGCATAGGAATGGCACCTAATGTGTGAGATATGGGAAAGGCATTCTTTCCCATATCTCATACATGGGTCATTACTGAATGGGACTTGGTGTCAGGAGTTGCAAGACATATTGATACCAATCTGCATAATGCTTATAATCTGGACACTCACTTTGATTGGACAAGGGCTGTTGCAATAACTTTTCCTTGGGCTAGCTGGTACTCGCTGTATGACATTATTTTGTTGTACAGAACTTGAAAGAGCAAGGGCGAAGACGTCAAAGAAGGCACCACACTTGCAACTAGTTTATTAGGCTCAAAGCAGCTACTTATACACACGCACACACACACTCGAAGCCAGGGTGTACAACCCGATAAACACAAGTTATCAAGCAAAAGACAAGCTCATATTTGTATCAGTGGCTAAAAGTGCGTTAGCCAGACGTCTGTGTCACTATATGATCCAGAAAAGAAGTTACTGAGCTTGTCTTTTGCTTGATAACTTGCGTTTATCGGATTGTGCACCCGGCTTCAAGAGTGTGTGCGCATGTGTATAAGTATCTGCTTTGAGCCTAATAAACTAGTTAAGTGTGGCGCCTTCTTTGACTTCTTCTCTCTTCCTCTTTTGCTTTTTTCCCCAAGTTTTGCGCTACAAAATAATGTCATACAGCAAAGAGTATCACATGTGGGTCACGCGGCTAACGAAAGGTCTGCAGGCCCCACTAGACGCATTTGAGACTCCTGCCTTAAAGGGACTGTTTACCGCTCGGGAAATTTAAGATTGTGATAAAAATGGGCAGATCATGTGTCACATTTACGTGAATGAGCACACTTCACCGCACAAAAAAGGAATTACGTTTTTAATTTTGCTCTGAAAGTGGTGCAAAAAGCGCTGCTAGTGACACTCAATAGCGTGTTAGTCAATTTCCAAGTGTACGAGAACCAGCCCATGGAGGCATACATACTCTGCTGAAAAACAATTATGTATGTCTTACAAGTGTACTTCACCCTATGAGACACCTTTTTGTAGCATGCAAGAGCAATTCGTTCTTTTCTTTTTCACTGCTTTCGGTGTGGCGCGGGTGGCGCTGCCTTCGAATTTGTCTGCCTGTATAGGCTCGTAGTACTGCGCTTGTCATGCATGCGGCGCTGCATGTCCGAGGCACACTCCAGCGTGCTGACTTTCCTTCGCCTCTCCTCCTCGTCACTTCTGGAATGTCGACATTGGAACCGGTTCCTGTTGAGAAGCCTCCCGCGCCCGAAAGGGTTGCCAGGGAGACAACGCATTGTGTGTGGTAACCATTGTTGCCCGCGTCTGTACACGTAGAAAAGGGGAGACCTTGTAGATAAAAAATTGTTCTAATAATTTCTACTCGGTTTTTGGAGAAAGCACTGCGTGCTGGGACACTCCGAAAGGTGTGCTTTCTATTGAGCCAAAAAACGGGAGAGTGGCGAATAACAGTAGGCAGTGCCTTTAAGTGATCGAGAAAGCACAAACTCTGCTACCTGTGTTCCCCAGCATATTTTGATGTTATAGCATTATTAGTTTTTTATTATTTTATTTATTCAATACTGCCAGCAACCCTTTGGTCGCCAAGGCAGGAGTGGTTACAGTGCAGTGAACGTTGCATTTGTTACAAGGTAATGTCATGTTAGAAGTACAAAATAACGAGGAGAAATACATGAACATCAAGAAGACAATCAATGAGAAGTAGATTCTGAGTAACTGGTTGCAAAAAACAGTACAATTAACATTGAACAACTAGTAAATCACTTTCCAGTTATAAAGCAACCCATTGATCGCAAGTAGGGAACAATAGCCACAAAAAAGAATCGGACGTTGGCATGTTTACCACCTCATTTGGTAGCCCGTTCCACTCAACTATCGTCTTAGGAAAAAAGGAACCCTTGTACGGGGGCATTTGTTTTACAGGGGTGGGCAAGGACCAAATTTTTTAAATATGAATGTCTAGCTTCAAATACCAAACAAATGTACCTTCAGTGATTTGATTTTACATAATTATCTTATTTAATAAACTGGCAATGCAAAAATAATATTGCCAGTACATTTTGTCTAGCTTAGCTTGTCAGTTCCAACTATAGATAAAATGTTACTGGTTAATAAGCAAGTGATAACAAGTACTTAAAATTATCTTCAAGGAATGTTAGTTGTTCCCACGGAGCAAGAATTCTTGAGGAGGGGAAACAGCGCTGGCTCGGGCGGCCCGATAAAGTCACGCCGTAGGGCACCGTGCCGACGCGCCCTCTGTCGTGCGAGTCGGCTCGCGGAGAAAGAGGAACGCGTGTCGCGCTCTCCGCGGAAGCTTGCCGGTTTAACGTTTCAAGGCGAACCAGTGCCGATTCATCGCAGTGAATGCATTTCTTGCGCGTCCTCGGTGGCTGCAAATTATCTGAACAAAAAGAAACTGTCGCATACACAACAATTACATGCACAGTACCTCTTGTAGAAGGCGAAATTTATAATTTTTTTACTGTATAACGCGAGCTCGGTTGGTTAGGACGGCACCAGAACTATCGGTACAACGTAGTTTCTTTTCCTTCAACTACACATACACCGTTGTTTGCTTCTTTATTGTTCAAGGCAATGGACTCGTGCCAAAGGGACTGGAGAGGACGCACCATCTCATTTTTTTCATCGTGGCGAACAGCGAGCATATTTATGTCTTCCGCACTTCACGACAGGTCCAGTGGGCTGTGTGCTTTCTTTTTCTTTCTTTCTTTCTTTCTATTTTTTTGTGCGAACGGAAAATAGGTAGGTGAACCAGCGGTTTATCCGGAATTTCATTTTTTTCGGGGGGGGGGGGGTATTACCCATGTCGTAACCAGTAGCTGGGGGATGTGGATACGGAGTCATTGCTTATCTGAGGAATTTTTAGGGGATATGTGAGGATACAACGGGAGCTATCGGGAGTGTTAAGAGGGGGGAAAGGGGGGGTATAAATCTCTGGCTGAGACAGCGTGGAAATATTGACGGTACGGCATCTAGTTACAATACAGGCTGTTTCGGTTTGTCGAAGCCTTCGCCACCAAGCTCGCTTTAACATCCCACATGTATGTGACTATCCGAGAAATGGTTCTCGCAAACAGTCACGGGGCATGAGCCCTTGGTCTTTCCTTGGTATTCCACGAGCGTACACCTCCAATTTCACCGAGCCACTGGGAATGTTGAAAGTAATCAGTTTCGCCTTGCAGGATGAGCCAATGTTAATGTTTGGCACAACACATGATGGAAATACTGGACAGCGCACTCCTTTGTTGCAACACGAAAAGCGCGCGCAATGTTTGAGGAGCCGCCCCCGCAGCACGCTGCGCAATTCCGTGAGAGATATATAGGGAGTCAGCAGATCACAAAGAATACGCGGGAACTTTCACGGCCTTCCAAGGCAATTTACCCATGCGCGCTCACAACACGCCAGCGAGTGACTTCCAGTGGCATGCGTCGTCTGCTCTGCAAGCAGCTCGTTCCAAATGCTACTGCATCTAAAATGTCCGCCACTCCTGTTTATTGATGCTATAGACTGAAAACTGAGAAAATTAACAATATATGAGACGGTGACGCGACTATTGCGCGTCGCGCCCATAGGATGACATGTAAATGATGGCAACAGGCCGGAAGCATCATCTGTCGTGATGCGCAGAAAACTCAACTTCCTCCTTGCCCAAGCGTTACAGTAACGGGTCGCCGCCGCGCGCTGCCGTGGCATAGCAGTTTCCCCTCCTCAAATACTTCTTTCTCCGTGGTTGTTCCACAGGGTGAGGCTGTTTGACTGCATGCTATGCCAAAGAATTCCTGCATAAGGAGGCTGCTGCTTATGGCAAGGCAGCATGTTTTTGTTTCCAGTTGGAAGCTTGGCGTGCGCTGGTGTGTTATATGAGCACGTGCGATTCCAAGCACATTGTTGATGCTGGTCGTAATGGCGCATGTTGGTGGTGACAAGTAGTACATACTGGCTTGCTCGTTGTCGGCCATCGTCACATATCCATGTACTAATGGTTAAGCATTGCCAGCCTCAGCATCCAGCGTAAAAGTGGAATTATCAGAAAGATCGCTGGTTCATGTATGCAAATGTGTATGAATATTGGACTTGCCTTGATTATTCAAAATCACCAAATGCCTTATTCTCAAATCTGCCCCACCACGGTGGTCTAGTGGTTATGGCACTCGGCTGCAGATCCGAAGGTCGCGGGATCGAATCCCGACTGCGGCGGCTGCATTTCGATGGAGGCGAAATGTCGAGGCCCGTGTGCTGTGCGATGTCAGTGCACGTTAAAGAACCCCAGGTGGTCAAAATTTCCGGAGCCCTCCACTACAGTGTCTCTCATAATCAGAGCTGGTTTTGGGACGTTAAACCCCACATAACAACAATATTCTCAAATCTAATGCTAATATGAAAAAAGTAATGTTCAACAAATATTTGAAACATTTGAATATTCACACACCTTTATTTCTCATGTAAAAAAGCACATTACTATTTACATGATTAATGCACACTTTATGCAAGGCCGTCAACATTGCTAAAATGGGGAAAGCTCATGTACATTTCTTTGTGTTTACTGGGGTAATTGGTCTTCTTTTCTGTCTGATTGTATAACTGGAACATGGGCACTCAGCAGCTAAGCCACATGAAGATTTTATTTGGTTGCACTGCTAGTCTTTCTATTGAGACCATAGCAGGCGCGGATATTGTTACAACATAGGCGTACAACATACAGCACATTCCACAAAATGTATGTATGCGAAATGCCAAACCAGGTATGCTATATGTGTCTACTCAGTACAGTCCTTAAAAAAAAGTTTCATGCCTTTGAACAGCAGTAAACTCTAGTGTAGTGTAAGAAAATAATATAAACTACATAACAATTCTGCATAAACATGACAATTGTTTACAAAGTTATGGCTTATCTGTCATTTAAGGAGCAGTGAACTCTACATGACTGTTCACAACCTTGTAATCTATAATTTAATACAGTCCGACATTAGAGATTGATATAAATGACATAAAAACTGTTCTATTTAAATGTGGGAATTCTTTAGTCGCTTTTCCTTACTGTCTTCTATCATGTTACAGAAAATTTAAGCTGCAAGTGTGGCACATGTAATGAGCGCTGTATTATGAAAACATATTCAGGGACAGTTTTGTATGGGTGCTTGCACAAACTGGCACCAATTGGTGCTTGTACCAAGAGAACTTTTATGCTTAGATATTTATCGGGAACGCTTACGGACCTTGCCAATTTGTGTTAAGGGGTCTGCTAATCTGCTTTGCAGTCTCCATTTGTTTTCTTGATCATTCTTTTTAAGATTATAAGATGTAATACATATGACATGGTAAGCCAAGGAAAACTTTTAATGGATGCTTGGCTATAGTACATGATGATAGCAACTTGAAACAGAATACTCTCTTAAAAAATGAAGAGTCTACAGCGTAAGCTGTTATCTGCTCATTGCAGTGGTGGGCTTTGCTGGTCATGGTGATTGCTGCTGCTGGTGTCCATAACCACCATGGCTCATAAATTAGACAAAAAAAAAATACATTCATGCCTTTGTTGCATTAAACCCAGCTCAATAGGAGCAGAGTATTTGTTGGTCCTGTATGCTTCCTAATTGCTCCTGCTGTTACCAAAATTTGCACCCCTTTCAGTGGTTGTGCTATGCCACCATGCCACACTGCCCACATCTCGTGGCGGTGAAAAGCAGAAATGTTTGTGTATGTGCATATTTAAGAAGCCCAAGTGTTTTTAATTATTCAGAAGCTACGGGGTAGTGCTCTTGAAGGGACACTAAGGAAAGAGATGATTGTACTTATGCTTGTACATCATCCTCGTATATAACTAAAAATGCCACTTCTATAGTGGGAAGATAGTAAGCCAGGAGAGGCTAACCTTTGGTGGCACCCCTCTTTGAAGTTCTCGCACCAGCTCGCTGTGATGTCGTGGGCTGTCTGCTAGGGCCAACTTAACTCGTCTGTAAAAGTGGACTACATTGTGCTCTAAACGAGCTAGACTGAATGAACTGAAATTTTTGGAAACGTTTATTGAGCTCAAGTGCAAATAATGAAAATATTTTGAAGCCCTGGATGCAATTAACATTCTAGCATTGTGGTGTTGGTTTGCAACTGTTAGGAAACGAATTAATTTTTTTTTTTTTCAAGGAATGAACTAGAATAAACTGAGTGAATATTTTTGCTTAGTGCCCTTTTATAAATTATGCGTCCTCAGTTGCCTTTAGTTTCATTGTATGCTCATTGCCATCACATTTCCTCCTCGCAACCTTATGGCGTTTTTCACTGGCGGATCTGGAGCAGTCACCGAAATCCTGGAGGGAGCGTTCGGATTTCACGAATCCGAATCTGCCAGCGGAAAATGAGAATGCTCTGCGAGCGAGTATACAGGGTCAATGAGCACATCATACAAACCCCACTTCCGCTCCGTACGCTTCTGTGGCAACCAAAGACGCCTTCCCTGGGCACATTTTGACTGCAGTAGTTTGAGTTGTTTATGTTCAAATCACGCATTCTGTCCTCAAGCTTTATTACTCAGAGAGGGCACTGAGCACTAAATACACGGTACGATTCTGCGTTCGGTGCCGTAAGCTTCGGCATGAAGTGTACGATGGATAGGGAGGGGAACGATGAGCACGTAAGGACGCAGGCTCAGCCGCATTTTGCACCTTAGATACGCGCTCGTAAGAGTTCGTGTCTTCATCAAGTAGGAAAGAAAGAGTTTTGCACTTCTGCTCTATAACACCATTAAAGAACACTCTCGATAAAGCTGGGTCTTCGCAAGCGAGAAGCACATCCAAACAGTCTTATGTCAATGACGACTCCGAGGGTAGGCTTAGCTAGAATGACACCGCTGCCATCCCATCGTCGTTCTCGACGAACTGCGAGCTTGCAACGAAGCACTTACTTTTGCCAACACGATAAACGTTTGTACTCACATGTCATGCGTTAACGCATCCATCACGAAGCAAGCCGCATCAGTGAAACGGCCTGTCCCGCTGTTTACCTTTCGTACTGCGGCTTCAGATCTATCAAGTGTTTTGAAAACTGGTGCTGCTTTCCACTTTAAATGTACTTATACTCATTTGTAAGCTGATTCATTTCACAACCAAATTGCAGTCAATATATTACACGCCAGATACTGCAAATATAGCCTACACCAGACCTATTCGAGCGACGGGAAGAACCAAACGGTGGCCAGTGGCTCGACGTCACATGTATGGCGCATGACGCTACGTACAGCACGTCGTAATCACTTTCTTCTGAGCTGGAAGAGCTACTGCTTGTCCTGCTGTCGTTGCTAAACGTGAGCTCCCCTTGTACACTCCAGCTCCACAGCCGCTGCGAACGCAGCCATTTTGACAGACAAGACGGAAGTGACGTGAGGACACGGCCCGCTTCCGCACAAATCTGTCTGAATCCGTGCCTCGGCGCTGGAGCAAGTTGGAGCGCTCTGGCATGGTTTGAGTTGCTCTGGATCTGTCGGTGAAGCTCACCAACCCACTCCCACTCGATCAGTGAAACATGGATTTGTCGCAGCGTAGCAAAAAAACCTGCACCGAATCTGCCATTGAAAAGCGCCATTAGTTCGTTCTCTAATAGTAACCACTAGCCCACTCTTTTGAATTTAGTGAAAACTAGCAGCATCTCAGACTACATCTAGTCTTTTTTTATCATCAGGAACTTGTATTTTTACAGTGCGTCAGTGCTTGTGGATTCTTCAGATCAGATATTTGCATAATTGAGAGTTCTAATTTTTATTTACATAGTCACCCATGATTGTCTTGTTTTTCATGTCTCTCAAACCACACGGAACTTCTTTGATAATGTTTGATGCCTTCATGGTGCTGCCTAGCAGATATTGTTTGAGGCATGAGTGGACAGTGTTACCCAAGATACATCTATGCATGCCCTGCATGACCAAGTAGCTGCCATTGAACCCCATGTCGTTTCTTGACCCTCAAACTGACACCAATATCTTGGATCTTGTGTGCATTAGGAAGAGTTTGTAATTTGAACTGGACGTTAAGTCCTTAAAGGGCCCCTAAACCACCCCCGACATGTTTTTGAACATTTCAAGTTAACACGCGCATCAGGTTGAGAATGGCGCCACGAACGACGTCAAATGCGGCAGCGCTACGTGCCACGGCCGCACCACAAACTCGAAAAACAATCCCGTGCGCCTCACCGGCCATTTCCGGTATACCTAAGTTAGCCGCGACAACATTGTGGTTTTTGGTGACGTCAGAAGAGTCCAAGCTCCGCTGATCAGTCGAAGGAGAACTTTGACTTCCAGTTAGTCTGCTAGCAAATGCACGCGCTCCCTGCCTGTTCGTTTTTCCTCGTTGTGTGTCGTTCATGTGGTGTTCGCGTGTGCACGCTTGTGAATTCGTAACTGCGCTACGCTACGCAAGTGCAAGTCATGTACAGCCGACTAGATACTGCAGCAAATGTCAGAACACGATGGATAGCGCTAGCAGAGAGCGTTGGTACAGCACCAACAAAACTCTTGCGCGAGCGCAGGAGCCCAGCGGAGGCGTGTCAACCGGATGCGCGTTATACGCGATGTATGTCGTGTGACATTCGGAGGAGCACTCGGCGAGGAGGTGGCACTGGGAAGTGGCCGGTGGGGCGCAGGAGAGAGTGAAAAATGCAAGGGCCGCTTTTTAATAATCAAATGCGTGTAACTCCGCTATTTCAGCACCGTTTCGAAAAATTCTTGCGGCTACGTGTTCGTTGCGGACACCGGCACAAAAGCAACACCACAACTAAATTTTGGCCTCTGGGTGGTTTAGGGGCCCTTTAAGTCCATGTTATCAAGCTTTGATTTTATTCATTTATACCACTTCAATCTGCATGAGGCCTCGAGTGCGAATATGTTTTTTACTGTGCAGAAGAAAATGCATATGCTGTAGTATACATATCATACCTGTGTATGGTGTCCTGTGACTTGTCAGTCAAGGTTAATGTTTTTTTCAAATATATTTAACAGGTATCATGGCAGATGACCTTGACGTGGAGGCCTTGCTGGAGGCACCTTATCGGAAGGTGATTTTCTTTCCATTTCTTTGTGCTTCGGAAACAGGAACAGTCATATTTTTGAACACTGACTATCTTGTTAAAAGCGTTTGGATTCTAAGTTTGTGCAGATTACATTTTTTCATTGTTGTTAATTCAAGGTTAACTGGCAGATATGGTCATTGCAATTGCAGTAGTCTTAAAAAATTATAACCCTTGTGAAGCATGAATGTAGCTTATGTCAACATGTGTTGTCATTTACCTAGTCTTATGCACATTCTTTGTTAGAGAGGCATTATTTTCAATGTTTGCTTTTTGAAATTGGGGCGCCACCTCTACATAATGTGTCCGCTTTGTGTCTTATAGACCCCCCACACTAGACACCAGCACTTCTTCCCTAGCTACCATTGGGACACTGCAAGAAGGTAGTAACCTCTGAAGGGCATCATCACTTCACCTGTTCTTTTCCTTTTTTTTAATTATTATTCTTTTTATTGATTTTATTTCTTTGATCTAAGAGCACATTTAAACTTAATTGCAATAGGAGTGCTTAGCATATTTCTGCTAATGCAAATGTATATTTATTTATAGAATAGTGTTAGTGATAGCAATGTCAGCATTATACATATAATGTGCAGTTCATGTCTGGACAGGCCCAAGCCTTGTCCGTAGTCACTGTGAACTACTACTGCTATGCTACATTTTGTCATGACTTGACACAAGGATCACTTCCTTGTTATTAGGCAGTGTGAGGCTTTTGGCGCGCCTATTGCACAGCCGACGTCGACCAGAGTCTCGCTTCTGAAATGGTGTACCATTCCTCTTGTCTCAGGGATGGCTGGGAAAAGATGGCTGCCGCCCCTCCCCCACGTTTGAAACTTCAGCGAAGCCATTTTCCTTGGAGGCTGATTTCTCGCAAAACAAAACGAACGAATTTGTGAACAAAGACATTCGCGACTTTCACTCCTTTGGAGACTTTTTTTTTCTCTCTTCTCTCCCTCTCTAGGTCGTTCCAAGGACAGATGAATTCTTTTTCTCTGTCTCTCTTTCTGTGTAAATGTGCCTGTGTGTATGTTCTGATTGTGTGTGCTTGTGGATAGCATATGGGCCTGGCTCCCTTGTGCTGCAACTAGTTCTGTCATCTTGTGAACCACTGTTTTAATTTCAAAAATACAGACTTGTAGCCAGTGATCTATAACCACAATGAGAAGGCTGCACTTCAAGCATTATGTTATTAAAGTGAAGCTAAAGAGAAATGGGAAGTTGAGCTTGAATGGCAGATTATCCTGTCACGCTCACTGTTCTGCTATTCTTACTGTAAACAGACCAATAATAAAAAAGAAAGTAGCGAAGAACTGAAGGACAGGTGGTGACAGTTCTCCAAATTTTGCACTAGTTGTGGTGTCTGAGGTCACAAATGCAGTGCAGTTTCAAATAGCGATTTATCACCAATAATAAAAACAAAGATATGAAATGCACCTTAAATGTGTGTGAACGGAATTCAGCAACTTTTTGAGCTGTTTCCAATACTGAAGTACAAGTTTAATGCAAAAATAGTAGAAAAAAAGAAAAGACATGGCACTGCATAAGGTCATCATGGTTTCATATTTAATTATTGCTCCACACAGTAGTGTGGGTGGGCTCCTGTTAGGGTATAGGTTGGCATGTCTTTTATGACTTTACAGCATCGTAGTGTTTGATTGCATGGCTTGTGTCTCGATGTCTCGCCTTCCATCAACGAAAGCCTACGCTTTGTGCAGAAGCACCTGCTCCGCCAGCAGGAAGAACCATTTTGCACTCATTTTGACAGAAAAGTGAAGTCTCTAAAATGAAATCCTGCCTCCATGGTGACATCTTCACTGCAAGCTTCACCATCCACAACATCCATTGCAGTGAACATGGAAGCAGCAGCCGTTTATGCACAGGACGTTTCAGATTCTACTGAATGGTGGGCTTTGGGCTGCAGGGCTGGTGAAAGCGAGTAACGGTGGTTATACATGTAGCAGTATATCATGGTGCCCTCTCATTCCAGCTCATCTTCCCATTTCTGTGAGGTGTGTCTTTGAAAACTGTGCAGCCTGGGGGCTAGATTAGATGCAAGCAGTACTGATTAACCAACTTTACCTTTTATTCTGTTGAAAAAGCTTGAAATGCATTCCCACTAGTATAACACTGGAACTTCTTGCACAGCATTACATCAGGAACGTGCATTTGGTTCTGAAGGGACGGTAAAAGCAGATAAATGGGGTTACAATTGCGTATGAATGCCTGAAAACTTCTACATCAGTATTATCAACAGTGCTTGAAGTAATGGATAAATTAGTAATGGATAACATGACTAAGTATCTCAAGCAGAATGTTCTAGTAATACCTTTGTGATGTAACAGCTGTTCTGTATAATTACGTTAATAATACTCAGCCGCTCATAAAGAGGTCATTGTAGTGCGTTGTGCGACAAAAAAGAACTTCACTTCGGCATATCTGATTTTCAGAAGCAACCTTTTTTATGTAACCCGAGGCATTGTTCAACCTTGTGCCTCGTGATAGTTTCTGCATAGTAATGGCCCCCAATCTTGCAGGCTATGCTTGTATTGCAAGTGTCAAATTGAGTAGCACCATCTGGTGTCATGTCACGGCCCCCATTCTTTTTTTAAAATGCAGACAGTTAAAAGTTGCTGTGTAGTTCTGTGCTAGCCTTACCTGCATGCAGAGCTCGTTCTAATCATAAGTAAGAGAAATCGCTTTGTTCGTGTAATGATGCTGACCAGGGGTGAGACAGCTGCTCATATTGCACAGTTCTGATACAATTCCGTTTTCGTGCTCCGAGCTGCTTCAGAAGCATGAAAATTGGGAAAATTGCTCCAAACTTCTCCAAAACAGCCTGGAAAGCAAGTATTTTGGTGCTCACGTCAGTTTCAATGGGGAAAAAAAGTGGAGTCGCGCAATGTACATAGCACGATTGATGCTTGGGCGTCCGAGATTTGCTGCAGACGCTTCGGTACGTTGACATGAAAATCAAGACATGTGGAACCTGCACACATGGAATGCCATTATCTACATGAAATTAGAGTATCTTCCACGATTAGTTGCCACCACGGTATTGCGGTGTTACAATAGAGGGCAATGTGCTGGTGAAAAGCTCAGATGAGCTTCTTCATAATGGTCTGAAGCTGGAAAATCTTGATAAAATCCAAAGTGACCAGACTCCTGACAAAAGAGAACACTAATTAACCTACAAGAAGTGCTAGGGATCCTTCAGAAGCTAAATAAGGAAATCTACAAAAAAGTCAAAGCAGTAGTTCGGGAAATCATGTGAGTGGTCTCAACTAAAAGACTATTGTGTGTTGACAATTTTGGTGCAGTGAGAATTTTTTTAAAATTCGAGATGTGTACTGACCCCTGGTTGTGAAAAAGATATACTGCCAGGGCTGCTCCAAATTTGGCTTTTTGAGCTCTTAAGACATTGTATTAATTGTTGCGAGCTGCTCCAAATCAAGGTTCTCCTGCTCTATAATGAACATTTCACTGCTCCAAAAACTGCTCCCAAGTCTGTTTCTGCTGTCTCACCCTTGGTTTACGTATCAAGTGTGTCTTGTGGAGGGAATCAGCGGAAGGGCGGCAGTAAAGTGTAGCAATAGAGCTCCTTGCTCAGGAATGGGTGATATGGATAGCGCTAGGGATACACGAAATGACATATTAAAAAAAAACTTGGGCATTTATCTTGCAAGAAACAAGCATTGGGGGTCTTATGGAATGTAATTTGAACAGTCCAGAGACTTTTGATGTCTTTTCAAGCCATTGTTGCATCATCGCAACATTTCTCTAATTTTTTTTAGGCTGCACAACTGTTTTCTTAAAGTTTTTGCAGGGTTACTCAGTGTAAGCATCGGTTGTATTATTGCTCATTTTGGTTTAGGTCAATCTGTGCATGACATAGACATTAGATTAGAAGTAATATTGAAAACATGAGGCTACTTAAAGTTACTAGTCTACTTAAGGTGCACTCAAGATTTATCGTTTTTGCGTGGTGGTTTGCAGGAGGTATTTGCATATAATGGAAAATACCAACTTTGCGTGACTGTGGTGAATGTGCATGAGTGGGTGCGGATGGCATGAGAGAACTTGGTCCCATCTTTTGCAGGTGTTCGAGGATGATGTATCAGGTAATATTGATATTGTAGTGTTTTTATATTTTCGCTCATTTTTAAAGGTGGTGCTACATTATATTTTGTGATTCTTGAACATCTGATGCAGGGCTGAGCTGAATGGTGGCGCTGCAAGTTGGTTACAGTCGGTGATTGTGCCTTGTGATACTCTTTGCTGATTTTATCCCACAGCCTCCCCTCTTTACCTTAGTATTTTAAAGTTTTAATAAGAAAGGGGCTTTCCTACTTGCTGGCCTTATAAAAGAAAAAAAAAAGAAAGAGGAAGCACGAAAGCTCCACCAGCTTCTAAGCATTTTGCTTTATGCTGGTGGAGAGGTGCTCCTCTATTTTGCCCCTTGTTAGATAATGCTTGCTCATTTTGTGCTCTTCCCCCCTTTTTTGCCCTGATCCTCTCCCCTTCACTGTTGAACACCGTACGCATCAACGGCCCTGACCGACTTCTGGCCTGGTGGATACGGCGGGTGTCTTGGTGCTGCTTTTTTGATCCTCTCCGCGCTCAAAAAAATCTCAACAGGAGGAGGTGAATGGTGCAGGAAGCCTTCATCAAGCAAGTTCATCTGGAGAAGGGGCTAAAGGCTCGGCTGACAAGGAGAACAGGCAGTAAGCTTTCTTTTTCTATGTTTGAAGACATACTAATTTGCATCCTTTCATATAGGGCATAGTTGTTTTATATCATTATCAGGCCTTTCAGCCTTTAGTTCTGGTTTGTATAAACTGTGTTTATAATTTGCTAACCGCTGTGGTTGCCTAGGAGGTCAAGTGTCGCACTGCTACCTTGAGGATGCAGGGTTGATCTCCAGCCACAGCGGCCACATTTCGATTGGGCTGAAATGTAAACATGCCCATGTGCGGTGCTCACGGCATGAAATATGAGACATCACAAACTTTATTGAAGAAAAAAAATAGTTGATTATGATGAAAAACGTAAAAGATGTCGCTAGAGCCTACGTTTCAACAAGTGGGCTTGTCTCCATCAGGGCCCTGTTACCCTAAGACAACTGGAGTTGTCGAAATGCTGGCTCTAGTGATATGTTGCCACAATGGTGGAAGCCCATTCCTTGAATAATGCCGTATTTACTCGCATAATAGACGCACCCCCAACTTAGGCAGTCAAATTTTGGGATTTTTTTTTGTCCCGCACAATAAACGCACCCCCTAAATAGAACCTCTGTGCAATGTGTCTACCTACCGGGAAAACCGGGAAATCTCAGGGAATATTAGTCTGGAAAATCTCAGGGAGAACTCTGGGAATTTGGGCTTCTGTCAGGGAAAATCAGCTGAAGTGCGAGGGAGGTTATAGTGCAACTCGCAAAACAAGGGATGAGTGTTCCCCCCCCCCCCCCCCCTTCCATTCCTACCCGCTCTCCGTCCGTGCGCACTGGCTCTTTTTTTTTTTTTTTTTTTTCTGCCTGTGCTTGTCACGTCTTGTTCTATGTGAAGTCCGCTCTACATGTATGGACGCGCTACGGCGCACACACAGCCTGTGCTTGCGCCGAGCGTTGTTATCTTGTGCGTTTACATGCATGCAGTCTTTTCCACAAACATTGTGGAAAAGACTGTAGAGGCAGAGGGTGCACGGCTACACGAAGCTGCAGGACGCGGCGCCGATTCTACACGCCACGCGTTGACGCGTTGTACCGTGTACGTGTGGTTAGGGCTTTGCTTTCTTGTGGAGATAAACAGAACTGATTTCTTGCTTGGGCGCGTCTGCCGCAACGCCGCTGGGCAACGCCATTTCGCGGTTTCGGCTTCTTCGCGTGGTTGCAACGGAGGCGCGTAAAACCTCATCTTCATCAGCACCCTTTTGCAGAGGCGGCGGAAGTTGATTTTCATCTTTATTGGCGTAGCTTTCAACTCGTTTCGACGCTCACGGGAGATTCTTACTGTTCTTAATTACTGAGTTTACTCTGCCCAAAGCAGCCGCACGCAGAGAAGATACCGTATGTGTGCACAGCTGGTTGCTCCAAGAGGAGAACAGGGATGCGTTCTATGTGTGCAGACTGCGATAAGGCGCTATGCGTATAGACCTGTTTTTCAAGGAACACCACGTTCTAAAATACTATTCAACGATTTGCAGTATTTGCTCAATTCTAGCGTGGCCTCGATTGTAACGCGCACCAGTCTCCTGTGACAAAAAGAAAAAAAAAAGTGAGACATCGATTGTAACACGCACCCTTTTTTCGTGACACGAAAATAAAGTCCTTAGTAATCAACCTTCTCACGTTCATAAAAACAGATGCTGTACTCGCGCAATGAACGCACTTGCATAATAAAAGCACCCTGACTTTGAACCCCTGCAATCCCGCGAACAGCCGCGCTGTGGCTTTCCCGCTTCACTGGATCCGCGGCGTCTTGTAGACGTTCGGCGCGCCGATTCATGCGTCCCGATGAAATTGCCGTACGTTGCCGCATGCGAGCTGCGGTATATAACATGATTTACTCGCAGTGCTGCATTCCTCCGTGCTATCGCAGTTCCCTCACGCGTGCTGCCATGCTTGCTGCGCAGGCTGGCGCAGCTTAACCTAAGCATGATCGAGACGTGGTCTCCCCAATTGCCGCGATGCAATCTCAGACGTCAAGCTGCGCGCGTCCTGTGTGTTTACTGTAGTGTCTGCGTCTAAAAAGTAGCACTGAATATTTCAAGCAACATGTGTGACCGACTAGCCCAGCAACGTGTTTTGTCAAGCTGCGCGCACGACTGAGAGGCTCGGGCTCAGCACGGATATGAGGGAGAAATGTGATGATGAGCAGTGCTGTATGCGGTGATGGGAAACATCTATTCTCCCGTTGTGGCCACCCAGAAATGCTATCGAAACCTAGTGCGGCTCGGCATCTCGGAGATTACATCGGCGACGTAGCGACTTCGGTTGGCCGCTAGATGGCCAAGCTGGCGCGGCGATTACCATCGGCCTACGCATCATGTGCGTCGTGGTGTCGTTACGCGGGGAACAAGCAGTGACATAGAAACTACGGAAATTATGTGCGCTAGAGACCGTCGCGCCACTAGTTTGTTTATTTGAACGCGGGGAACCAGCAGTGACATAGAAACTACGGAAATTATGTGCACTAGAGACCGTCGCGCCGCTAGTTTGTTTATTTGACAGTGACCCTTCGACAGCACCCGAAGCGCGTTGGAGGCGGCCATTTTCCTGCGCGCTTCGACATGGTAACGGAGTCGTTCGTTCGCACATGATTCTAACGCACATACGATTTTTGGACCCGTTTTATTGAAAAAAAGGTGCGCATTAGATTTGAGTAAATATGGTGTATAAGTGAGGGTGACACCAAAATACTGCTCTTTATTTTTTTTACAATGTTTTTCCGACCTTACGCATTTTGTACATAATAACATTCAAAATCCGCAATTTCACAATTTGGCCATCTGGGAAAGCTTTCTTTGTCTTTCTTTTTAAATTGACTCTCAAAGAGTTAAACATGCTTACTAGTGTTGACAGTGGGTGACATGGGGTCTACCCTCATCGACATAAATAAATTTGTGCCACTCAGGGAATTTCGCAAAAATACTTGGGGAAAACCTTGAATTCTCAGGGAATTTAGCAATGTCAATGTGGTAGACCCGTGAATGGCTACGGTGTTCAGGAGCCATTTGGCGCTGCAATTCAAAACTCTTGGGTCCCAGTAAAGCTGCCACATGTAGCTGCGTGCGAGCAGCAGCAGCGTCATTTACTCGCATTTCTGCATTGCTCTGTGCTATCGCAGTTCCCTCACACCACTTGCTTCGGCATGCTGCCATGCGTGCAGCACAGGCTGCTGCAGCTAAGATTAAGCATGGTCGGGGCAGTGTTGAGATTGCCATGGTGCAATCTCGGACATTGTGCTAGACGTGTACAATTGAGAGGCTCAGCACAGATATGAGGAAGGAATACAATGGTGAGCCGTTTTACATGCGGTGTTGGGAAACACCTATTCTCCTGTTAGTCTAAAACCCCTAAATAATCAAGGGGCTTTAGTGACCACCACCTGCGAACACTACCGAACGCTGATGCAGCTGGGGGGTCTCCAAGATTGCATCGGCGATGGAGCGGCCTTTTTAGGGGCGAAGCTCCTTAGGGTGTGGGTCGTTTCCTCCTCTGTAGTAGTAGTGGTATTATGTATGTAGCCACCTCGCGCCGCCGGGAGGCTCGCGCTCGGCACGTGCCTCCCAGCGCGCTACCTCTCTCACTCTTCCATGTGCTGTCTTGTGAGAGAGAGAGAGAGAGCGAAAGGCGCGCGTTGACTATGCAAACGCTCTTTCTTTGATGAACGCTCCACCAGCTCGCAAAGAAGGAGAACTTGCCCTCCCCGCGAGAGACAAGCTTGACGCAGGCAGCGTCTTCCAGCGAGTTTCTTGATTGAAAAATACCGGCTGCTCGCGCTGGAGAACCGTTCACCGGCCACCCATATATATATATATATATATATATGCACTGGATCTTGACTTGCAATGAAGTGCCGGCGGGAGATTTCACTTGTGCGTAGTTGAACCATAAGGATTCGTAGCTTGCGCGTTAGCTAAATTAATCTGGAACTCGGCACGATCTACGATGAACCTCTGGAGCTTCGCCCACTCATCATCATTCACTCCGTGGATATGCTGTGAATTTTTTTTCTTTGGTTGGCCGCAAGCCAGCGTGGTGAGGATCAGTGGCCTAAACATCGTGAGTCATGGCATCGTTATGGCCGAGACCTGCAGGGACATAGAAGATATGTGCGCAGTGAAGACTGTTGTGTGCCATTCGTTCATGTTCTTTTTCTCTCTCTCTCTTTCTCTCTGTGTTGACCGTTCGACTGTGTCGTCATTTTTCTGGTTTCGTGGCGCTATGGGCCACAGTGCAAGAATAGCTGTGAGCTAAGCACGTGCAGAGCATGCGTGAAACGTAAGCAAAAGGCCGTCGCATTGGAACGCAACACAGCCACCGTAAAGGCTGTCACGGCGAGTGCCAAGTCGTGTGGTACCAACGCCATAGCTATTTTTTACTGTTTTTTAAATAAAATTTCATCGCATGCGTGCCTCTAGGCATTACCGCGGGTCGCAACACTGTCTTCTTTTGCGCATTAGAATGTCTTGCTCGCCCTGAAAAAGCAATTCGGAACATTTACTCCGTGTAATAAACGCACCTACCAACTCTGCTTTCTCTTTTTTTTTTAAGAAAGTGCGTTCATTATGCAAGCTATTGGTGCAAGCTATGCCTGCTATTGGTGTGTGCACATGAAAAACAAGCCATGCACAGAAGATATTTTAAAAAGCCCAGGTCCGGCAATATTATAAGGTCAGTGGGACCTCCATGAAATTCGCAGGGCACATTTTCCTGCACGCTTTCGTCATTTATGCAGGAAAAAAAAAATGAAATCAGGCTTCAGAATCTCAATGCACGAATTTGTGTCAAATGGATTTTGTTGGATTAACTTGAACATGGCATAGCTAGCCACTGTTGCGACTGGCCTGTTGAATGAGCCGACCAGTGGGTAGCGTGTTTCGGAGCGGTGACGACGAACTCGCAGGCACTTGGGCTTCGGGAGTAGAGAGCTGAGGCAAAGGTAGAGAAAACTTAAAAGAAATTTATTTACATATTTACAGGGAGCTTTCTTCTGTAAGACTGCACTAGCAAGAGGGTTCTCTTAAGAGAGTTCTTTCTTGAGGAGTCCCCTTTCTTCTCTGGGTCCCACGCTTTTTTTGGGTCCCACGCTTCTCTGGGTCCCAAGCATGCGATATTGGTGACGCTATCACCTATGTAAATACAGCTGTGATAATGCACACACACACAAAAAAGCAATAACGTGCCAAGGCTCTCAAATAACCGCCAGCAAGGCGCATAACCGCGGCTTGCGGCTCTGCCCATATGCTCAGTTCCGATCGTGAAGGCGTGAAGTGCTGTCACGACGCAGCAAATTTCAAACATGTGGTTCACTCGCGCAGTCTGACAATCGAAAAAAGAATGTAAAGTGCATCACAACCACTACAGCATTGCCAAAGTCGTGTGTATGCTATCGCAGCCGCAAGCGATTTGCAAAAGCATCGTTGTAATCGGTGTTTCGCTCACACCTATGTGAATTAAGCTCTTATATACAGTCGCCGACCAATAAATCGGAGACCGATAATTCGGACATGCTCGGTAATTCGGACAGTCGCGCGGCACCGCCGATGGTCCAATAGAAGTAATGTGTAAAGAAGACCGATATTTCGGACAGCTGCCAGATCTACATTCGATAATTCGGACCCTGTCCGACTGTTGCGCACGCCGAATCGGCAGCCATTATTATCTCCTCCGGCACCCATACATACCATACAAAGTATGGCCTCAGAAATCAAAACGAAAGCTAATTGGTAATCTATGAGGCTTTATTTCGATCGCAACTTTATGCCCGAGAGATTTGTAGTTGAAAATGCCGATCTTGGAGGCACGGCTCAACTGTGGGGGATCGTATCGACATCGCGATCATCTTACATTGTGCGCGATCATCTTGCACATTCTGTCATATGTGTGTGCGGTACAGCGTTTTGCTAAATTCTGCGCGCGTTCATCTTTATTTTGAGACTTGCTTTATTTTACGTCCAGCTGTCTCACAAGATCTGAATTAAATTGAACCAACGGTGCCCTCACAGCCAGCGCCGAAGGCTGCTGGCTGTGAGGGCACCGTTGGTGCCATTTAACTCGGATCTTCGGCGGCATCTTCGGACACCGTTAGTGCATTTAACTCTGATCTTCGGCTGCAGTGTCGGCGGTGTCGGGCTCACTACGCAACGTAAACGGCACCGTTGGTCCCGTTTATGTTGCGTAGTGAGCCCGACACCGCCGACACTGCAGCCGAAGAACCTGACAATGCAACTGAAGAGCTGGACCTGCCGCCCAGTGCAACGAGCTCAGGTGCGGACGTTATTGACGACCTGCGAAGCTGCGGTGTGCCGATTCCCGACACTGTTACGTTTGAAGACTTTGCAAACGTCGACAGTGCGGTGTCGTCGTGTGCCGAATTGAATGACGACATAATTGAGCAGGTTCTGCAACCGTCAAACAGCGGTTCTGACTCTGATGATGACGCGCCGTGTGCTCCGGAGCCGTTGCATGCGGACCTGTCTCGAGCCCTCGCTGTTCTTTCATCGTACAGCGATCATATCACACTGGCGGAGATACAGGCGGACTTGGTTGCACGTAAGCGGAAGTGCGTGCAGCAACGCATTGACAATTTTTTTCGGCCACCGGTACACTGAAGTGTCAATAAAAGTATTTTTTTTGACGCATTTGTTTTTTCGGACTTTCGATAATTCGGACTTATTTACGTTCCCCGTGGAATCCGAATTATCGGTCGTCGACTGTATTTGTTTCACCTGAGTGAATGAAATTGGTATGACGTATCTATAACTTCCCCACTTCAATAACACACGGCGACCGCGATTACTTCTGCACATCGAGCTGTGCTAATGTCGTGCACGCTTTGCTGTAAGCGTCACTGCTCTGTGTTCGCACTTTGTTTATGCCAAGAAACTTGGTGTCGAGCATTACACTTGACAAACTTGTGACAATGCTATTTCTCTCAAATGAAACAGGCCGCACTAACTCTAAATAATTGCACGTATGCTTAGTCGTGACGAAAATGTTTGGCGCATAACCGATGAGCCGGCATTACAGGTTCGTCCCTTTCCTTAAGACAGACATAAGCAGGAAACCGATAAAAACCTATCGCATATATTTTGTGCGTTACTGAGCAACCAACCCATGGCGCAGGTCATCAGTGAACACTTTTTTCTTCATTGCACGGCGGTGAGATGCACCCGCACCAGCGAAAACGCAGCGGCTGCTACGGTAGGCGCGCCGGCGGATGCCTACTGTGCGAAACCAAAACTCCCGACGACAGTGCCACCGCATCTTCGTGACGTAGGCCGGTGGAATAAGTCTATGGTATGCAGTCGACTCTCGCTACAATGAAATTGACGGTGCGTGGAAAAAATTTCGTAGTAGTAGTGAAGTCGAAAAAATATAACTGACCTGAGCTGGCAGAACAATGAAACTTTTATACCTCAGTCTTGCATGCGGCATTACGGCGGTAGTCGGAAGGGTTCGGAAACCGCGAGTTCTGAAACCATACCTGCCAAGTTTAGAGAAACGGAATACAGGAGATTTACGTATTTACTGGGTACTACTGCACCCTTGATAGTAATGCTTACCCGTTTCTCGCGACCAAAAAAGAAAGAAGTGAAACATCGATTGTAACGCGCACCCACGAAAAAAGAAAAAAAGTCCTTAGTAATCAACCTTCTCTACCCTGCTTTGCGTTAACAGTTTGTCCAATCTATTATGGCATTGCAAACAGGAATCTGTCACTTCATGTGGAATGTTCCCGATAGCAGTCATTTGCAAAAGAAACCCCAGGAAGTTGAAATGAGTGTTCCGAACTCCTTTAACGGTGCACTCAATGATGTGGCCCGCATTAATAGACATCTTCTGCCTCAGTGAGAGAGCCACTCGTGAATGCATGGGAGCTGATGAGATTTGAGAAGAAAAACAAGAGCCATGTGAGTGTTTGTCACTGGACTCATTGCGTTCTACAGTTTTGTTCTTATGTAATTTTGAATTTATTTCCCATGACCAGATATTCCAACAGGGTTTCAGAATGCATCTCACACTCGTGACATAGCAATAAGTGCGCCCCGAAGTTCGTGATTTATCAGCAAGGTAGTGCACCTGCTTGCACTGCTGACCTCGATAGTGTGGTTTAGCTTGCAGCTGCAGTTTCTACGTATTGGTGAAAGAAAGATTCAAGAAGGCTTTTGAGCAAAATTGCAAGAATGCAAAAATAGGCTAAAACAAAATTATAAATAGGAGCGTGCCTCCTACCAACACATCTATGAGTGCAATACATGATGTCATGTTTTGTGAAGGTGCACTTGTTCGATGTGTCTTGTGGTGAGCCTTTGTTCGCACACTGTGACTGTCGCACAGCGTTGCACGTGGGGTTAGCAAACACGTGTTCGCTGACGAGCTGTCAGTGGTGACTTCTGTGCGCCGTATCGCAGAGGCAACGAACCCAGCCATAGCACGTGCCCTTTGTGGGTCGTTGTGGTGGAGCATTGCATACTCTCTTGGCTGTGCTCATAGAGCAAACCTTGTCGAAACTCATTTCTACAACTTATCAATTGTTTCTATTAAAGTTTTCACACTTTATGGTAAGCAAAGCATTTGACCCTGCACCAAAAGGGCCTGCTACTGCAGCAAATCTCCTTTTTGCCTGCTCCAGGACGTGCACTGAATGGTTGTTCCACCACTGGTAATGTCTATTGCCGAAATTATTGCAAGTGAAAAACTAAACAATAAGCTGAGCTGATGATTGTGCAAGGTGAACTAACACAACACCTGGGGCTTTATCGTAGGGTGAGCATTTTAGATGTATATTTTTTTTTGCCGGTCAACACTGCTTGACTATTCTGCAACTAGGCACAGTTTGCGGGTTTGGCAGAAGTGCTGTTTGGAGATACACAGACATGTTCAGCGCAAAGAAAATTTGTGGTAGCGAAGTAGCAATCCCATAAAGGGTTCAGCCGAGGGTGGTGCAACATAATAATGATACAGACAACACAGTGTGTGGACAAACCACAGTTCGGTTATGAGGTGCGCTGTGGTGAGGTATCCCGAATAAATTTTGACGCTTGGAGTTTCTTGCATTTCGCCCTTGCACAAATGTCCCACGGCTGGTAATCTTGTGTATGCGCATTAAGCATGACTGCACAACACAATAAAGATGTTTACTGCTTTGAGCATGCATGTCAAAATTGGGTATGCGTGGAGATTGTACTGCATATAAATATATAATTTTCTTTAGTGCGAATCATTTTCACTGATATTTTCACAAGTTATTTGATTCTGGAGGTAAGTGGTAGGAAGTGCACCATGCCAATGCAAATGTGGCGACGCTAGTGAGGGTTTTCCAGGCATGCCACAGCGGCAACAGCAGAGAAAGACATGATGCCATTCGTGCCCTCCTGTCAAGCAGTGCCACCCCAACATCTTGGGGCTAATAACGAGGCCTGACTGTGCCATGCTGATACTTAAGGTCCTCTAAATACTGTGAGTTTGTTGGTTCGCAAGTAAGCTTAAGAGATATAACTAGTTTTTAGCTTGGGAATGCACTCGCCATCAGCACTTTATGCATAATATTTCGGCTTTTCAATCTATGCAGTGGCAGCAGCAGCAGCAAGAAGAGGCGCAGTCGGAGTAGGAGTCGGAGTCGAGGTCATGGACGCCACAGGAGTCGAAGTCGTGGCAGGGACAAGCGTCGGTCCAGGTCTCGGTCTCGAGAGCGAAGAAGGCGCCGTTCGCGAAGCCCTGGACGTCGACGAGGACCACCCCTACCTCCCCGGCCACGAAGCCGGTAAGTATGTACATGGTTGTGTAATTTTTTTGTATCTGTTTGCAACAGCTCTTTTTTCTTGTTATATTCTGTTACTTTGTTATTCTGCCCTGAATTGCCTACTTTGTCATTTTTTAATGTCACTTTGTCACTGATTTTTTAATTTCATTGTCATCTTTTACTGTCATTTTGTCATCCGGGGATGAATTCTTGATATTCATCTTTGATGTCACTGCCCTAGCTTTGACAAAGCTTGTCCAGGCCTCCCGAGGGCTGTCCTCAAATGCTTTCTCCATTGATGTGCGGCCACATGGAACAAACACAGTCCTTTCATGTGAGGGCCTTATGAACGGCGTTGGTCTTGTGTTTAAGGGCTTGGTCCAAGATGAGCAGGTGTTGGACGTAATCATGGTTCAGTGCAAGGTTTAGTCAAGTAGATGCTGGATATCTTGGTCCATTGCACTCCAAATTTGTTGCACCCACTCCAGGAGTGCATTGGAATGTCATCCAGCCATTTTTTGAGAACGACAGCCGCTTGTTGGCAGAAATAGCATAAGAAATCTTGCCCGTTAACATATTTACTTGCATAATCCTGGCACTTTTTTTAGCAAAAAATTGATGGAAAGTTCAGTGGTTCAAAAATTGTGCGCGGGGAAATTTTATGTGAGAACATATCGAGCATTGAAAAAAAAAAAGAAAAATTCATCTGCTGCAAATCGGGGGGCTCTCACGCCAGCAACTGACTACAAGCTTAGAGACAAGGAATAAAACATCTGTATATTTTAATTGTTGGTTAGTGGAATCTTTAGTTCGGGTCGTCACTAGAGAAGTACTTACATAGGACTTACCTTAATCAAACATGTTCAACACAGAGCAATACACTCGAATCTCGTTATAAGCAAGTCGAAAGGAGATACGGAATTACTTTGTTATATCCATTATTTCGTTATAGCCATTATTGCCCTTCACTGTAGTACAGTCGAATCTCATTAATTCGAACTTCCGGTTAAGTAGAACTGACGCTATGGTCCCGTCAAAGCTATGTGTATTCCAGTGGGCGAAAAGGCCCGGTAATTCGAACGCGCAAGCACTTGCGACGGTTAATTCGAACATACCGCACTCCGAAAATGCTCTCAGCACCACGCCAAATCCCGCGGCTGCGCCTCCATCCAGCATTGCTCCCACCCCGCCATAGAGACACACCTCAACGCCGCGCGCAAGGAAAGAAAAAAGAAAAAAAAAAGTTCCGGCGGAATGTTTGCTCTCTCTCAAATGCCGATCTGCGACTCGCCGCGTGCCACGCTTCCCCCTTTCCCGTCTCGGCCACGTAGAGACCCTTCTCCTTTCAACGCCGCGCGCGAAGAGAGCAAAAGAAAAAAAAAGAAAGCTGTGGCGGAATGTTCTCTCTCTCTCAAATGCCGATCTGCGTCTCTCCGCATGCCCCGTTTCCCCCCTTTCGCGTGTCAACCACGTGGAGACGCTCGTCCTTTCTCGTCACGTGCTGGCCACGCTGCGGCGCAGAGAGTAGCATCAACGGAGATGCAGTCGTCGTCGTTCTTTGGTGTGAGGTGTGACTTGTTGACTAGGCTTCGGAAGGTGTGCGTTCGTTTTGCAAGCGTCATGGTGAGCCGGGGCACTTATCGCCCACCAGACGACCTTAAAAAGAAGGTGGAAATTCTGCGCGAAGTTGAGAACAGCGTCCTTTCCAAGACGGAAATCGCCAAGAAGTATGACATCACCAAGAGCTCGCTGTCAATATACATCAAGAACAAAGAGTATCATCGCTGGATATGAAAAGCAGCAAATGAAACTGTCGAGGAAGAGGCTGTGGACATCGGCACATCCCCAGCTGGAGGACGCTCTCGTGATGTGGATTAAACAGGTTCGCAGCCAGAACCTCCCACTCAGTGGGACGATAATTGCCGCCAAGACGAGGGAGTTCGCTACTAAGATGGCTCTTGGAGAATTCTCGGCATCGGACGGGTGGCTGTCACGGTTCAAGGAACGCCAAGGGCTCACTTTCAAGACTGCGGCGAGAAGGCGGATGTTAACAGAGCTGAATGCGAAGAATGGCTCTCTGGGGGGGGGGATCTGAAGGATCTCCTTGCCGCCTACTCGCTCGACGACGTCTTCAACGTCAGTGAGACGGCGCTCTATTATAATTTGCTGCCCAGTAAAACTCACTTTTACGATTGTGCCAGCAGAAAGAAAAGTAAGGAAAGGCTAACGGTGATGGTGTGCGCGAACGCGACGGGCACGGAGCGTTGCCGGTTGCTCGTAATTGGCAAAGCGGCTAAGTCTCGGTGCTTCAGAGGTGTGAAGACTCTTCGCGTTGATTACGTTGCAAATAAGAAGGCATGGATGACCATGAATATTTTTTGATTGGGCCCGTGTACTGGACAGAAAATTCACCGCAAAAGGCCAGAAGATCCTCCTTTTCGTGGACAATTGCACAGCGCACTGCAATGTTGAAGGCGTACGTGCAATTCGTTTGGCCTTCCTGCCCAGGAATACGACGGCACTGCTCCAGCCCATGGATATGGGCGTGATCCAGAATTTAAAAACTTTGTACCGCTGACATATCCTGCAAAGGATGCTGTTGTGTCTCAACAGCGAGAAAACCTATTCCATCGATCTCCTCGGCGCAGCACACATCCTTACTAATGCGTGGAACTCGATTAAGTAGGAGACCATTGTCAATTGTTTTAGGAAATGTGGTTTTGTTGAACCCGTGGCTAATGGTGATGAAGAGGGGATGCAGATTTCTTCTGACGATTTCGTCTGCGTTCCTGACAACTTCAGCAGTGTTCTACCGGACGGCGGGACATTTGAAAGTTACGTGCAGGTGGACAGCAGTGTTCAGACTTCTGGCGTCATCACTGATGTAGAGATAATTGAACCTGCGTGCCCTCAAGTGGCGACATCTGAGGACCCTTCCGCCCTCAGCGGCGAGGATGACAGCAATGAGGTGCCCCTCCCTCCGCCTAGTGATACTGAAGCATTGTCAGCGCTGGACATAGCTGCGTGCTACTTCTCTTGCCAGGAGAATGCAGAAGCCGAAGTAGAAATGATTTGCAAAGTGCGTGCGAAGTTGATTGAGTCGCTGTAAGGCAAACGTGTGGAGACGCGCATCACAGATTACTTCAGTTAAGGGGGGAGGTGGCGTTCGAAAAAAACTTTTTTGTTTTTTGACCTAGAGCGATGAAATTTGGCATGCATACTCGTAAGTGTCTCGAATAGGGAAATATGCAGTTTCGTCATGATACCTTGAGTAGTTCCCAAGTTACAGCATGCTACATGGTCCAATTATATGGTCTGCTCGTGGAAAGCCTAGCACTATAACAAAACGTGCCAGGAAGCTGCAAATGGTGTTGATCTTTACCCAAAAGAATACTACAGGGACTGACACTCCCAGAATTTTTTTATGCCTTCTCTTTTTTTTTATGGAGGCCATCATGGTTCCCTACACACAATGTCGGAAACAGTGTCACTTACAAATCATCTTCTAGAAAAAAAACTGGGCCATAAACAAGAAATCAAAGAGTGTCATACCCTCAAGCAGTGTTCAGGGATTCAGGAAAAAAAAACGGCATCAAAATCGGTCCAGTCATTCCCGTGCCACTCTTTCCACGAGCGATGCACAATGTCCAAAACACACTTGTGAGAAAACGCCTCTCAAAGTTTTTGAAGTCATTTGCGTTTGTTAAAATCCACCAGCACTGTAGTTCTTCGTATCTTTATGTGGAGGCAACCTTTTGGGTCTCTGCCCTTTCAATTCATGCTTCCTTGACGACTTCTTTGCTCGCTGAGTGTCTTTTTCAGCAGCCCTGTGGAGGGTAAGGTCCCCAGGTTGCACACCCATTGCAGCACAAAGCTTGGTGTAGGCTTTCAAATTGCCTGAATTGTACCTCGCAACTGCCTCATGCACTGCTGCTTCTACAGTGAAGAGGGAGGCATGCTGCTGCTTTGAAATTAACGACCAAATCGCCGAGTGGAGGCTTTCGGCCGCATTTTGAGTCTTATTTCCACTGCAGCGAGCCAGCAGTTGAGGGTCGGACAGTCGTTGGTATACTGGCCCCAACGCTTCGACAACTTTGCTGGGCATATTATATTTGTGTGGAGGCTGTGGCTTTCCCTCTGCCTCTGCTGCACGATGCCTGCACCAGCTGCGGGCACCGGGAGGACACAGCTCGTGATTAGGCTCTAAATCTGTTGAGGAAATGTGATGAAAAGTGGCCATCACTGCTTTCCTCATGTCTTCAACATCACTGTTGCTTCGCAGTGCTAGGCCATAATAGCTGGTGAGCCTTTTGATCAAGTCCTGCGTCAAGCCACCTCTTCCACCGAGCGCCTCTCCCTTCTTTGCCTTCCTTACGAGAGAACGGAGTGCCGTGCCCATCCTTTTTTGAACATGGTTGATGCAGTCCTCCTTCGTGAGAGGTACAAATCCATACGTCTTCTCATTGCACAGGGCCAGGTAGGTACGGCTGTCACCGTCACAAACTATATTTGTGTAACGGAGGTCATTTCTGCTGAGGGAGCGTCCAAAAAGCTGCAGTGCAGCTTCCACCTCCATGCGTCCCGCAGCCACGTCTGTGTTTTTTTGGCAAACATGCGTCTTCTTCCACTCTTGATGCGCAGGGTTGGTTTCAGCTGGACCTAACGAGCACCCGAGGCAGAAGTTAGACAGCACTGTGCAGTCAAGCACAAGACCAGTGTAAAATTCTATCACACAGCCTACACCAATGTGTGAGCTGTGTCCGCGTGTCAGCCATGTGCCGTCATAGACCACGGTGAATTTTTGGTGAAGTTCACTTCCATTTGCCGGTAAGTCTTCTTCACAGCCTCCACAGCATCTGCAAAAATTGTTTCTGCAGCTTCTTCAGCAGCTGGCTTCAGCACCTTCTTCAAATGGCGTTGGTAAGTCTTCTGGTGGAGCCCTCTGTGTGAGGCGTTCATCACTGCCCAGAAGTCATTTAGAGCAGTAGGCCCTTTACCAATGCTCCTTATTGCCTGCATTGACCGAACGTTCACGTCGAAAACTCGAGCACCTGGTTTTCGTGGCGAGCTCCAATGAGTGTCTGCTGAGCCACAAGAGCGACATGTCACCACCATCTTCACGGCAAGTCCATGCCTTGTGTCGCGATCCACAACCAAGCTTTTCTCGTGACAAACTGAGCAGAGGGTATTCCCAATAATCGCGTTTAGGACGCCCATCTGCATCATCACGTATTCTTCTTCCCCTGGCATCGGCGTAGTTGTGCGTTCCGGCGTTGTCGTCGTCGTCAGTGCAAACTTCCGCTCAGTAGCGGACATCGCGCCAAGTGACTCGCGAACGGTGGTCGACTGCGCTTCTGCGGCTTCCGCGGACACAAAACTGGGTTGAATGTGTCCCTGAATAGTACGACGCTCGCTGGGCACAATCGCGGCATCACCCCGCTGATTGACGGCATCTGCCGGCGCATCAGTCATTTCACCGTTACCAGTTTCACCGTCAATTTGAACAGCGCGATCCTCTTCGTTAGGAGAGTGTGCGGCGTCACATCGATGTACGGTAGCATCAACGCCGTCGTCTTCCGAGCTTGACTCGCCCCGGCGTCGCACCTCGCCTGCGTTGTTCACTTCATCCCTTGATGACTGAGGGTCCAAAGTGGCATCACTTTCGGCGATTGACTGACGACTTGGAGCGCGCACCCGCGATCGCCGAGGATTAGGTGTTCGGCGCTTTCGCTTTCCGTAAGCGATCTCAGTCTTGCGTTTCTTCTTGAAGGAGCGATCCATCGCAACAGAACGGCGCACAAGTCCTCCGAAAAGCCTCCTCACGGAGAGCCGCGTCAGGCGCGTGTTCGGCAGAACGCGCAGAACTCGTCAATTGCGCAACGATCGGCAGGCCGCGTCAAATGATTATCGCCTCGTAAAGACGGTTTGAACAGTTCCGATACCGATCGAAAAAAAAACTCACAAGAGACGAAGGAGATACGAAGAACACAAAGAACGTTTGCAACGGAGGAGTCGAAGCAGATAAGGAGACGCGCCGACGCGCGGTAGCAGGCGGCATGGTCCGGAGCCGGACACATGAGCGCGCGCAGCAGCCAATAGCAGCCACTTGCTGCCCCTCATCCTTGAGGAGCGCGCTCCATCCAATCGTAGCTCCGCATTTGAGAAGCGCGGCTTTCAAACACCCCGTGGTGTCCCCAATCACGAGTGAGTTATGCCTTCACCACGCCGTCAGGCCTACCGGCGATGGCGGGGAAAAAAAAAAAAGCTAGAATTGACGAACAAAACAAGACCAAGATGGCGGCGCTCGGGCAACGGGCAGAGAAGCGGCGCGCGCGAAGTTGGGGCATTTTCGGCGATTGCTCGCCGCTCGGGAGCTGCCGCGGCTTGCGAAATATTTTTTTTTAACCACTTTTAGGGCGAATTAGGTGCTGATATTTACACCAGACGTAGTTTATGACACATACAACCCAAATATATGGTTTTTCAAAAATCGACTTTTTCGCGATTTTTTCGGTTTTTGAAAGCCGCGTCCCCCCTTAATGACGTGTATCCTGTAATAGACCTTTTTCAAGCTATCCCAGAAGCCACTGCGAGCGCGTAGTGCAGTATGGGAAATGTGTGTACATCGGCGGAGGCAAGCTCGGTTTAAGCAAGCGCCCGACGCAGTGGCAGCTGTGGGATCGAAGCTACGACACGATAAGAATCGAATCCGAGTTTGGTGAATGCAGTCTGTCGACGTAGCCTGTTCATCCGCATCGTGAAACGTGCGTAACATTTACATTTGCGCGTCCGAAAACGATGTATACGTACACAAAACAGGCGCACATTCAACGTGGCTATACTCTGCTTTGCTCTCGAACATTTTCAGGGCAGCATCTTCAGAATAACTGATCAACTGCATCGCGTGAGCTGCAGCAATGACATTTGTCACTTACATGACAGCTGTGATCATAATGTCAACAATCACAAAACTCGACAAATAAACACAAAAACTAAAATTGGCACACTCAGTCTCAGTACTGCAATAAAAATGCTCACGCAACAGGACAGTTCACATGGCATAACATTTCAGAAAAACGAGATCACACACATGTTCACACAGCAGTCCGTGTGAACATCTAGGCGCTCGCAAATCTTCTCTTTTTCGTGCAGCAGTTAAGATTACAGAGCATCGAAGGCAAGTGTACACGATCGCATGTGCGCTATTTCACCGACACAGCTGGACATGGCACGTCGGCGGAGCTAGCATACATCAAGGACCACTGTCAACAAAATGTGGTTTTACTAAAGTAAAGTTTTATTGAAAAGGGAATCAAGCGACAGTAGCGAGTAGCGGGAACAGAGCCCAGCGGGACAGAAATGCTCCGCATTTATAAGTACACGCACCAAGCACGAAGGGGTACCAAAATGAGCCGGAATAACCACGCGGTAAATGGAAAACCATACCTGTTTAATTAGAAAACAGTGAATTACAGTACCTAGAAAGAGATATCCGCAACAGACTTCGTTCACACACTGCGCACAGTTCGTTCGTTTAGCACACACTGCCCGTTGGTCTACTTCGTCGTCGCAAACACATCGCTATTTTGCAGTTGCCTGCGTAGGACCACACTGCAATGCAGACACAAACACGTACACTGGAATACAGCATTCACACCTTGGTGTTCTCCGCACATGCGGAGTGAAGATACAAGCACATGATCACTCGCAAACGCACGTACACTGCCGAGACTCCGGGAAACTACGTTGACGAGACATGCCAGCGCACACTCCGTCCGACCAGTCCGACCCCCCGAATGACCCCCTTGTTCCCCTCCTTTTTCATTGTCCCGTGCAGCTGTGCGCCTGCTTACAAAAGAAAACACACAAAAAATGCGTTTAGCCTCGCTCCCATGTCACTCACTTACTCGGAGCGAAAGACGCGCTTGGAAAGGCTTCGCTCTGCTGGGCGGCTGGATGTACACACATTTCCCAGAAGCACTTGCGCGCCCACGGGTGGCGCTGCGGTGCTTGAAAAAGGTCTATTTGTGAATAAATGTAAGTCTTCTGAAACTTCCGCCTTGTGTGTTAGCTCAATGCACATGCGCCACTGCAGGTGAGCCCTCCATTCAAAATTGCTTTCATTAATTTGAGCTTCTTTTAATTCAAACAAATTTTCGGGCCCTTTCGAGTTCGAATTATCGAGATTCGACTGTATTTCCATCTGGGTGCGAAAATTTTAACGCGCATGAGGATGGCACTGTGGACCGGGGTAAAGCCATGCATGTGATGAGGTTTTATAAAGGCAGTAAAAGCAAAAAAAAAAAAAAAAAGGACCTACTTCTAAGTATCGTGCACATCAGCAGCTGGCACAACAGGCCGTGTTCTTTCGTAGTGCGAGGGCCTTTCGTCTGTTTAGTGTGCGGCTCATCCACGTTACCGTGAAACTGGAGAAACGACGATGTTGTTGAACAGTCAGCAGAACTACGCTAATTGTGAATGAGCAGCATGCGGCGGACTACCAAACATGCAGTCTTCACCATTATGATGCACATGATATGTAGGCCAACCAACATTGCCGTGCCGGCGCCTGCTTAACCAGCATGTCATTTCCAAGCACTCTACATCGCCTACACACTCTAGAGGCCATGCCCAGCCGCATCAGCGTTTGGTAGCGTTTGCGGGTAACCGTAACGAGAGAAATGGATGGACTAATTTTTCTCCACAGCATGCAAGCAGCGGCGCACCATCACGTTTGTCGTTCATATCTAAAGGTCTTTCTGGCTGCTCCGTGCCTGCTACAAAAGGCACTTTTGCCTGCTCCCAGGACTGCTCCTAAATCTATGAACCATGTTCCACTCTTGCGGCCCCTAGTCCACGAAGTATGGAATATTGTTACATCTTACTGTTACCTCATTTTAATAGACCATTTGCAAGCACGTGAGCGCCGCCGAGACTGGCCGACCGAGCCTCGCACTTTCGTGCTGCGCTATGCCAGCATTTATCCGGTGCAGTAAATTTGACAAAGCGGCGATATTGCTGTGTAATTCAATCATGAGGAATTAGTTCGTTTAGCTGCAATGGCTTCTTTACAATTTCCATAAGTTTAATGCATCCACTCGCTAATTTCGAGCCAGCTGAGCGCTTCCCAAACATCACTGTTTTTTGCCTATCCATTGGAATCAGCTTCCACCAATGCTGTTAACGAGCAGATGAGATTCTGAGATGAAACGAATGGGAGATTGGGCATAGACGGCATTTTACATTGATCAGGCAGTGCAAGAATCATCTGCACCAGCAGGCAACAAGCTGCGATCACCTTTTGTTTACATTGTGTTCAGCTGTACAATTCTGCAAACGTAGGTTATCCTTTTGTGTGTTGGCTGACACATATATCTTTTGCAAATAATGAAGGTATGCACTTAATTTAATGCGAATGTAAACAGATATGCACGAATTTTCAAGCAAAATTTAAAAACAGCCATTGTGTTCGGAATCTATTTTTTAACAATGAGGCATCCTGGGTGGTGGCCAATATTGAGCTGCATCAAAAAAGTAAATGAATATAATTATGCATAACAAGCATAATAGGCATCCTTCAGATTTAATATTAGATCTTACTTCATACTTCAGAACTGTCAGGTAGACTTGGTTTTATACTTTGCCTTGTCTAATGTTGCAAATTCATGAGGGAGAGGTGTTTGATTCAGAGTTCCTCACAAAATGCTTTTCTGGTGTAATATCAAGCTCTGAATTTCGTAATCAATAATTTTGTGAGATGTCTAACATTGAAAATGTAAAATATTTTAATGCGATCTATGCAGTTGATGTTTAATGTGTTGTGAAAGATGCACATGGCGTCAAAAAAACATCAGCACCACTTGTACTGAAAAATAACGATTGCAACTGTTTCAAAAAAATACACTGTAAAGCAAGATTGTTATGCACTTGTGACCAAGTTTCATTGTGCCTCCCAACCACGACACTGCCATGGTTCATAATAAGAGCAACAAGAGTATTCCTTCCTGCTTTATCAAAGGAATAATTATGCCTGTAGCGCCCTACCAGCAAACACCTTTCTGCACTGTGCTGTGCCCGTATCTGAAATCCCACACCGCAAAGGCGTCTTCACAGGCGAGAATAGGCTTCCTCTATCAATATTAGACCAGTCATGCGCACGTTACCAGTAAAAAGTAACAGTTACAGTTACCTGAGCCAGAAAAGTAACTACGTTACAGTTAGTTACTCAGCTTCCAAAAGTAACTTGTTACAATTACAGTTACTGTTAAAAAGTAATGTCATTACTTTTTCGTTACCGTCCAAGATTAATACACCGCAAACGAAATTATGCAGTTCTTTCAACGGAAACATATCAAGGTGTGCGTTTAGTTGAAGTTACTCATAGCAAAGCGCCAGATAAAAGGAATGGAATGGGGCCCACTCAAAAGCCCAACACCAGCAATCGTTGCATAAGCCTAATTTTCTGTAAGAGCTTTTTTTTATTGATTGTCGGGAATTTATTTACAAAATACGTTGGGACAGCCTGGTGCCACAAAGGACTGCTGCACACTCGTAAATGAAATGGGAGCTCATCCTGAGATGCGTTGCTGCCGGCGCTTCTTGGAGTGCTTTTTGGAAGTACCGCTGCTTTGAGCACTGCACGTGTGCGAGGCATCGCAAGGCGCCTGCTTCTAGGTGGTTTCCGCGCGGGTGGTCATGAAGAAATGACTGGCTATGCGAAAAAAAATTAAGGATGCTGAACCGGCCTCTGAACAACAGTGACTTTCATCACTTAGGCCAACCATACTGCTGTGTCGAGCACCTTTCTATGTATGGGGGTTGGGAGAAGAACCCTTCGCTGCCCTTTTTTGTCACCAACCGGAGGGGCTTTGCTTGCCTTCGTGGGAAAAAAAAAAAGTCATTTCCGCCTTGGAAACACGTCAGCCCAATAAGGGGGCACACTGCTCTTAGAGACAAAATTTCATGAAAAAAGGGAACAATTTTTTGAAAGTGGTATTTTTGCAACATACGAGAAGTGCTGCAAATGCTGACCAAATTTCTCATATCTCTGACTGATATTTCAGCCACAACAGCAGTTTATTTCCCCAAGGCAAGCTATATTTTCGCTATCAAAAAGCAAGAAAAATGGGCTTTTTTCATGCCAAATTGCTGCTGAGCTACGTATGTTACAGCAGTAGGTATCGAGGTTGTATCCCCAATAGCCACAAATCACCTGTCAAGTATATTTCAATACAGCAGAGACCACTTATAACGTAACCGCTTATAGTGCAGGACAGGCTATAATGCAGATTTTTTCTGACCCCCGTTTACCCTCCCATAGAAGTTAATGTACAATTAAACCTGCTTATAACGAACCTCCATATAACGAATTCCTGGATATAACGAAGTTTTTCTATTCCCCGCCGTTACTCCATAGAAATACATGTATTTGAAACCTCTACGTATGAAGTGGCAGCGGGACAACCCCTGGAAATAACGAATTTTCTCCGCCGACAGCCTGAGATTTTGCCCCAAATTTTGTCACTTTTGCGCGAGCAAGAACCGGAAGCACCTCCTCCGCTGCAACGGAATGCGCAGCGGCGGTGTCGCGCTTGGCGCGCTCTAAGACAGGGCGACTGCGAGGCGAGAGCGAGTACACGTGTGCGTGCGTTCGAGTGTGCGTGAGGAGGGCCTGCATCCCTCGACCCGGCGATCATCCCGCCGCGGGCGGGTCCTCTCCCCCTCACTCAAACCTGCTCCCGCCGCTTTCTGCAGCTGGCCAGTTGATGTTACCGAGTCACGCCGGTTTAAGAGAGAAAGAAAAAAAAAACGAGCTTTTTTTTTTTTGAACGTGCTAGCAGCGCGACTCTTTGGTTGCTGCGCGAGTCTGCACTTCGCCAACCTGACAGTAGGTGAGAGCGCTTGTTAGGCCTAGCTCGCGGGGTCACGGGTGGCGCGCCTCAAGGGAAGTTTGCCCTTTTGACAACACAGGGATCGGGTGCACAGGAAATCGCAGGGTGATTCAAGGGCAGCGCGCGTGAAATGGTAAAAAAAAAAGAACTGGAGACAAACAGCGGTAAACTGGAGGACAGGGGCGCGCATTCCGCGCGTAGTGTTCGGAAACCGCCATAGTAGCATTCTCTGTCCCCTTGGAAATCCTATCCTCAGAGGGCGCTCATTGTTAATTCGTTCCGCGCTCCTTCCTCCTCCACGGTGATTCCCTGCGCTTTTTTTCGGGCGGGGCACTTCCTTTGTGAAGCCTGCTCCCTACCTCGATTGTCCGCGATTTCCTTCATGTCGGGAAGGGGGGGTGAGGGGGGCTGCACATTAAGGGGTATGCGGGGGGTCAGAAAAAATTGGGGGAGGGGGGGGGGTTAGAAAAAAAACGCATTATTGCCGGTCCTGTACTATAAGCGGTCACATAAGTGTTCTCAGCTGTAAATGTTTTCTCGCCCAAAATAATTGTTTTGGGTCAGCTCTGCCGTCTGTAACCGTTTTGCTTACTTAAGCGTTTATTTTTCGAATTTTCGTGCCATACTTGCATATAACGAAATCCTCTTTATAACGAAGTTTTCCGGGAATTTCTCAATTTCGTTATATCCAGGTTTAACTGTATAGCCATACCGCTTATTGTGCAGCTCCGTGAGATGAAAGACCGGTAATAATGCGGCTACCGGGAAATCAGCGGGCCATTGAGGTAGCCAGCAGGCTTCACAATGGAAGTGTGCTGCCCCAGAAGAGTGCAACGAATCAACATGGAGGAGGAAAAAGCGTGGAACGAATGGACAAGGAGAGAAGGGAAGAAAAAAAAAAAAAAAAGGCCGCGACACCAGCGCGTCACTGGCACGCCTTATGAGGAAAGGATTGATAGGATTGCCAAGGCGACAGAAAATGCTGCTACGGCCGTTTGTCAGCTCCAAACGCGCGCCCGCAATAGCATTGATGTCTGCGTTACCGCTGTTTGTCCGAGATTGCATCGTGGCAGTCTCGGAGACCACGCCCCGACCATGCTTAGCTGCGCCATCCTGCGCAACACGCGTGGCAGTACGCATGAGGGAACTGCGATAGCACGGAGGAATCCAGCACTGCGGCTGTGCCCGGCAACGTTTGGCAGTTTTATCGGAAAGCAGGAGTTATGACTCGGAACGCCGAACTTGCTCGAGACACCGCGGATCGAGTGAAGTGGGAAAGCCATAGTGCAGCCGTTCGAGGGACTGCGGGGGTTCAAAGTTGGCAGTGCGTTTATTATGCGAGTGCGTTCATTACGCGAGTACAAGTACAACATCTATTTTTATAAACGTGAGAAGGTTGATTACTAAGGACCTTTCTTTCAGTGTCACGAAAAATGGGAGCACGTCACAATCGGTGTTTCACTTCCTTTTTATTTTTTATGCCCCCCCCCCCGCAGGAAAAGGGTGTACGTTAGAATCGTGGGTGCGTTAGAATCTAGTAAATACGATGATGTCGGAAAATGTGTTGTGGCAATGCTGCACGCCCGCCACGGTGATTTCCCATCAATGTGGCAACGAAGTTTGGCGCGTGCCTGCGTGCCGGAGGCAAGCGTGCCGCATCTTGTGGACACGTCAGCCACTGACGGCCCAGTGCTCAGAGGCAGCTGTTGTGCATGGATGCGCTGGTGGTGGCGAGCATTTTCCTCTGATGTTTGCTTGCAGTGTGCCGCTTAGAGCTTTCGAGGGATGCAAATCTTGAGGCCATTGTTCAGCTTAATGACTTTGGAAGCTGGAAACACCTAGACATGGCATCACGCTTTGGACAGCGCGCGAGCCGGTCCAGAAAATTCAATATGGTGGCGCCTAGTGAGTCACTCACATTCTTGGTAGTGTCGGAGGTCTGGTGGTTGCTGCTGTATTGTTCATCTGTTAGATGATGGCTTATCAGGTGCAGTTAATTTTTGTGCTTTGTCACTGCTCAGAACAGTGCTCCATAGAAGTTATCCTCACTCAGAAAACTCTGGGGAAGCAGGCACGTTTGTGAGATTTTCAGCGTTTACACGGTTTTGAACATGCTGTCAACAAGCATCTGCATTTGTCCATATATGTGTGAACTTCACCGTTGCCTATGTTCAGTTGCGCATAATGTCACAAAAATGATCTAATAAGAGTACCACTCTTTGTACATTGCCCTTTTGTGAGGAATTCTGCGTCCATCATTGTCATATTGGAAAGACATGTTGGCTTATGTGGTGGTTATGTGTCTATTTTCGTGGATTTGGCTACCTTGAAACTCTTATCTTGAAATTTTTTCCAGTTTGTGACTTCGAGTTCCCAGGGTATAACTATTTTTTTTTTTTTAGTTGGCAAGTGTCCAAGGCACTATTCACAAACAAAGCACAACCGTAATTAGGGTTGTATTTTTTCGCGTTCCGTGCACAATTTGTCATGAGTAAAAGGGGCCCACAAACACAGGCTAGCAGACGAAACGGAGAGATCGGCGAAGTGGCGCGGGAAGGCACGCGCCGTGGACACGTCGATGTCCATAATTGGTTGACTGCGGGCTCGCGGCACGCGGCCCGAGGAGAGATCGGTCATGGAGAAGGCTGAGCTGGCATTCTCTGCGCGGCACCGGTCGACGAAGGGCGTCTGGCCAGCTACGGTCTGGTGACGAGGAGACGAGGGCGTCGGGCTCCGGGGTGCCGTCGATCTGGCTTACGATCGAGCACGGACTTCGGAGTGGCAGCGGCCGAACTTCAGCAGTTCCCGGCGTACCCGCAGCGCTCCACCTTCGCCGGCAGAACGGGACGACCGGCAGAAGAATCGCTGCAGAGGGCCGGTCTTGGTTAGAGACCGAACATCACATGTGAGGAGGCCTAGGCTGGGCTAGGCCTAAGCGGTGACCCGCCACGTCGCAGGCGAAGCAAGGCGAAGGACGAGAACGGACCTTGCGTGAGCGGCGGTCACCACCAGCAGCGTCTGTCAACGACAGCGACGGGACACGACCCACCGAGAGATCACCGACTTCGAACCGCACCGCAACGAATTCAATGTAAGCGTATCCTACTTCAGCGTGAGCAACGGCCGCGGACCCAGTGTTGACAGACTCCCGTTGGAACTGCGCCCAACGCGGAGGTTCTGTAGATTGGCTGTTTAGTCTGTTAACCTAACCTGTTGTCGTTTTCTCTTTGTGTGCGGTTTGATGTTTGTTTGTACTTTGCGTGTCTTGGTGTGTGTTTTATAAAGTAACGTCTGTTTTTTATTAACGCTTAACGCCTCTCGCGTCCGTCACTCTCTCTCTCAATCCATCGGAGCAAGCGCTCCCGAGATCCTCACACACAAACTCGTGACAATAATTGGCGAGCCTGCCAGGATTAACATCTCCAGGCCCAGTCACGAATGATCGTCGGGGGTTGCAAAGATGGATTGGGAGCGGTTGGCAGAGATAGCGAAGAGCAGGAACTTACGTGGCAAAGACGCGTTGAGGTTTTTTGAAGAATGCCAGCTTCAACGTGAACGGGAGCGCGAACTAGAGCATGAAAGAACCGTAGCTATGCTGAAGCAACAAATAGAGGAGGCTGAAAGAAAGTTCAAGTATCAGAGTAGGGAGGAGACATCATGTGTAAATTTGCCAGTAGTGCAATCCGTTGAAATTTGTGGACATGAGGCGGAAGCTAGCGAACTTCCAGAAATTCAGGCGAGTCAGGGCAGTGTCTCGGTAGGGTCAGAGAAGGGCGACGCGGTTACGCGGTTAAGTCTAGAGGAGCTCGAGTCGAAGGTTGAGGATGCGGGCGTAGGCGCCCAGGAGCTGTTGAGCGCAGCGGAGGAGAAAGCGCACCCACTGCTGGTGCAGGAGGACAACGTAGAGTGCATTGCAGGGCGCTGCAAGCACATACTTGACGGAGGACGTATTGCAGGTTGCTGCAAACGGAGTTTTGACGGGGTTTGTTCCGATGTGTGCGCCACAGGGAAGGACGTGACATCGAGTCATGATCCGTGCGAAAATGGTGCCGTGCTCGAGAGCGAGCACAGTGAAGGTGAAGTCCGCGATCGTAGCGGTACAAGTGGGAGTGAGGAAGTCAAACTTGAGGAGAAGGCAGACGCGGACGCTGCCAACGGACTTGACGCTAAGACGCGTCAAAGAGCACAAGCTCAAGGGAAGCGGAAAGTGAGCGAACACGGCGAGGTTAAGGAGAGTCGATCATGTAGACGCCGTAGAGAAGTTCGCAGCAAGCGTTCAATGAGTATTGAGATGCGAAGGCGCAGGGGACTGCGAGCGCGACAGCGAGAGAGAGTTCGGAAGACGCGTTCGAGACAGAAAGAGCACAAACGCAACACCCGCGGAGGGAGTTCGCGAGGGCAGAGATGCACGACAAAATGTAGTTTCAGGAAGCATCGAACACGTGGGAAGAACAAACGCGGCGGATGTTGGAGGCGTTTGCGACCCCGTCTGGCCGATAAGCGCAAGGGATTGGTTGGGTTGAAGAAGCGTTTCATGAACGATAGGATAAGGAAACGCCGCGGGCTGGCTAAGCGTTTGCGGCCGAGTGCAGGAGATGGAGGCAGGGGAAAGAGAGTTTGGAGGGCGCGTTTGACATTACAAGAAGACAAACGCAGCGGCCGCACCAGCCGTTCGCGCGCGAGTCTAAAGGGCAAAGTGAAGAAACGCTTGAGAATGTTTGACAGTGGGAACAAACGCAGCAGTCGTAGCGAGCGTTTGAGGCGACGAGCACATGCGAGGAGGCGCGCAAGAGAGTGGCGCGAGCTGTCGAATGGAAGTAGGCCCAGAAATAAAGCGGAAAGGTTTTTTCTGTGGCCACTGAAGAAAAGAGATGGTTGGTTAATGAATAGGATGGCTTCTAACGGAAATGAACAGTGACAGGCTAAAGGAAATAGATAGACAGAGCACTTAGTGATTTGAAGTGATTAGTGGGACTACCAGAAAGGTGGATTAAAAATGTTGGAGGAGGATAAAGAGCAAAAGGGCGAGGTAGAGAGGAGGAGATCCGCACGAACAAGAACGATAGGGAGATGAGAAAAAGGTGAGCAGTTAACTAGCTAATGGGAAAGGAAGGAGAATGGTGATTGTCAAGGTTGTTTATAGGGGTAGCGGAGAAAGAATAGCAAAAGCGGATAGAGCAGTGTGGAAGTCCGCATGGAGAAGAACGCTACGGAAAGATTGGATATCTCTGATTACAGCCGCCGGCATGAAAAGGATTATAAGGAATGGCTGTATGTCCGCACAGCAAAGGGTGTTATTGTGGTGATGTGTACAGTCATGTATAGTTGTGTATGTATAGTTGTGTGTGTCAGGTATAGGGCATAGACCAATCCTTTAGAGAGTTAGTGGTGGAAAGGGAAACAAAAGAATGTCTTGGCCAAGCTCGTGTATAGGGAAATGTTAAAAAGTATGTAGGGCCGACAATGCGAGGGTGGTAAAATATGCATTAGTAGCATTAGTCCTATGATTGGGAGACGCAAAGAAGGGCTACAGGGCTGCATAGGAAGGTGCTGCAGTGATCAATATGTATAGCTATGTACATAGGTTGCTATGTACATAGATATGGTTTCAAGGAAATATGTATGGTATTGGTAGTGACGATATAATGAATTGATACCGTGTATTGATGTGAGATACTGATCTAGGGTGTTGTAGTGTACTGTTCAGTGGACAAAATGTGAACTCAACGAACACTGACTTTTGCTATGTGTGAAGTGATTATGTATTAGTGTTGTGTGTGCTGTGACCAAAACGTGCGTGATGTGTCAGTGTATGCGCGAAGAGTGTGGTGGTGGCCAGTGCTACAGTGAGCCGAGGAATTAAGACATCACAAGTTTATTTTCAAAAGGCAAGAAGATTTGGCAAGGTACCGGAGAATTCGGAAGAGGAGGAGGAAGCAGTTTTTTAAGAAAAAACTCTTAAAAGGGGGGCCAATGTCATGAGTAAAAGGGGCCCACAAACACAGGCTAGCAGACGAAACGGAGAGATCGGCGAAGTGGCGCGGGAAGGCACGCGCCGTGGACACGTCGATGTCCATAATTGGTTGACTGCGGGCTCGCGGCACGCGGCCCGAGGAGAGATCGGTCATGGAGAAGGCTGAGCTGGCATTCTCTGCGCGGCACCGGTCGACGAAGGGCGTCTGGCCAGCTACGGTCTGGTGACGAGGAGACGAGGGCGTCGGGCTCCGGGGTGCCGTCGATCTGGCTTACGATCGAGCACGGACTTCGGAGTGGCAGCGGCCGAACTTCAGCAGTTCCCGGCGTACCCGCAGCGCTCCACCTTCGCCGGCAGAACGGGACGACCGGCAGAAGAATCGCTGCAGAGGGCCGGTCTTGGTTAGAGACCGAACATCACATGTGAGGAGGCCTAGGCTGGGCTAGGCCTAAGCGGTGACCCGCCACGTCGCAGGCGAAGCAAGGCGAAGGACGAGAACGGACCTTGCGTGAGCGGCGGTCACCACCAGCAGCGTCTGTCAACGACAGCGACGGGACACGACCCACCGAGAGATCACCGACTTCGAACCGCACCGCAACGAATTCAATGTAAGCGTATCCTACTTCAGCGTGAGCAACGGCCGCGGACCCAGTGTTGACAGACTCCCGTTGGAACTGCGCCCAACGCGGAGGTTCTGTAGATTGGCTGTTTAGTCTGTTAACCTAACCTGTTGTCGTTTTCTCTTTGTGTGCGGTTTGATGTTTGTTTGTACTTTGCGTGTCTTGGTGTGTGTTTTATAAAGTAACGTCTGTTTTTTATTAACGCTTAACGCCTCTCGCGTCCGTCACTCTCTCTCTCAATCCATCGGAGCAAGCGCTCCCGAGATCCTCACACACTAACTCGTGACACAATTTTATGCCTTCCGACAATGCGGTGGGGCTGCTCTTAGTCATAGTTTTCTTGCTACAAGCTGAAAAATTTCTGCTCCAAAGTTGTATGTTTTCTGCTGCAAAAGCTGCTCCTAAACCCTAAAAGGCACCTCCATTACTGCCCTCGTTGCGGTAGTACAAACTATGTCGTGTCACTGCACAAGAGCTAGCCCTATGTGGCCAAGCAACTCCTTAAAAACTTTGCCATGTGTGTGTACATAAATGTAACATGTGTAGCAAATGGTAAAAATTTTGTTGATGATGACCGTAAAGAAGGCACCTTTGTTTCAGGAGCCGCAGTCGAGACAGGCGAAGACGGCGTTCTATTTCACCCAGGAGAAGGTGGGTTCACTCTTCGCTTAGTTCAGCCTTAAATTCTTTACGTACATGCAGGTTTTGGCAAAATGAATGCGCATAGATGCCTCTGACCATACTTCTGTTCTTGTTACTATAGAACTCTGGCATTGTTATTGATCGGCTACAGTGGAATCTCAGTAGTTGAACTGTGATAATATGACATCCTGAATCAGTTACAGAATTGTGATAGTCATGAAATTTGTCATGTAAGTTAAAGGGGGACGCGGCTCTTGAAAGTCGAAAAATCACAAAAAAACGCTTTCTTCGAACAACTGCATGTTAATGTTATATGTGCCATAACCTACCTCTTCTGTAAATTACAGTGCCTAATTCATTGTAGAACCTCAGATCCAATATGTAACAAGCAGCGGCAGCGGCTTCACTGCTCAAATGCGCTAACACAGCCCAATTGCAAGCTAGCACCGTTCTCTTCATTCAACTGACCAGGCCGTTTGATTGCAACATTCAATTGACTGAAATTGGAGAATGAAAAGTGCACATCAGATTTTTTGTTGGAAGTTGGCGATTGTGATGCGTTATTTCTACATTTTAGGCACTCTAGTGGCCGTGGCGCTCGGCAGCTGATCCAAGGGTCGCGGAATTGAATCTCGGCAGTGGTGACTGCATTTCGATCGAGGCGAAATGTTGAAGCCTGTCTGCTGTGTGATGTCTACTGTGTATGTTAGAGAACCCCAGGTTGTGTAAATTTGCAGAGCCCTCCACTACAGCATCTCTCATAATCATTATGTGGTTCTAGGACATATCCCCAGAAATCAATCACATTTTAGGCAGTTTTCGACACGCTACTGCCCACCTGCAACAAAATGAGCCGTATTGGGACTTTGTGTGAAAATTTTTATTAAGCTAAAGAATGTGCACAAGAATACCACATATCATAGCTGTTCTAACTCAAGAATCTTTATAGCTAATATAAAAGTAATTTGTCCGGAAATCAGGATCGCAAACTCTACTAGTGGTAGAAATTATAGAGCTCTAGGCCAGGATGGATGGATGGATGGAATAAACTTTATTAGTGTCCTGCAAGAAGCGCGCAAACGCGTTTAGGGCTCCCACGTTGGGACTGAAAGGCCTAGCCTGACAGCCGCATCGCGGGCTTGCTGGCCGGCCCATTTTTGGTGGGCTAGGCTAGAGCTGCGGAGAGCAGCATCCCACTTCGCCGAGGTAGCATCGGGGTTAGCGTCATTATGCATAGTGGTGCACTCCGAGAGCATGTGTTTAAGCGTAGCCGTGGTGAGTTTGCAGTTGCTACAAATGTCATCAGGATAAATTTCATGTATATGCGGGGACCCTCTCCCCTTGATGTGGGACTGCTGTTTAGCGAAATTTCATTGCCAAGATATACGAAATGCATATAAGCCTATGAGATGCTTCCTTGTAGTGAGAATATTGTCGTCCTGGGATTTCGTCATTGTGTGGTTTGGATTGTCCCCTGTTTAGGGTTGTGCGAATATTTGAAAATTTCGAATAACTAATAGAATGGCCATTCTCTTCAACTTTGTACTCAAATCGAGTAGACATTAGAAATACCGAATATTTTTGGAATTGTTGACGGATACTCAGTACTGGTGAGAAAACTACAATGTAAGGAAGCATTGGACGCATGTGCACATGTAGCCCAACTTTTTATAGGACTGCTGAAGCTATTTTGATCCCGAGATCTGGTCCTTTTTGCTTAAAATTGCAGTGTTACAGAAGCGAAAGCGCCATCAATCGACTGTCATCATGATATCAGTAGTTTTGTTCACCAAGCTCTTGGCACGGAGAGGAGAATAAAACTAGGAGAGGGCGCGATGTGTCAAGGTTGAAGCCTAGTCATGAAAAATTTAAAGGAAAGAATCTTGGCAAAGAGGCCTCGGACATGTGATAGGCAAGCGGTAGGTCAAGGTACGGCCAAGTGCCACTATATGTCAAAGGCTCTAGTCAATGCTACATGCAAGCCTACTTCTATTTTATAAATTGTATTTTTTGTTGGTTAACTGTAATCATAATCTTTCTTTGTCAATGTGTATACATATATCTTTAGAATAAAATGTTCAATTTTTGGGCTGTTTCGAAATATTTTACCCTAATATTTGAAAAATTAGAATAACAAATTGAATAGCATTCTATTCGATTTGCCACTCGAATAGAATAGTACATATTCATTCATGTTCGATTTGGTTTCGTCGCTATTCAGTTAGGTTCTAAGACTCACCATTCGCACACCCCTACATCTGTTGTGTGCTAGCATTGTGTTTGTAATTTTTTAGGGGCGAAGCTCCTTAGGGTGTGGGTCGTTCCCTCCTCTGTAGTAGTAGTATGTATGTAGCCACCTCACGCCACCGGGAGGCTCGCGTTCGAGAGCACGCGCCCAGGGCGCGCGAGCTCTCTTACTCTTCCATCTGCTGTCTTGTAAGAGAGAGAGAGACAGAGAGAGAGAGAGCGAAAGGCGCGCGTTGACTATGGAAACGCTCTTTCTTCGATGAACGCTGTACCAGCTCGCAAAGAAGGAGAACGCGCCCTCACCCGCGAGAGACAACGTTGGCGCAGGCAGCGTCTTCTAGCGAGTTTCTTGATTGAAAAATACCGACTGCTCGCACTGGAGAACCGTTCACCGGCTACCCATATATATATATATATATATATATATATATATATATATATATATATAGGCAGTTTATCTTGACTTGCAATGAAGTGTTGGTGGGAGATTTCACTTGTGCGTAGTTGAACCATAAGGATTCGTAGTGTGCGTGTTAACTAAATTAATCCGGAACTCGGCACGATCTACGATGAAGCTCCGGAGCTTTGCCCACTCATCATCATTCACTCCGTGGATATGCTGTGAATTTTTTTTTTCTCTGAACATTGTGTAGGTAGGTTTAAAGTTCTGCAGTAATACAGATGACGTTTTTATACATTATGCGTAGGGGCTTGGATGACATCACACCTGAAGAGAGAGACATGCGGACAGTCTTTTGCATGCAGCTTTCTCAGCGCATTCGTGCGAGGGACTTGGAGGAGTTCTTTTCAGCCGTAGGCAAGGTGAGCCAATGGTATACCTTTTGCAACCGCCTCGTGCTTTTTTTTAAAATGTGCACCTAAAATTCATCTATTATTCGCGGTATAGTGAATATACTGCTAGCGGTGCATTTGTTGTGGGCATGACCGTAATGGCGAGTGACGTTTTTTTGGGGAAGCATGGTGTCATTGCTGTCTTATTAAAAAAGCTGCATAAGCTCAATGCATAGGATATTTTTAGACTCCTATATTAGCGATTTTGTTTACTGTGGTGAGACAGCTTTGCACATAATTCAGATGAATGAATAACTACAGTTGAACCCCTCATAACAAAATCTTGGGGAAAGTGAAAAAAGTTCGCTGTTGTGAAATAAGGCAGTGCAAAAAAGACAATTGCTAGAAAGCAAAGTATTACTTTAAATACTTTGTTAGCCTGCTTTCATGAGCCTTGCTCTAGACTGGTGAGTGCTTCATTGCCGACAGCAAGTTTAGTAAATCCTAGCTGGGCGAGTTCACGATTCAGTCATCATGCTTAGAGTGGAATGCATCGTTCCACGCAATATGCCTGGTGCGGCGGCAATCAATTTTATCCCGCGAAGGTCACCGTATTTCCCCAAATCTAACACGTACATAGTTTTCAAGAGTTAACAGTAAAAAGGCACATTAAGGGATTATTAGGAAGCTGCTGGCGTATTTTCAATGTCCGAGTATTGTCCAGTTTCCTGGCCACGGAAACATTCTCTAGCAAGCCTGTGCATGTGGGCTGCCTAACTTTCCGAATCGCTATTTGCATTGCTTACAGTAGCAGGCCTTGGGCACGCAAAGATGATGCGACACCGCTATTTCTAAAGAGAAAAATGACTTTCCTTTGACGAGAGCTTGATAACACAAAGCGGCACGCCACCATGTGAACTTTATTGATAAGAAATATCAACACACAAATATTGTCGAGCGTGAAGCGAACCACTGCAGACTCGCCGCAAATGTCCTCCGTCACCATTTTGAGATGGCGATGGTGCTGCATCTAGCTGATCTCATGGGAAGTTCTTACCAACTTCGCCAACGGGGTTTCGGGCAGGCAAGCCGCTTTTCGAAGAAAGGTACAGGCAATAGATTTCAAGTAAATACGCCAACTGTGCTCCACAACTCTGGGTGTGGCTGGGAGAGATTTCGATTACAGCAAGAATGCAGCGATGCCGGATATTGAGGTGTGCGGAGGCGTACGTGATGATGGCAGCCAAAGAATGTGCCCGTACAACTTATCGCCCACAAGTCTACCACAACGATCTGTTCTGCGGCAATATGTGTGATGTGTAGTGCCGTCGTAACGCGCACCGGCGATAATCTAAAAGCGCTGCATTGCCGCTTGCTGCGCAGCAGAGTGAATGGCGTAAAAGCACGCCCTTAGTGACTTGCTGCCACAAGATGTGCCCGGGTGTGCTTTAATGCACACTACTAAGCTGCGCACCGCGGTTTTTTGGATTACACGCAAACAATGCTAACTCACAAATAATTTTCGTACACTGCATACGTACTGTGGCGATAAACAGAGGCAACATGATCAGTCTACAACCAAAATGGCAGCCATTGCATTTTCAACATGGCGGTGCCCATGCAAGTATACTGTGGCGTTATTTTGTGAATTTAAGTGGACGGAAGGTGCGCTTGAGTATATTCCTTGGACTTGGTTGGGGTCACCATGGCGTGAATCGGTCCGGCAGATTTCGTTATCACTGGATCGCAGTTGCGTTAGTTTCGTTATTGCGAGATATGAAATGCCTTGGATATTACAGGCTTTGGCCAGGGATTGTGAAATCTTTCGTTGTTGCGAGACTTAGTTGCGGGGTCGACTGTATTTTGCAATGCTGTTGCATGCTTCATTCGGCTACTGTAATCTTCTACAGTTGAACCCTCTTATAATGCTCAAGTGCCACGAGAATTCGATTGCTATTTAACTAGGTTGCACAGGAAGAAAAATGGGGTGTGGGGGTGAAAGAGCTGCTGTTGCTATTATGGCTCAGCAACCATTGCCCCTTCCCTCCTCCTTCCAATTGCAGATTTTGTGGGTTCATTAGTCAACAACAGATTTTTCGGACCCTCTTGGGAACTTAAAAATCTGGCAGTCCAAAAAAATAAATGCATGGAAAAAATGCACAATTTTAACTACAGTTAAACCTGCTTATAATGAAGTTTACAAACGCTTCAAAATGCTCCCATTGAGGTTTTTTTTGTATCCAGTTTCAGCATGAAAATTCGAAAAGGAACATGTATGTGAAACAAAGGGGCAAGTGGAGGTGTACCTAGCCCAGGACACATTTACCGTATTTAGCCGCATAATTTGCGCACCCCTGATATTTAGCCAGCTTTGCAAAAAAAAGAAAATTCCTCGCATATTTTGCGCTCCCCGTTCCCAGCTCTCCGGCACGTACGCACGGACAGACTGAACAGCCGCGCGGCCGCGCCCCTCGCTGCACAAGCGAGCGCTGTCATACGCAAAAGGAGCTGCGAGTGCGATGCCCCTTTTTCCGATTCTTTTTTCCGGAAGCCCCCGAAGCCCAAAGTACGGTCGCTAGAATAAAAGCATGAGAGTGGGGGCGAGGAAAATGGCTGAAGCAGAGATCAATCGAGCCCGGCTTATCTCCGTCGCTCGGAGGGCGGATGTGATAACATCACCCCGATCAGGACATCTTCCATCGATGCAGGGAGGAAAGGCCCCACCCGTCTTTAATGAGCGTGAAAAGACTCGAGGCGGGAGGGAGTGTCGCTCGGCTGCCGAGTAGCGCTGGTGCGTGCGCTATCTCAGCGACCATCAGCGGGCAGCTCGTAAACACTTCTACGTGCTGCGCTCTCAACGCGAAGGGATGCAAAAAGTGTCCCTGGGGCGGCCGTATTCTTCTACACCAGCGTTTTGCAGTGTTACATGAGATCGTATCCAAAAGAGTTCCCGCGCTAGTTGCATATTACACGTTATTTGAAATGTGTTCGCAAAATCTCCGTGTAATTTGCGCACCCCCTTTTCAGAGATATAAAATCACGCAAAAAAGTGTGCGAATTACGCGTGTAAATACGGTATTTCATGGCAAAAATGCAGAAGGCATAGCTGGAATTAATCTCTAAGATTTCGTAGGCATCACCGTGATATCGGACACTTTCCACCAGCGCCTCATCCGAAGTCTCTTCGGCACAGTTGCCTGCAAAAGAATGATTTCAAAAAAAGATCCAACAAAAGTGCACACAGTTGAGGACTGCTCTATTCATGCACAATGAAGGCCAAGCTCATTCATACGTGACGGGTGGGCCATTTCTCCTTCAAGGAACTCGTCCTTGCAATGTTAAACCTAAGTGACCGCATGTGTGGATACGGGAGTTAACTTGTGAAGGGGGAAAAAGAAAAAGCAAACAAACACGAATGGCATGATAGCTGAATTAAAGAAAAAAAAGACACTGAAAGCTACAGTAGTGAGTGGCAGCACTGCCGGCACGGAAGCTGCTGGGAACACGAAATGAGGTTTTGAAGGAAGAGGAAAAGACGCAGCTGTGGCAGCAAGGCTGGCATCGCCAACTCGAGTGATGTAGGGGAGCTGACAAGGAAGTGGGGCCTACGCAGACAAATATCCTCTGACCCCGTGTTCCGCTGGCAGCACTCTGTGGAAGTGATGTTGCCGCAACGACTCCGTGCGCACCATTCATGGTTACGTTTCTTTGTGCAGCGTCGTCAGTGGAATAGCCGCGAGAGTGGGCCCAGCTGCTGCTCGTGCTGAAATTCAATATTCGGGGCGAAATTCCTAGATTGTTGGTGGGGTGTAATTTGTTATATCAAGGGGATTCTCCTGCTGCCACTTCGTTATACAGAGGCTACAAATACACATTCTTTTTAATGGACTTGATGGATAATTGAAAACAATTTTGAGTTCCTTGATGACTGTGGGAGCGCTGACTTTAGCAGTTCATTTACGGTTGGCCTTCTGCGCATGATGCCATGCACATTCGCAGCATTCAGCATGCTCCGACGGTTGTGCAAGCAGCTCAGTGTGTGGATGAGTGTGTCCTAGTTATCGAGAGTTTAGTGCCAATAAACGATGCATGTGCTTGCGGGGAGCAGAGGACAAGTGGCAAGAATCATATTTTCTAAGCTTGTGTGGTCTCGTAAATGAAATTTCACCGCAACAAAATTATGGAACTACAAATTTGTTTCATAGCATCAGTTTCGATGCAACGAGATGTGACTGTGCACAGTTTTGATGGCTTTGGGACGTTCTGTCGCATCAAAAAGTCAGAAAAGTAAACGACAGGGTTCGAACGTCCGAAATTTCAGATTCATTATACAGTGGAACCCCGTTCATACGTTTTTCAGCGGAGAGGGGAAAGAAAACGTAACAGCCAGGAAAACGCAAGAGTGAGGAAAGCTCCGAAAATGAATGAGAACAGGGCCGCTTTGACTTCAAACAATTTATTTCAGCAAGGTGAGCCATCAAAGTCGCCGACCGATAATTCGGACAGCCGCGCAGTACCGCCAGTGCCACCATAGACTTAATGTGTTAAGACGACCGATATTTCAGACGGTTTCTAGCTCTAAATTCGATAATTCGGACTCCGTTCGCGGCTGTCAAGTGCAGTGAATGAAAGCGCCATTATAGCCTCCAGCGCCCCGATGAGAGAAAGTATGGCCTCAAAGATCGCAGTCAAAACTGTGACCATTGAGGCTTAGTTCCAGCGTGACGCGCCACTTTCGGAGGCAAGTCGCCCCGTCACTCACCGCATCTTGTTCCGGCACCCCGCGCGTGGTTTGTGATAGCAAGTACGGCTGGTCGCGTCGCGTCCGCGATCGCTCGATAGCGCTTTCACGTTCCATCTTCAGTGCTTGTTTACCGTATTTACCCGCATAATTTGCGCACCCCTGATATTTAGCCAGCCGTACAAAAAAAAAGTTCTCGCATATTTTGCGCTTGCCGTCCGGCCCGAACCAGCTCGCCGGCGCGCGCACGAACAGACTTTGGACAGCCGCTCGGCCGCGCCCCTCGCTGCGCAGGCGAGCGCAGTCATACGCAAAAGGGGCTGCGAGTGCGATGTTCCTTTTTCCGATTCTTTTCTCTGGAAGCCCCCGGAGCCCAAAGTACGGTTGCTAGAATAAAAGCACGCGAGTTGGGGCGACGAAAACAGCTGAAGCAAAGATTAAATGAGCCCGACCCATCTCCGTTGTTCGGAGGCGATAACGTCACCGCGTCGAAGCGGGGAGGAAACGGCCCGCCCGTCTTTAAGGGGGGACGCGGCCTTTGAAAGTCGAAAAATCGCGGCAAATGCGATTTTTGGAAAACTGCATATTTGGGGTCAGTGTATAATAAACTACCTATTCTGTAAATATCAGCGCCTAATTCAACGTAAAATCACCCCAAACCACGTATATCGCGAGCCGCGGCACCCTCTGCGCCGGCCAAACGCGCGCCGAAACATCAAACTTCGAGCGAGCGCCGTTTTCGCGCCATTCTACTTACGGCCGCCATTTTGGTTTTGTTTTGTTCGTAAATTCCTCCGCTTTTTTCTTCCACCATCGGCGGGAGCGGTGGTGGCGTGGTCAAAGCCCGATTCGCTTATGATTGGGAGCTCGCGGGGGCTTTCGAGTTTCCCGCGGCTCACACGCGAAGCCGCGATTGGGCTAAGCGCGCGCTCCTCGAGGAGGTGGGAGGACGCGCGACTGCCATTGGCTGCTGCGCGCGATGACGCGCCGTTCTCCTCCGGCGGTCGCTCTCTGCGTCGTCTGCTACGGCTAGGCCTAGCGCCTGCTCCGTTGCTGTCGCCGTGTGGCTGGTCACTGTTTTCCGCTTCGCTTTTCGTTATCGCGCGTGGTGCTTTCTGAAGTCGCCTCCCCGCTACGATCTCTCGTCGCGCTTTCGCGTGATAAGCGCTCTGCGTCTGGAAGATCGTATCGCGGTCGTGCGCGCCGGCAATAGGGACGCTACACGCGTTCGGCTGTTCCGTGCGCTGACGCATTACGTCAAGGCTGATTCCACGGGGAAGCGTGCTACCCACGACCACGACTAGCCTTATCATGCCGAAGTTGCTTTTATTTATCAGTGCAAGACGACTGCAGCGATGTTTCCAACTCCTAGGTATTCTGCGCCATTGATAGATGAGGCGTAGTTGCCGATGTTGAAGCGCGTCTAGCATATCGAATCTGCATCGGCGATCGCAACCCGTTTATGGATAATGCCGGAAAACAAAACCAGGAGAATCGGAAAAGAATAGCAGTGCAGAAAAATGACACTTTGTTACCCTTCAGCGTTATTTTAGACACAGAAATGTGCTCGTAACTTTAAAAGCACGTTTTCTCAAAATGACCTTTTAGGCCAGTGAGGCTGTTTAGTCGGGTGATATCTCTGGAACCGTTCATCTGATTTCTATCAGTTTTATTTTATTGTGTACCTTAATAAATTGCCCACACAAAGACAAAGCCGCTTTTTAAATTTATTGTGTCTGTAATTTGTAATAATTAATTCAAATTTCGTTGATAAAAGCCAAATGGCAAACGCTAAATCCAGTGCTCTGCTAAAAATTTTCAGCAAGGAAATTTAAAAAAAGAGCTCTGTCTTAGTGTAGAGCACCCATCCAGGAATCATCATAGTGAATTTCACAGTGCTAGCACATTTACCAAATTCACCAGAGCCTGACTAAGCAACCCATGTGGACTATCCTGATAAATGGCTGTAACTTGGGAACCAGTGGACATAAATGCATGAAATTTTGTGGTTATTCAAATGGCTTTGCTATCAGCCTTCCCTGAAAATTTCATTAGGATATCTCAACAAACAAAAAAGTTGCCCTTCCAAGGTAGCCTCCCCCCTTAACAAACATGAAAAGACGCAAAAGGCGAGGGGGCGGGGGAGGGGGTTTCGCTCGGCTCCCAAGCGATTGCATGGCTGCCGAGATAGCGCTGGCGCTATCTCGGCAGCCATCAGCGGGCGGCGATTCCTACAAGCGCAACCAAGTCTGTCCAAAGTCAAATCAAAATAGCGGTGCCCGGGCGGGTACGGCGCGCCAGGTTGGGACGCATCATGCGGGAACAGGCCCACAGTTGCGGCATAACAACAGGGTTCGCAATACATGGGATCCTATGGGAGCTATGCCGGGACCGATGAAAAAAATGTAACAGCCGGGAAAACGCAGCAGTGAGGAACGTAACAGCGGGATTCCACTGTACGTAGATTCTATGGGCCTAGTGGCAGTTCTGCATAGACGTCCAAAATTTCAAAAGGTGACCCTCATGTATAATTGACACCATAGATGTGTCTGCTGTACTTCATTGAATATACAGTTAAAGCTGCTTATAATGAACGCTCCTGGCATTCTCGGATTTGGGACTCATCACGTGGAATGGCTACAGGCTTCACTGGGGCAATCCTGTGGACGCCCTTCCCATTTCCCAAATTGTGCCTCTGTACACGAGACATAACTTATGAGCAAGAGTTGGTTTTTTGTCATGGGTGAACTTTACTTGCTCGGTATCCTGTTAAGGTGAGCCAAGCATCATCTATTCCGCGTGTTGTCGCATTGGCATACTACTTGTATATTCTGCTAGTTGCTTACTACAGTTAAAGCTGCTTATAACGAACCTCTATATAACGAATTCTTGGATATAACGAAGTTTTTCGCCATTACTCCATAGAAGAACATGTATTTGAGACCTCTATGTAACGAAGTGACAGCGGGAGGGCCCCTCGAAATAACAAATTTTCGCCGCCGACAACCTAGAGATGATGCCTCAAATTTTGTCAGTTTTGCACGAGCAGCAACCAGAAGCTTCTTCACCACGACGGAATGCGAAGAGGCCGCGTCGTGCTTGGCGTGCTCGAAGGCATGGCGACTGCGAGGCGAGAGCGAGCGTGCACAAGACGGGCCTGCATCTTTGGACCCCTCGATCTTGCCCCTGCGGGCGTGTCCTTTCCCCCTCACTCCAAACCTGATCCCGCCACTTGCTGCAGCTAGCCTAGCCCGCCAAGCCGCTCCGGCTTGGAGAGAGAGAGAGAAGAAGTTTTTGTTTGTTTTTTTCAACGCCTCACAGGAAGCTTACACAGGGATCCCGAGCACAGGAAATTGCGCTCCCTGTGCACGTGAAATGATGAAAAAAGAAAAAAAGAACCAGAGATAAACAGTGGCAAAGTGAGCACTGGGCGCCTTCCTTGGGAGCGAGTGTTCCCAGCTGACAGCATTCTCTGTCACCTTGGAAATCCTATCCTCAGAGGGTGCACCCAACATGCTGCTGCAGCTGCCTTGTTTTTTTTCCTTCCCTCCGCTCATTGTTCATTTGTTCATGCTCCTTCCTCCTCCAAGGCAATTCGCTGCGCTCTTCATCTCTAAGGGCGGGGGAGCACTAGTCCTGTGTGTAGGCTCCTTCTTTGTGTGTTGTTTTTTAGCACTGTTTTTTCCTTCTATGGGAGGTTCTATGGGAGGGTAAAAGGGAGCCAGAAAAAGCCACAATATAGTGGGCCCTTCACTATAAGTGGTTATGTTCTAAGTGGTATCAGCTGTGTTTTCTCACTTAGAGTAAATGTTTTGGGTGAGCTCTGCTGTCTGTTACCTTTTTGCTTACTTAAGTGTTTCGTTTTTGAATTTTCGTGCTGAACCTGCATATAACGAAATCCTCCTTATAACGAAGCTTTTAGGGAATTTGTCAATTTCGTTATATCCAGGTTTAACCGTAGTGGCTAGCCAGTGTGCTCATATCATGTGGAGTGGAAATTCTTATTGCCACGAGGGAGAGTACTAGATGCGGGACAGGAACCGTCTCCACAACTGCACTGCACATGGGAGGAGAGGAATTAAAGGGTCACAGGCATCAAGGGAGGATGGGATTGAAACAGATTAGCACTGGGAGAGCAGTGTTAGAGCAGTGGACAAGTGACAAGTATCTGTTAATTGGTGCAAAAGCACTGAGAAGTACAGTTAAACCTGGATATAACGAAATTGATAAATTCCCGGAGAACTTCGTTATAAAGAGGATTTCGTTATATGCAGGTTCCGCATGAAAATTCGAAAAATAAACGCTTAAGTAAGCAAACCGGTTACAGACGGCAGAGCTGACCCAAAACAATTATTTTGGGCGAGAAAACATTTACAGCTAAGAACACTTATGTGACCGCTTATAGTACAGGACCGGCAATAATGCGTTTTTTTTCTAACCCCCCCCCCCCCCCAGTTTTTCTGACCCCCCCGCATACTGCTTAATGTGCAGCCCCCCCTCACCCCTCCCCTTCCCGATATGAAGGACCGGTTATAATGCGGCTGCGGGGAAATCGCGGACAATCGAGGTAGGGAGCAGGCTTCACAAAGGAAGTGCCCCGCCCGAAAAAAGCGCAACGAATTAACAATGAGCGGAGGGAAGAAAAAAAAAAAGGCCGCGTGCGCGCCCTCTGAGGATAGGATTTCCAAGGCGACCGAGAATGCTACTACGGCCGTCAGCCGCGAACACTACACACGGAGGGAACCAACGGAACCCCTAGTTTACCACTGTTTGTCTCCAGTTCTTTTTTTTTTTTTTAACATTTCACGCGCGCTGCCCTTGAATCACCCCGCGATTTCCTGTGCACCCGATCCCTGTGTTGTCAAGGGCAAACTTCCTTGAGGCGCGCCGCCCGTGACCCCGCGAGCTAGGCCTAACAAGCGCTCTCACCTACTGTCAGGTTAGCGAAGTGAAGACTCGGGCAGCAACAAAGAGTCAGCAACAAAAAAAAGCTTGCTTTTTTTCTTTCTCTCTTAAACTGGCGCGACTCGGTAACATAACTGGAAAAGGAGGGTGGCGGCTTGGCAGGCTAGGCCAGCTGCAGAAAGCGGCGGGAGCAGGTTTGAAGTGAGGGGGACAGGACACGCCCGCGGTGGGATGATCGCCAGGTCAAGGGATGCAGGCCCTCCTCACGCACGCTCGCACGCACGCACACGTGCACTCGCTCGCTCTCGCCTCGCCGTGTCTTTGAGCGCGCCAAGCGGGACACCACCGCTTCGCATTCCGTTGCGGCGGGAGAGGTGCTTCCGGTTGTTGCTCGAGCAAAAGTGACAAAATTTGGGGCAAAACCTCAGGCTGTCGGCGGAGAAAATTCGTTATTTCGAGGGGTTGTCCCGCTGCCACTTCATTACATAGAGGTCTCAAATACATGTACTTCTATGGAGTAACGGCAGGGAATAGAAAAACTTCGTTATATCCAGGAATTCGTTATATGGAGGTTCGTTATAAGCAGGTTTAACTGTACCATGAGCTTTGCATTGCAAGCTGGTGGGTGGAGGATGTCTTTGAGAGGGGCACAGGAGTGAACCCAGTTTCACTCCATTGAACCCGTTTTGTGGTTGATGACGTAGGGGTCAATCTAACACTGCACATGTTCATGGATGGAGTCAGGCTAGCTCCCTACCAGTGTTTTGCCTTGCTAGGTAAAAGAGTTAACTAGGTTAGTCAAATGAGCCAGAGGATTCTTGTATATGTTTCGTGAACTCATCTGGAGCTTAATTCATCTCCAATTCCTACATTCAGTGGGACCCATAGGAGTGTGAGGCCACACCCTTGCTCTGGCAGAAATCATAGCTTGCCAGCAAGACACTCATTGAGGAGGGGCAGGCACACTGAAACATTGTGAAGTCGTGAAGTGCTGGCTTGGAGTTGCAAAGACTGCAGTACTCGTGACATGTAACAATTTGGCAAGGAGGTCGACCACATTATGATGCTCATGATGCTAAGCTATTGCTGACTCCCAGTAGCTCAGCCGGCACTGTCTCTGCGGACTGTGATAGGTAGCGACACAGGCAGAAGCCATGCTGCTGTGCTGATGGACGGAACTGTTACATGAAGATCTGAGTGCAACAAGCAGCATTAGTTTGTTTGAAAGCTGGAGTACACTTCTACGGCCGCTGGACAAAGAAGGACATCGTGCAGCTGGTCCCATTAGGCCACTCAGAGAAAACGGCATGCGTGCCCCTAGTTGTGTGTACAGCCGTAGTACACTAAGTGGCACCACCATGCAGGGAAGTGAGAAATGGAACCAGGCATAGCATTGTCTTCTCTGTTTTTACAGTGGAGCTCTATATTTACTGGCCACGACGTCACGCCCTTCAACATTTTTGTTTCTGAAAAGTGCCACCCAATGATTTTGTGTACTCCTGAGCAGAAGAAGCACGAATAATACAGTAAAGTCTCGTTAATTCAACCTCTGTTAATTCAGAATTTTACTGAATTCAGACGTGGCGTCTGGTCTTGTCCGAAATGTGCATTGTTCTGTGACTGAAAACTCTCATTAATTCCGACAGATTCGATCGCGCTTCAGTTAATTCGAACTCCCGACCGTGGTCGGGTCGTGACGGCGAAGCAACAGCGGATATTGCCGCGACTGCGGTTCGGATATAATTCGGATTCGCAGCCGAAATCGACAGCGCGCTGAACAACTTAGAGATCGGATTGGGGTCTCCGAGACTTAAACCAAGGTACGACTGAGCTTTGCATCTCGGAGGCACACAAAAAATGCGCACACACACAAAATGAAAGGCAGTGCATCGCTACTGCCATCAGCAACGGGCAACCGACGGATTTGGCCTTTCTTTTTCTTGTGTGCCCAACACGTGTGCGTTGCGGTTGACTCTAATTGTAGTCCTGTAGCGTGCTGTTGCTTTTAAATTTTATTTATCTTTGTGCGTGGTCACTGCCGTCCACAGCCGTATTGTTTGTTGGTTTTGAAAAGTTTGCGAGTTCTTTTTCCTTTTTATCACCGTGGCTCTTTTTTTTGTTTGTTGTCTATTCGTGCGCATCACCACCACCACACCACCGCGCAACGATGGCGGGGTGGCCTCTCCTGCGTTTCCTGCCCCAGCCCCAGCAGTGAAGAGGGCGAAGGTGCAAATATTGAAGGCGTTGCAAGCAGGAGCATCTCGAAAAAGCACGTTGAGCAGTTGCGTCAAGAACGAAGACCAGATCATGCAGGCGTATGATGACGATATGTTTCGCGACAAGAGAAGGAGACTTAGAACGGCAGCGCACTCCAAACTAGAAGAAGCGCTGTTGCGCTGGATTGCCGTCTCGCGCGATGCACAGTTGTCCTTGATCGGCCCCCTTATCTGCGCACAAGCAGAGAAGTTCGCACTGACAATGAACATTGACTCTTTCAATGCGTTGGAAGGGTGGTTTGACCGCTTCAAGAAGCGACACGGGCTGGTGTTCCACAACGTGTGCGGTGAAAGAGGTGCCATTGACGAAGGTGTTGTGCAGGACTGGTGTTCTGGACTTTCCGCACGCCTTTCTGCGTACGAGCCGTGCAACATTTTTAACCCTGATGAGACAGTGCTGTTCTTTAAGGCTCTGCGTGATAAAACAATCGCTTTTAAGGGGGACCCGTGCGTCGGCGGGAAACAGAGTAAAGAGTGAGTGACGGTTCTTGGCACAGAGCGGTTTCCGCTGCTGGTGACAGGAAAGGCTGCGAAGCCAAGACGTTTTAGGAATATTAAACAGCTGCCTGTCGACTAGTGTTTTACTAGAAAGGTTTCGATGACAGCCGAAATATTTCAAGCCTGGCTGCGTCAGCTAGACCGCCGCTTTGCGGCCAAGGCTCGGAAGGTGCTATTCGTGCTGGACAAGTGCAGTGCGCACACGAAGGTGTCCGTGCTCGGAAACATTGAACTTCTATTCCTGCCTCCGATCACAACGGCTTCCTTGCAGCCTATGGACCAGGGAATCGACGGCAGGTACTTGAGCGGATGTTGGTATGTATGGAGGCAGGCAAGCAATGCGATGTAAGCCTACTGAGCGCAATCCACATGCTCACGTACGTGTGGAACAGCACTCCACCTGAAGCACTCGCCAACTGCTTCAGACATAACGGCTTTGTACACGAAGCTGCTGACTCGGATATGGTTGCCGATGTTGAAAGTGGCAAAGAGCACGACGGGCGCTTTGTTAGCGTCATGCCAGCTGATGTGCCCCTGTGCGATTACTTCGCAATAGACAATGATGTTGCGGTTGCCGGCAGAGTGACAGACAGCGACATCGTCGCTGGGGTCTTGGATGGCGGAGGGGAATCGGCTGACGAGGACCCTGGCGATTCAGACGATCGTCCACGCCACACAATGACGGTGGCTGCGCATGCATTGGCGGTTTTGGAGGACATCTGCATGGTTTCCTCAGACAGCGTGCGTGGATTGAGCCACCTTCAGGAACTTCGCAAAATTGTGACTTCCTCGCACACTGCCTCCTTGAAGCAAACCGCGATCACAAACTTCTTTAAGAAATGAAAGCCTCGTGGTGGTGGAAACATTTTCCAAGTGTTTTGATCGTACTTGCGATAATCCGAACCCTCGGTTAATTCGGACATTCTCTCTGGTCCCGTGAAGTCCAAATTAATCGGGTTTTATTGTAGAAGCGTACAGTTTTTTGAGTTTCAGTCGTATGCACAACGATGAGCAGTATGGCTATATATCTTGTGGCCAGGCCCCTGTTGCAAAAGAACCAAGTGGGAGTTTGTTGACAGATCTCAACATGTTCTATGCATTTTCAGAAGATGGTTGTAGCTATTCTGTGAGCATTGCAACGTTCTGCTACAGGTGCCAAAGCCAAAGGAGGAAGTGTTTGGACAGATGAAGAATCTGGACAATGGCCGCATAAAATACCCAGCTGTGGAACTCAACAGTCTCTGGAAGCTGACATGCAACTTCGCCATAGGAGTGATTACATATCTGTGGCAACTAGAAGAAGGGGCATCCCAACTTTCGTTTTCACTGAACCCTCATGGAAAATCTTGTGCACTGGGTTCTTACAGTATTGTGAATAAATTAATGAATAAAAATAAATGCACATTTCTCCTTTCAGCCCACTGGCAACACTTCATCATCAGTCCTGGCACAGTAGCTTGTTCGGAGCAAAAGAGTTGGGCAATGTAATAAAAGAAACTTCCTAAATACACCTGATAACACATTTTATTGCAGAACTAGGCAGGCAATGTCAATGTATTTCTTACGAAACTTTTTTTCTTTTTCTCTCTTAAGCTGGCATGGCCCGGCAACATTAACTGGAAAAGGAAGGTGCAGGTTTGGCAGGATCAGGTTTGAAGTGATGGGGAAGGACATGCCCGTCTCGCGCACGCTCACGCCTTGTGGTCGCCGCCGCTTCACATTCCATTGTGGCAGGGAAGGTGCTTCTGTATGTTGCTCGCACAAAAGTGACAAAATTTGGGGCAGAATCTCTAGGTAGTCAGCAGAGAAATTTCTTTATTTCGAGGGGGTCTCCCGCTGCCACTTCGTTACGTAGAGGTCTCAAATACATGTGCTTCTATAGAGTAACGGCGGGAAATGGAAAATCTGTTAGATACAGAAATTTCTTCTGTTGAGGTTCGTTATACGCAGGTTTAAATGTATCTTAACTGATGACATAATGAAAACATCCTGTTATTTTTTCCTCTGGCAGTGCTTCAGCAACAACAGCTCCTCTATAGCAGCAAATGTGTGCGCTGGTAACTTTGAATGCCTACTATCCAGGAAAGTTCATGCCATGCTCACTAAAAATTTGAGCTGCAACGCCGCAAACAAAATCTACTTCGTTGAATGTTTGCCACACCCAAAATGAGCTCTTGGCTATTTCTCCATGCTGAGCTTTCTTAGCCAAAATGCTTTGTTTTGAGGTATATACACGTGAGAATTACACCAAGCTTGGTCGAATAAGTCAAGCACTCTGGCACCAAGGAGTAGTACATGCCCAAAAACGAGAAAAAAAAATAACAGGGTTGGTGAAAAAAGCCAGCATGCTATGCCAGTGGTTGCGAAGGTGTCACTGATGTTGTTTACTGCGTCACAACGAAAGCAGTGTCAGGTCTTTCCAGTGGTGGCCCACGAGGCCAATAGTACGTCACAGATGGTTAGAAATGGATAAATGTGTATTCACTTTCATTATTTTGTAATGGCAGTGACAGTAACTATGTGATTGAGATGTAAACTGGTTGATTTTGGCTAAAGCATTATAGATTGTTGCCCAGATTTACATCAATTTGTGACCACGGTTCAGTCATTTGAAGTTGTGGGGCACATCAAACCAAACTCTATTAGCATAAACGCGTGAGTGAATTCTTATCTGGTTTATAATATTAGGGGTGAAATGTTCGAAGATTGCCTCACTACACAAAGTTTTTTATTACATTTTGGATCAGCCCATCCTTTTTGCTTATGGACTAAAAGAATGCACAAAAGCACAGCCCTGTATACCGTCACTCGAAACGCCTGGTTCTAAACAAACGTCTCCATACGCCAAATCAGTGGAAACAGACCTGTGGATGGGCTGTCACTTGTAAATGCACTGCACACAGGAAGTGCTCATTTCATTGCAGCTGAGCTTCCTCTTCGAGCATATGCATTGGGTTGCAATGCAGTTTTCAGAAATATAGTGTGAAAGTTCGTTCGACCAGCTTGAGTCTAAGGTGACAGCAATTATACACCAAAAACAAAAATAAGCGTGGCTCATTTTTAAAGTGGCAACAGCAGCCATTAAAGGGGCCCTGAAACGGTTTTGACGATTTTGTGAAAACATGGTGATCCGGTAGAGCGAGTCATTAGGATCATTAGAGGACAGATTTCAGCGCTCTGCGTAAAGTGTGTAATTTACAATAAGGCTTTGAACACGCGCATCGCAAAAGATCGCAGCGGCTCGTCGAAATGCGTTTTCAAACGCCCCCGCCTATCGAACGATGGAATGCGAGACCGCTTATTGGCCTCCTAACATGTGACGTGCACGTAATTTTCCCAATCTAAATGCAAGAACGTGCTCCTACAACGTGCTCCTTCGTTTCAGCCAACGGTATCGTCGCGGCATCTCGCGGCGTACACACGAGTCACCGGCGCTCTATTACAGAGGCTAGCACTGCCAAGGCGGGCGACCTCAGTGAGGATATCGGGGCGCTATGTCGCTACGGGAGGCTCGGCAGAGTGGCTGACGCGGGAGGCGCTGTCGTCGCTAGCGCGCACTCCGCAGCGGATTGAGTTGAGGAGGAACAGCAGTGGTAAGGAGGAAGGCGACAGAAATAAGCTCATAGCTGCCTTAGCCCATGGTGCTTCGCTTTATTTATGGCGTGAATGATTTAACAATTGTGTTGCCTAATCAGTGACGCAATGTCAAAAAAACGTTTCAGGGACGCTTTAACAGTATCGTGAGCATGACAGCATTTATCAGTGCATATAAGAAACATTAGCAACCTCTCTTGTGTCTCAGGTTTGATCGCCACCATGGTCAGTTGCTTCGCAGCCACTGGGGACTGAAAGCCGAGGGTTAATTGGTGTGTTCATGGGAGGCAGTGGCCATTACTGCACCAGGGTGGCCAATGTTGCTCTGGTGAGTGTGTGCGTTACTGGCTGTGGTCGCCGGAATCAGGCCGCATCCCATTGTCGTGAGATATACGGTTCGTGTCGTTAAATGCTCTTCAGAGCAAAGCACTCTGAATCTACGGGACGAAGTCAATTTCTTTTTTTTCCAAAACACAAGAAAATAAGTACTTTATGAACATCTAGGAATAAAAATAAGAAGTCAAGAGAAAAAAAAAGGTCACAATACACTTGCACTCAATCGTGCGCCTTTAGCAGGGTTCTCGCGATATAATGTTACGACGCGAATGCAGCTCAGCGTTCGAAGGAAAAAAGAAAAGTCACCGGTTGCTTCGATGCGTCTGGCGATGCGGGCAGCGGGCACTTCGGTTGGCGGTGGCAGGCCAGTGATGCGGACGAAAGCGATGACGATCTTGACCCTGCCTCCAGAGTCGGCAGCTGGTGAGCAGAACAGTAAGCGCCCGGACGGTGCCGGTCCCGATTCCGTGGCTCGGGCTCACCGGGACTCCCCCCAGGAACTTTGCCGCCCAACTCCGCCGTCTGCCGAGCGGTTCACCAAGGGTCAGCAACAGTTCAGCAGGAACGCCTTGTTCCCCAGAACTCCCGACGGCTCCGAGTATGTCCGGGAACGTCCTGGAACGATCGGGATTCTCGTGCTCGAGTCCGAATCTCGACAACACGAGCAAGGCTCCAGCTACTTCCAGCAGCTCCCGAGCCTGCGTTCGTCTCCGCCGGGTTCGAAATCGTTCCTCCTCTTCTCGCGTGCTCTTTCTTGTCACCTTCTCATTGGGCGCTCGTCCGCCCACGTAGCCATGCCACCGCCCACCATCGTCGTCTTCCTTCCCTAGACGCTCGGGCCTCTTTCGTGGCGCTGCGGACGTTCTGTGCGCTTTCGAAGCTTTCGACCACCGCTCTTTGGGAATACCCTCATGATGACGCTCGTTAACCCAGAATTCCTTGCAAAGCGAAACTGACGAAAAGCCCATTGTGAGGTGGCGTATTTATGATACCCAAGGCTACCTATGAATTTGCTTTGCTGGTATTGCTGCTCACTATGACATGGCAGATATTGACTGAGATTTATTTCTGCCATGAAATAGATCATAATTGAGTAAGGTTATGTTTGAGATAGGCTATTTCTGTGAAGCAGAGCCCGCTTCCCAATCATTTGCTCGAGCGGGGTCCACAATGCAAGGGCATTCTTGCAGCTAAACAGTGGCACTGGCCGTTTCATAGAACCAGCTCGCTTCTTTATTGCTATTGGTTTGCTATTGGTTTTCATGTTGAAATGTACGAGAAGAACAATCACATATGTTAGTGCATGATGTGTAGGTACAAATGATCATTGTGTTGCAAAACATAAGCACCGTGTGATGAGCTCACACTTGACTGCGATTCTCAGTAACGGTGTCCGCCTAGCTAGGCTTACGTTGTTTTCTGTGAGTGCACACTGGTGGGGTGGATTTGCTGCTCATGAGGGCATACTTTTTCTTTATAGTGTTCCTGAAGAATGAAGCAGGGCTACGCAAGATTGTTTATTTTCTATTTGATGATGCAGATATGATGTCTTCTGATCTTGCACACCGAGGCTCTAGATGTTTGAAGAGCGAACGTGCTGAATGCCTGTTCACCCTATGTTTTTAACAGTCATACACCTCATGTTGTGGCTTACATTGCCCATGTGAAATCTGATGCCAAACCATGGTGGGTGTTTAACACTATTGAGTGACCAACACGGAACAAGAAAACAGTAAAAGCAGGCTTTTACTATCTGTTTAGCTGTTCCCGTCTAGGTAACCTTTTGGTCACGTATGTAGTAGTAAAACTATAGTTTTTATTGGAAGCAAACTGGGCATCACCACGTATAACTAAACAGGTCCGGGTTAGAGCGAGGTTAACTTCGCTCAGCATTACAAAAGCGCGCATGTAAGCTTGCGCAGCGCAGGTTCACGTGAGCACGTTTTGAAGAAGCACTTTGTTTCTGCTTTTTGTCCAGGGCATAGGGCAACTAAAGCACCTGGAAAAGATTGACGCATACAGTTTCTTACAAGTATGACCAACCATTGCTGTAACCACGTTCTCAGTAACAATGCAGTGAGCGGCGATGGTAAAGCGCGCTACGACAGCATTTTGTTTTGGAGGGAACCCTGGCGGCAGGATCATAAGTGACGAAACAAACTTCGCTAATGCATGCAGTTCCTCCCGCATTGCCGTACAAACGTACAGGGCTGGCTGACAGCCAAAAACTATTTGTCCTGTGGACACAGTAAGTGGCCGCCGCCAAGCAGTAGTGGTATAGCCTGATGGGGTGCAGCCGCACTTAAGAAGGGGAAGTGTCACCCTTGTCAAAGTATCCAAAAACCGGATATAGAAAAGGAATGGCGTTTCTGCACGTGATTTTCTTTTGAGCGAGCCATACAGACGGCAGAAAAACTGGGACTCCAATGTCGGCTTGTTTTAGCCTGTCATATTCATCTTGTATGATGTGCTGCGTACGTGCGATCGTCGAGGAGGGGAACGATTGTTGTTGTTGTTTTCCTCAACTCTGGCATTTGTAGAAAGAATGTTGTTCTCTTTGCCGTTCCTTCATAAATGTAACGATGGCGTCGCTTCGTTCCTCCAAAAAGGAACTAGTTCTTGGAACGACGTTGTATACAACACTGTGTGGTAAGCAGTTGGTTGCGTGAAGCGTAGTTGACTTGTTTTGTCTGCCAAAATCTGATCTGATGCTTGTCCTGTCTGATGCTTGCGGCAATCGTCTGCTATTTATCAGAGTTTGAAGCAGAGGAGCGTTGGCTTTCTGTGCGCACGTCAATGTTTGTACATTGCTTTCCTTAAATGAGCATTGTACCTTAGTTTATGAACATAGTGAGATTAAAAGGACTGTCTATCACTTGGAAAATTTTTTTGGTTCTAGTGAAAATGAGGCCGTTGTAACTTTCGACTGAAAGTGGGAAAAAAATGACCGGTGGCACCAGCCTTGGTGATTAGTCGTTTCAAGCTCCAGATATAATGAAAAGCCACTAAAAAAAAGTTACACCATCTCCCCGAAGGGGACCATGGGGTGATGCGGAGCATCGCTGGGAGTTTCAACGGTCCATTTAACGGCGGTGTTTACAGGTTTGCAGTGTTGTTGCTTCCATCACACAACACCACCAACTTCTTTCATCGGAGAAGGAGATACTACTGAAGCGCAGTGCGCGTGCTCTCTCTACCCGCTTTATTTATTGCAGCAGCTGTTGGAGAGAGGGAAGGGAGAGGAGAGTCGCGCATGCGTAGTGTGAGTGCAGACGCCGGCTGACGCGTGACATACCCGCGACCAAGAGATGCTCTGCATCTAATAACCAAGCAAATTCACTTATCTTGCTTAAAAGCATAATATTACTTACAATTACACACACACACACATAGTAGCGTTCTTTTGTGATAGTAATTTTCATTTTTAGATTAACAATGCAAAAACTCGCTTAACCAGCATTGCCAGCATCCCTATACAAGCAGAAGGGGTGACCAAGAAAACATAGAAAATTCTGTTTTAAGAATTTCTACCAACTTTCCAGTGAAACCACTGCAAGTTTGAACGGTTCAAATGCTGTTGCAATGAATGGAACCGATGAAAGACGATAGGGAGGCCCTTTAAGAGACAGGTGGCGGATCAGTGAAGCCTTCGCGAGAAGGCTCAGCAGTGCCTCGCCCGGATAGGTTGTGCGCAATCCGCCATTTGCATGGCCCGAGTGCGCATGCGCCGCATCCGGTGTAACTGACCCGTATGGCATCGTAGCAGACGACGCAAGCGGTGCTCAGTGTGGAACGGTGTACCAGTTACCAAAAGTAATGATACTCGGTGCCAGCTGGGCCGGTACGCTATCCAGACACACATTTTTGGTAACATGAAGTTCTCTCACATCATTGTACGGTGCAGGCAGCCAAATGCCGCGTATCTGACACGGCCTTAGCCGCAAAGAATGCGCAAAGAACACATCAGAACTTGTATTTCAGTGAAACCGTTGCTTCATACTCCCGTAATCACAGTTCTTTTTTTGTAAGAATGACACGGATAAGTAAAAACAGACATCCGGCAATGCGCATGGTCACTTGGATCAACACAATAGCGAAATCTTACCCTCCAAGATAGAGGTGTTATTCTAGCACGTTGCCTGTGGTATCGGATGATGGGGGACGAATACTTCACATAAGTCCGTGAGTTGACGTGGGGTTCAATTCATTAAACATTGGATCACGTACAAACACCTCATCCCTGAATATTCCCTGTTGGCTGTTTCCATGAATTTCTTTAGTTGTGCTTCGCTTAGCGTTTTCAATGATCCTGGCCTCGTTGTACATCCGTTCATGACTCCAGCCAGGAATGCTGGTGCTCCGTGGCTTGAACAAACACTACTGGCAGCAAACCTTACGCAGATTGAGCTATAGCTATCTCTCTGTAGGCTTAATCGGAGAGAAGCTTCGGAGAGTTGAAAAAGGCACGACACGTCCGTTCACTTTCAGTGCACCGAGAGAGATTCTAGTTGAGGAAGTGAAGAAAATAGGGTGAAGAGTGCACGGCAACTGTCTCTCAGTGAGGACACCTCATCCGAGTGCGCCAAGACGATTGGTTCATTTTCGAAGGGAGAAACGGAAAGGGGACATAGAGAAAAGCAACAAAACAACAAATAACAAAATACAAAAAGTCAACAAAAGCGATCCTCGCGTCTCTCGAGCATGCAGACAGCGTGACAGGGGCAGGTGTCATACGCTTTCAGAAGTCACCCCCCCCCCTTTATTTTTTCTTTTACGCGCATGCTCTCAAACAAACCGGATTCCACACCTCAACTGACCATGTGGGAAGTGAGCGGCGTCTGCTCGCCTCCGCGCCTTTCCCGTTCGGGCGGTATTTTGCGATGTTTTTAGACACTCAAGGCTTTCTCATGGTCTACTCTTTTCGCTGTAAGTGTTCACCATGCCGGAGAGGCCTCCCAGAAATTCGTACAGCATTTCAAATCGAAAGTAACTGCAACGCTCACTGTATGTGTCGCTGCCAGACCATGTTGTACCATAGAGAAACACTGCGGTAGCAGTAGACGCCATACAGCTTGTTTTGTGCCGTGTCCGCGAGAGGCCGCCACGCAGACGTGCAAAAGCCGGATTGTCATAGGTGCCTCACAGCATGCTGGTTGCGTGCATTGCTATTTTTGTTGCTGATTTTGTGTTTGTGTTTCTTTTTACATGGCTGGCCGTCGTAGGTGAGGAGGGCAGGAACCAAAACACGAAACACTTAAGCTTTCCATCAATCTTATGACGAAGGCATGCTGTGGCAGGAAAAATGAGATGGCTTTGCAAAAGGTGTTAATGTGCAATCTTGAGTTTATCCGTCATATACCATGAAAATTTTTTTTTTTGTTTTCAAGTACACTTCTAGCAGGGTGTGCACAGGTCCTTGAAACCCATGAATACCTTTGAATTTCAAAAGTCTGTTTTCAAGGCCTGATTCAAGACAAGCCTTGAATTTCTCAACAGTCCTTGAAGAACCTTGAATTTGTGGAATACTAAATTTTCCTTTGTATGTATTATGATGTTTGTTTTTGTGTACTTTCGTTTTTGTTCTAGTTGAGCTATTTTCTATGCTGTGCTATGAAAAAAAAAATGTATTGGATATTTGGTAGAGCCATATTTACTCATTTTTATGTGTAATAGAAGGAAACTTGCATTATGATGTCTTTCTCCTTATGCAATAAACGTATCTGTTCTTTTGAGAGGATTGTCTGAAGACCTTCAGCATTAAAGAAAAAATTGTGGCTGATCCCTCTGTCAGAGGAATTGGTTTAACACGAAAGTGGAGTGTGTTTTCACATAAGTCGTTGAATGTCTATTGTGCATCGGGGGGAACTTGCCCATTTCTATCGCTGTTTCGCTTGTACAGCACCGTTGATGTTGATGAATCCACGTTCCCTCATCGCTTCCATAACAGTCATGACCAACCTCTTGTGCTTGGGGTGTGTTAACTGAAGTCATTTATTTAATAACTGGACACAGTCGATATTTACGTAAATTCAAGGCGACAAAGGCACCAGTCATGTTTACTTGCGCCATATTAACCCGCCAACGTGGTTGGCTTCCATACTATTACTTGCTTCCCCGCCCACATGGGCCAGGGTCTGCACCCGCATATCTCCAATGTCAATGAAGTAGCCCATGACCATGCGCGAGGACTCACTTGCCGTGCCGGTCCTGGCAGTTTAGACGGAGGTTGCGTTGGGAGCATTAAAGATCCTTTGGTCACATACAATCGGGCCACGACTCATTATCAGTTGTCGCGGAGGACTTACCCTCTTCCTCATCCTAAGTTAACCAGGCCTTACTCCATGGCATTTCGTATGTTGCAAACGGGGTCATTTCCCTCGCTCATTTGCTCATTTTTGCTCATTTTGCAAATTTGCTCATTTTGCGGAAGGAATTGATCCGCGATGCCCTGCTTGCGGCGATGATAATGGCACACTAGATCACATGCTATGGCAGTGCACTGTGCTTACCGGCGCACAGCTCTCCTCTCAGGCGCAGTGGGAGGAATCGCTTAAAAGCGGCGATCTTTTCACGCAGAAACGGGCAGTCCAGGAGGCGTGTGCCCGGGCGGCAGGCCACGGCTTGCCCTTCCCGGTACTCGCGCGGCCCGCAATGTAGATAGGGGCGCCCCTTCGGGGTTCCCCCACCGAACGTTCTCCAGGACCTCAATAAAGTTTTAAACAACAACAACAACGTGGTTGCCGACTTTGGGCGCTTAGTGCAGCAGTTCTCTTCTTGCCGTCACACTCACGGAGTAGGCTGTGTCTAGGGTGCCTCGATATATGCTACCCTGTACAGGGTGCTGACAACGATTGGCCGCTGCAACACCATTTTGAATCGCAGCGAGCAGTTGCGCTTCTGCTTGTGCCCGTGCTTCGTTTGAGACCCAGACGCACACCACAAGCTGTTTATGAACGCCAGCACAATTGAGTCCAAGGGCTTGTGTGATTCAATATGACGGGGGGGGGTTGTCACTGAAGCACCCTAGGTCGTGGCCACGGGAAAATGCGATCCACGACGAAAGGGGACAGGCAATGCGGCTCCGCGCATGGGCGCTTAGAGGCGCAGTTTGGAACCTGCCTGGAACGCTGCACCATCTAGGAGAGGCAAATCTTAAGAGCGCATCGTACTTCGCTTGACCTGTCCTAGATGGCAGCACCATCTGAGGCACGTTCCAAAGAACGCTGCGTGCGCCTCGTGGCAGATGGAAACAAGCAACAAGAAAGGGCATAAGCTGCATTTGTACAGCTTCAAGCATGTGTGCGGATAGCTCAGTGGTAGAGAAGTGGCCGCCTTTGGTCGTGGAGCAGGTGGCTGCAAGTCAAGTCCAAATTTTTGGTGTCTAAAAGATCCAGTTGGAGAAACGGCAGTGGTAACCAGACGACGCAAGAACAAGAGATGACATAAGCTCTTCTTTCTGTGTCTTCATCTGGTCAGCACTGCTGTTTGTCTAAATAAATTTTCTCCAAGTCTCCCAAGTTTCTCTTTTTGTTGTAAAATATCCATCGACAACTTAAATTGTGGCTGCTGTTTCCACATAATGTTGTCTGTAGAACACTTTTCTCAAGTGTTCTCTGCATTTGAATTCATTTTTTGTGTTTGTGACATAGGTCCGAGATGTACGGCTGATCATGGACAACAAGACACGGAGGTCAAAGGGCATTGCATACGTTGAGTTCCAAGATGTGGAGTCTGTACCATTGGTATGTCACCTTTTTTAAAATCCTCATAAGAAGCATAGCATGGGTTTTATTGCTTCTAAAGCACCAGGCCCACTCATTTGGCTTTTAAGTGCTGCAGCCTTCTCTTAAAGGGCCCCTAAACCACCCCCGACATTTTTTTTGAACATTTCAAGTTAGCACGCGCATCAAGTTGAAAATGCCGTCACGATGAACGATGTCAAACGCGGCCGCGCCACAAACTCGAAAAACAATCCCGTGCGCCTCTCCGGCCAGTTCCGGCACGCCAAATCTAGCCGTGACGACATTGTGGTTTTTGGTGATGTCAGAAGAGTCCGAACTCCGCTTATTGGTCGAAGGAGAACATTGACTTCCGGTTAGTCTGCTAGCAAATGCACGCGCTCCCTGCCTGTTTGTTTTCCTCGTGTGTCGTTCGTGTGGTGTTCGTGTGTGAATTCGCAAATGCGCTACGCTACGCAAGTGCAAGTGAGGTACAGCCGACTAGAAACTGCAGCAACTGTCGGAACACGACGGATAGCGCTAATAGAGAGCGTTGGCACAGCACCAACGAAACATTTGCGCGAACGCGGGAGACCGGTGGAGGCACGTCAACCGGATGCGCGTCATTGGCGATGTATGTCACGTGGCATTCGGAGGAGCACTCGGCGAGGAGGTGACACCGGCAAGCCGCCGGTGGGGTGCAGGAGAGAGCGAAACAAACAAGCGCCTAATCAAACGCGTGTAACTCGGCTATTTCGGCACCGTTTCGAAAAATTCTTGCGGCTACGTGTTTGTTGCGGACACCGGCACAAAAGCAACGCCACAACTAAATTTCGACCTCTTGGTGGTTTAGGGGCCCTTTAAGCATAGCCATACCAGGAATTACCCTATCTTGTGTGATGATGGCCACTTCCATGCACAGCATCTCTCTCACGTACTGGAAAAACAAGTATCCTCTTCCTAGTAACATTCTCTGCTTAACTCCGAAGGTGCACTTACTTACATTTGTTCTGGTTTATGCAAGAACTTTTTTGGACACAGATTTAAAGATTGCATGTGATTGGCAGATGAGAGAATGAGAAGCATGAATAAGATGACGATGGAAGTGGCTTTTCTGGGCTACTCCCATGGTGTGTCCCGCGAGTAATAAATGGTGGTGCCCTAGAAACCATGAATGACAGCATCTCAAAGGCTGCTGTTCAGTCTTCATGGCTATGCATTTGCAAGCTGCAGCTGCTGAAAACTCAGCACGGCTGTCTTGTTTTGGGGAACGTCAAATTTGAAAAAGCAAAAGAAAAAAAGAAGAAGAAAAAAAAGAGAAAGAACTTAATTTGGGGGGGGGGGGGGGGTGATTTATGTTCTTTCAACAGATGGCACTGCTAACACTGTAAAAAGTGTACAGCTTGTACCTGCAAAATCTTTACCGTATACTTCAGGTGGGGATTTAGTGTTCACTGCAGTGTTATAAAGCACCTTTTAAATGGGTGAGGCATTTACACAAGTGTAGCTGGTATTTTCACTGCTGAGTGCCACGCCGTGCAGCTAGGTGTTGCTTTTGAAATTGTGTTGGTGCAATTGGAAGTCATGGTTCCACCATGCCTAGCTTCTTCGAGCTGTGCAGCCAGTTGCAGTGAGAAAGGGAGAAGTGTTACAGCATCGCATGGAGTTAGGAGACATGGAGGTGCTGCTACAGGTGCTACATGACATTTAGCCGCTGGCTGCATGTGCGTGGCTCTCCGAATGGTAACGATTGAGAGCAGATGTGCTCATTGGCACATTTAATGTGAAAGCTTTAAACTGCTTTGCTGAATGAATGCCAAACACCACAGAAAGTGACACATTAAAACCTCATTGATTTGACCCCCATTAATTCAGAAAAATTGGATAATTTAGAGCTGCGCTTTAGTCCCAGTGAGAGTGTCGCTCCGCTGCCGAGCGATAACATGGCGGCCGAGATAGCGCTGGCGCGCGCACTATCTTGGCAGCCATCAGCGGGCAGCTCGTAAACCCTTCTACGTGCTGCACTCTCAACGCGAAGGGACTGCGAAAAGTGTCCATAGAGCAGCTGTATTCTCTTACACCAGCATTTTGTAATGTTACACGAGATCGTATCCAAAAGATTTACCGCACTCGTTGCATTATATTACACATTATTTCGAATGTGTTCGCGAAATCTCCGCGTAATTTGCACACCCCCTCTTCGGAGCTATAAAATCGCGAAAAAAAAAGTGCGCAAATTACGCGAGTAAATACAGTATTTGTGTAGTAGCACCTTATTCGCAATAATGAGTCCAGAGGTGACTTCTTTGGGTTCAGCCCGCACGCTGTTGCATGATGTCTCTTCAGTATAGTGCCCGCCCACTGATTCAAACTCCACTTAATTTGAACAATCTTATGGTCCGCTTTGAGTTCGAAATTACAAGCTTTTACTGTATTTGACCCTCAAGAGTGTTAAAGAATCCCAGATAGTAAACAATTTGGGAGCCCTCCACTGTGGCATGCCTTATATATTGTGGTTTTGGGACGCAAAACTTCAGAAATTATTATTAATTTATAATTTCATTGTTCAAGATGTTTTCTTTATTTCACCGCAGGCCATGGGATTGAATGGGCAGAAGTTGTTTGGTATCCCCATAGTGGTCCAGCCAACTCAAGCAGAAAGGAACCGGGCTGCTGCACAAAATGCTAGCACAAGCAACAGCACCTTACAGCGGGGAAATGTAGGGCCAATGCGCCTCTATGTTGGTTCATTACACTTCAACATCACTGAAGACATGCTCAAGGGCATCTTTGAACCATTTGGCAAAATTGACAAAATAGAGCTTATCAAGGACATGGAGACCAACCGCTCCAAGGGCTATGGTTTCATCACATTCCACGATTCGGAAGATGCAAAGAAGGCTTTGGAGCAGTTGAATGGCTTTGAACTGGCAGGCAGACCTATGAAAGTGGGCCATGTGACAGAGCGCACTGATGTGTCCCAGGCACCTAGCTTCTTGGACAGTGAGGAGCTGGACCGAAGTGGCATTGATCTGGGTGCTACTGGACGTCTACAGCTGATGGCTAAACTTGCGGAAGGTGAGCCTTAACTGTACGATTTCACTGTTTGCACTTCTTTAACAGTACTATGCTCTGTTTCATACTGCTGGTGCAACGCTGCCAAAGGTATGCAAGTAATTTTAAAAAATACAAACTGCCACATTTTAGTTCTTTTCTCAGCAATACGAGCGTTTTTTGTCAAGCTGATGTCAGGCGTATTGTTCTCTAAGCATTTATCGTTTATCACTCACCGCAAACAACATGGTACTTTTTGGTCACAGAAGTACACAGCAGAAATAAGAGCACTAGTTTGGCAACATTGTACCTGATGTATAAAATGGAGTATAGCTGCTTTAGTGAGCAGAAAACTGCTGGTAAAGAGGCAGGATGTAGTTCCTTGCTTTTTTTTCAGGCTGCTGGATTTCCAATTTTTTAAACTACAATGATCCCTGGTTACAACAAAAGTGAACAGGATGGTGAAAACATTTGATATAAGCTGCAGTTTGATGTAAGTGACCACTCAATAAAGCTAAAAAGTCAAGCTTAAATCCCGCTACAGTTGCAACGAAATAAGAAATGGTATATCATGGAAACACGCCGTTATGAATATCAATTTTGGTCGAACCCTGCTGCAACGAACACCACTTCAACGAAATTTCCCTCCACTACAGTGTGGCTGTATGTAGGACTGCTGGGGTTAAAGTTGGGGGTGCGTTTATTACGCGGGAGAACAGAAAATCCAAAATTGGATGACTAAACTTGGGGGTTCTTTTTTCATTATGCGAGTAAGCACAGTAATTGCTGGTGAACTACAATTGCTGGTACTCTATCCAACTGATGTCGTGGCAAAGCAGCAGCATCCTTGCAGTGCCCTAGCCCTTTTCATTTTTCCCCCACACACTCCGTGGTGTTTGAGAGCCGTTTGGCACGGCGGTTCAGAACTCCTGTGTCCTGATAAAACTGCAGCAGGTTGCCATGCATAGCTGCATGCAAGCAGTGGGAGCACCATTTTCACGCACTGCTCCATTCATGGCTGCATTTCTGTGCTATCACGGTTCCCCCACACTTGCTTAAAAGGCTGACACGGCTAAGCCAAGGCATGGTCAGGGTGTGGCCTCCGAGACTGCATTGTGGTAGTCTTGGACCAACATCATGCTTAATGGGGTCGCGAAGTTTTTTCTGAAAACTTTTTACAATTTGTGTATTCGGAATCCTTGCCCTGCAATATATAATATACGCCATTTTGTTGGATCGTCTGAGATGATTTAGAGTGATAAAAATGTGGTTTCGATTTCACAGTGCCCATCCCGTTCCTCTCAACTCTGTCTGCAGCTTAAATCATTTTAGGTGCCACCATGGCCTCCGAGATTGGCACACCCTTGGAGGCCACGGGAAAATGGACCGTGATTCACCCTTGCTTCAGAATGGTGGCACTACACGGTGTCCGGATATTTTCTTTCTTTCTAGTTTTAATATAATTATTACAGAGCAAATGATAGTTAACGACATGTTGACACTTAAATATCTTAAGTCGATGTCACTGAATAGTATGTGTGCCGGCCTGTAGTGTCGCATGGTCGTTTCGGGAACCCATCTCATGCTCAGATTTCAACATACAGTATTAAATGTATGCTGAACATTGGACCAAAATATTTTGGAACCATGTCAAATACATAATGAAGCAGTGAAAATTACGAGTGGGCAGCACTACCATATAAACCGGGCTATAGGTCGAGTGGAAGTATAGGTCGACGCCCCAAGTTTAGGTGGCCAAAAAAGAAAAAAAAAAAGCCCAAAATTGCCGAAACACATTTATTTGAGAATCGGGTGCACTGCCCACCTATCGCCGTCTTCTGAAGAGAGTGTCGCTGGCCGCCTCCCACAGTGCGTTGTCTTCCATGCCATCCAGCGAGTTGCTGATGCAACATTTCTTAAAAGAATTTTCCACCATGGAATCTGTCAAGGAATGCCAGGTGGAAAGCACCCACCTGCAGACAGTCGCAAGCGGAGGCCTCTGTAGGCTCCCTGTCGGCGTCTTCGGGTTGTCGCCGGACATCCACTCCAGATACTCCAGGCGTACTCAGTCCTTGAACGGCTTGTTCAGCACAACGTCGAGCGGCTGGAGGGTGGACGTCTTGCTACCTGGTATCACGACGAAGTCCGTTTTTCCATCGCCAAGTGTGCGTTTCACAGCGTCGGTCAGGTGACCACGAAACGCATCCAACACAAGCATGCTGTAAGGACACAGCAGTACATCTGGCCGATGGTTCCAGATTACTTGTATACATTCGAGCAACATGGCCTCGTCCATGTAACCTTTCTGGTTCGCACAAACGGCAACACCGGCGGAAATGCTTCCTTTGGCATTGTTTTTCGTTTGAAAATGACGAAGGGCGGTAGCTTTCTACCATCTGTCATGCAAGCCAGCATGATGGTGAAGTGCGAGTGCTCGTTGTGAGTGGATAAGAGCTTCACATCCTTGCCACCGCGCTCCGTGATTGTGATCGACAAAGGCATGTGAAACCACACGGGGGTCTCATCAGCGTTGCCAGTTTGCCCCATCATGTAGTTCTTCTGCTCCTGAAGCCGGTTCACAAAGCGCTGGAAGTTCACAAGCTTGTCCTCGAACTCCTCTGGCAACTTTTGACAGATGGATGTAGGCTCGCGGAGAGAAAATTCTTTGTGTCTTATGAATCGATGCACCCACTAGTTTGGTGTAAGAACTCTTCTTTTATGAGCTCAGCTTCCCGAGCGAGCTCTACGGCTTTGTTGCAAATGGTATCCACAGTCACTGGCAGCGAGCGTGCACAAACTTCCCGTACAAAGTCTGCGAGCGTATCCTCCAGCTGTGGATGAACCGCACTTTGCCCACGAAACGATGTTTTCCGAGGGTTGCACTTCTGCAGCTTCCCTTTTTGCGCTCTCCAATAGCGCACGGTTTTCTCTAAAACACCATACAGCGCTGAGCCCCCACCACCACTGTTGACCGCACGATGGCGTCATCTTTCTCCTGGTTCTGAGGCACTGTAGGCGAAATGTTAGCGAAAGACCATCGCATTGGAACAGAACGCAAGCACCATAAAGACTTGCAGCGAGTGCCAAGTCGCTGGTACCAACACCCCCCCCCCCCCCCCTCCGCGCTGCTGTTCTTGATTGTTTCTTGCACATGTCTTTACACCTGAGCCTCGTTATAACGAATTTGAAGGGAGAGACCGAATTACTTCACTATATCCATTATTGCTCTTAACTGCAATATTTGCCCTTTGTGTGCGAAAATTTTAATGTGCAAATAAAATGGTGCTGCAGCCTACAATTATACTATATAGAGCTATGCATACAATAAAGTTTTATAAGCAGTGAGAAAAAAAGAATTGCTCGTTAGTATCGCGCAATTCGGCAGCCACTGTGACAGCCCGCGTTCTGTCACAACGTGATTGTCTTTGGCTGCTGTTTAAAGCACGGCTTGGCTTCGTTACTGTGAAACCATAGCAAATGGTGACACTGTTGAATGCTCGACAACGAAAATACGCTCGCCGTGAACGAGCAGCACACGGTGGACTACGGAGCTCACTGTCGTCACCGCTACAACATGCATGATATGTTGCCGCTTGGCTTGGCTTGGCCGATTTACACTTCCCGAGGTCGTTACGTGGCCGATGCTATCTCAGAGGCCACACCCAGCAGCATCAGCTTTCGGTAGCGTTCGCAGGCAGCCATAATGAGAGAAGTGGGTGCAGTAATCATTTCTAACCACCGCACGCAAGCAACAGAGCACCATCGCGTTTATCCCTCATATCTCTATTGCTGGCTGTCCCAATGCCCACTTAACAAGACCTCCGAGACTTGCATGATGTGCTTTGTTATCTATCTGCTGCGACAAGAAAGAAGAAAGCGGGGATGGCAAGTGAAGACAGCAATAGGTCAGAGGAAGGCAGCAGCACATATTGGTGTGCAGCAGTTTTAGCTGGCTGTAGGATTTATTAATCGCCTCTCCGAACGGCTGCCCAACACCATGGAAAACGATCATGTTGCCATGAACACACGCCAATTTTCAGATTGGGGGAAAATTTTGGTTCATTATATCTATTGAAAGGTCAATTTTGATTGGTTAAAAAGAGGTTTCAAATGCATGTGTGTCAATGGTGGCTTCAACGGGAATTTTATTTAGTTTGTCATACCCCATTACGTTATGACGAGGCTTGAGTGCACATCATTAGCACAATCTGCAACACGGTCTTTTTTCCATGTTAAAGTGTTTTCCTCATCCGAACCAGCCGATTTAGTTGGCCGCAAGACTGCGCATTCATTCTATGAAGCACTGTGCCCCCCGCAATAATGCCTAAGATGGCGCTGCGGGTAATGTTCCAAATAAAAAAAAAATGTTTTCGCAATATTTACTCCATGTAACAAATTTACCTCCAAATTTGCCTCTGTTTTTCAGGGGGGAAAAGTTTGTTCGATATGCGAGTAAATATGGTATATGCTCGGCCTCATAGATTGCTGGAAATTTGTCAGGCCTGATGGTGAATGTACTTTGGCTGGGTCCATGTAGCCCCACGATGTTGGTCTACTCTGGTACAGCTCAAGTAAAAAACTGCATCTCCCTGTCAAAGGACCCCCCTCCAGCAGCCACCGCTGTATTTCATTAAAGCAAAATGTCGAGGCCTGTGTACTGTGTGATGTCAGTACACGTTAATGGTGGCAGGAATCACCACATAGCAGCCTCGAGGTCATCAGAGACGTCCGCATTTCAGCTCGTGATTGGCGCCAGTTCAGGCTCTTATGTTGCGAAGTCGGGCTCATGAGCAATCGGCAAAAGTAAGTCCAGTGTGGTAGAAGCAGTTGCTAATTATGTCTGCTTGCACTGTTTTCAAAGCTTCGGTAGGTATGCCACATTGTCAACACCATGTGTGTGCCTTGTTTTTGTTGGCATGTCCGTCGGTGCGGACTGCGAGGTCATCGTTCGTAGCACTATACGTGACCTGTCGGTTAACGTGATGGGAAAGACATCTTGGAATGTAAAATAAGTAAACAAGCACTGAAGACAGAACACGAAATTGCTATTGAGTACTCACTGATCTGACACGACCGGCCGTACTTGTAATCGTGAATCATGCATGCAGTACGGGAACCATAGAGTTTCTTACAGTTATCTAGAGAGAAATGTGGCCCCACCATCTATACGAATTTCTTAACGGGCGCTGTGCCGCAATTGTGTTGGCTGGCGCCAAGCAGGGCTTTGACTCGTACGTGGATATGGCTCAGTAAATATAGCTTCTCTAAAACAAAACCTTCGTAAAGGGATCTCATTCACACATACTACACGGTACAATAAGGTATTACTCAGTGGCAGGGCATAATCCAACGGCATAAAGAAAAAACAGACAGATGGACACGGAGTGAGCGTTCACATTGTCGTCTGTCATCCAACTTTAGCAGTCAATTGTTTCTTGCAACTCTTTATAAAGCAGTTGAGGCGGCACGGTGCGGCGCCGCTTCTGCGCCTGCGCGTAGCGTTGACGCTACTAAACAGAGCGCCAGGTGATAGAACAATCTCGCCCAACAGAAGATATAAACTGTGTGTGCTCCCGCAATTGGGGCAGTTGTTCTGTCTTTCGTCTGGACGCATTAAAGTTATGTGTACCCACATCTGGCGACCCAGAAAACGAACTTACCACACCGCATGGCCGACCAGGAAGCCCTCGCCGCTCTTCGCCAACAAGTACAACATCTTCAAGAGCAACTTCAGGCCCAACAACAGGTAATCAAGAACCAAGAGCAGCAACTCCACGAACAGCAGCAACGCACCCAAAATGAACCACGCTCATATGACAACTCTGCACAGCCGCGCTTGGGCCACGCCCCCCAAAGCTCTGCTCCAGCGGCCACTGCCAACACGGACGTCTGTCGCATCGCCGTCAAGCTCCCACCCTTTTGGGCAGAGTCACCCGAGGTGTGGTTCGCTCAAGTCGAGGCGCAGTTTTCCCTGGCACGTATCACTCAGCACCGGACGCGCTACGACTACGTCGTCGCCCACCTAGACTCTCGCTACGCAGCTGAGCTCTGCGACGTACTCACAAGTCCTCCAGCTGACGACTGCCACCTGCACCTGAAGAGGGAACTAATTCGGCGGCTCTCACCTTCAGATGACGAGAAAGTATGTCAACTCCTTCAGCACGAAGCCCTCGGTGGCCGCAAGCCATCACAGCTCCTGCGCTTTATGTGTGCCCTCGCGGGCAGCACGCCTGTTGACGACTCCCTCCTCCGAATAATGTGGCTTGACCATTTACCCTCTCACGGTCAGGCCATCCTCCAGGTTCAGCCGAATCTGCCGCTGGATCACCTCGCTGAAATCGCCGACCGAGTCGTCGAAGCCTCTCCACCGCTGCCACCCCTTTCTGTTCCTGCCGCCGGCGCCCCACAGCCCACCCCCGAGCTCGCTAGCCGTATCGACGAAATCGCCCGTTAGGTGGATTCTATTCAAAGGCATTTGGATCAACGCCTGACGTTGCGTCCTGGAAAACGCCCCCAAAGCCGAGGCTGAAACACCAATTCATCGCAACGAAACGACGACGGCCTCTGCTACTACCATCGTCACTTGGTGAGAAAGCCCGGAAATGCTAACTGGACGTCAGGGAAACTTCAACAGCAGCCCGTAGAGACGGCCGCGAGCTGCCAACTTAGAGGCCGTCGCATTTTTGTCACCTACCAAGTACCGTATTTACACGATCGTAGGTCGACCCTTTTTTTTCAAATTTGACAATCCAATGTTGGGGGGTCGACTTAGAATCGAAGTCGAACCATGTGCCGCTAGTAACGGCGAGAGAAACGAGAAATTAGGGGTGCTGCTAGGTGGGGACAGCTTTGCGCCCTCGTTTCCATGGTCACGGCCGAAGCGTAGCGTATTAATTTACCATTGCCTACATTCTGGCGCAAGTAAAGGTGATGCCGACTTTGAAAGTTGGCGTTCCCGATCTGTGCCCTTTGGCCACCATACTTAGAGCGACTAACCTCTCACCGTCGTGTTCGGAAGTGTATTAACGTGAATGCACGGCGCTACGTTAGTGCCGTGCATTGAATCAAAGGACTCGCTAGTACTCATTTTGTTTATTTAAGACGAACAAAACGCTTCTTGAACGCGAGTAACGTACTCGCGAATAAATGGAAATCGCGAGCGGCCACTTCCATCTGCCGCCATGTTTGTTTTGGTATCGCGCGGCAGCCGCTGCCGGTGGCTTTGATGGAGTCATCTCGCAGCTAATGTGTTCTCATAATTGCGAATAAAGTTTCCCGCTCAACCCACAGCGCATGGTTATTGAGTGTTTTTATACAAAAGCTGTTCTTTTTTTAAAATCTACCGAGTGCGCACGGCTCTTGTGGGAGCATCGACCATTGATGGAAGAGCCAACGTATAGGGGGTACTCGTAGTTGACGGAAGAGCTTCGCTTTGTGTGGTACAATTTTCAAAGCAGCCGTGTCGCCGCGTGCGTCTGTGTTGTGCTGAATCGTGCCATCTGTCATGAGTGCCCTGGGCCCCAAGAACTATCGGCGCTCGTTCACAGCAGCGTTAAAACGGGCTGCTATTCTCGATGCCGAGGAGACTAACAACTGCGCAGCAGGACGCAAGTTTCGGAACAGTGAGCATGTGGTGCGGCAGTGGCGGGTTCAGCGTGAGGAAATCTCATGCGACTCCAAGCGCCGTGGCTTTCGCGGGTCAAAGTCTGGACGCTTTCCGGAGCTGGAGAAGAAGCTTGCGGCATACGTGACTGATTTACGCGACCAATCGCTGTTGGTCACCTGTGATATGATCACGCAACAAAACAAGGCCTTGTCTATGCTTCTGAGGGAGGGATGGCAAAGGCTCATTTCAAAGCTAGCAGGGCTTGGGCATTGAAATTTATGAAGAGGGCAGACTTTTCTCTGCGTCGACGCACCAGCGTGTGCCAAAAGTTGCCGGCCGCATCGGCAATGCCGACCAAACACCCGTATACTTCGACATGACCAGCAATACGACAGTGACCGTGAAGGGTGCACGTGATATGAACCGTGCTTGATTTTTTTTTATTTTTTTTTTTTTTTGAGGGATGCAATTTTAGGGGGGTCGACCTACATTCGAGTCGACTTACAATCGTGTAAATACGGTAAGTAAGCGAAGGTTCCTCATCGACTGCGGTTCTGACATCTGCTGTTTTCCCCGAGCATTCCTGCACGACAAACGCCCTTGCATGTCGTTCTAGCTAAGTGCGGCGAACCATTCAAGCATTAAAACCTGCGGTGTGCTCCACCTCAACATCACCCTCAAAAACCTACGCCATGAATTCCCATGGAATTTCATCATAGCCAATGTCACAGAGCCAATCATCGGGTCCGACTCCCTGGCGTACTACCATCTTTTACCCAACTGCCGGCATGACCGACTTATTGACGCCACAGCAGGCTTCTCCGCGCCAGGCCAACGTATAACCACCCAACAGCCCAGCGTTAAAGCTTTCGCCGTCGAAGATCAGTCGCCATACCACGCCATCCTCACAGAATTTCCCGGCCTGACACGACCTAGCGGGCGTCCTCGAGATGTACGCCACTCAACCGCGCACTACATCCGCACTACTCCAGGACCCCCGGCCTCTTGCGGTGCCCGTCGCCTAGCTCCGGACCGCCTTTGAAGCTTGAAGCGATGCTCCGCGAGGGTACTGCCCACCGCTCGGAGGGGCCTTGCGCCTCACCGCTTCATTTGGTGCGGAAGAAGACCAACGGCTGGCACCCCTGTGGAGATTATCGCGCCCTCAACGCTCGTACTATCCCAGACAGGTACACCGCTTACACGGCAGCACCGTATTCTCAACTGTTGACCTGGTAAAGGCCTACACACAAATTCCTGTGAACCCAGATGACGTCCCGACAGGCCGCGATCATCACACCCTTCGGCTTATTCGAATTTCCTTTCATGAGCTTTGGCCTCCGCAATGCGGGACAAGCCTTCCAACGCTTCATCGACGACGACGTCCGTGGCCTAAACTTCTGTTTCGTCTTCCTAGACAACATCCTGATCTTCTCCCCCAACGAAAAGGATCACCGCCAACACCTTTGCCAACTGTTTCAATGCCTCGACGACCACGGCTTACTCATAAACGTCCAGAAGAGCATGCTTGGCGCCCCCATCGTCACGTTTCTTGGCCATCAAATTTCTTCAGAAGGGACAACACCCTTGCTTGACCGCATCTCGGCCCTTAAGAACTACGCGCGGCCGGTCACAGCAAAAGACCTCCGCCATTTCCTGGACATGCTCAACTTTTACAGGCGCTTTGTGCCTAAAGCGGCTGCATATTAGGCCCCTCTTCATGACGCGTTGGCTGGTCTACGAGGCAACTATCCTGTCACTTGGACACCACTTTTGACTCGAGCATTCGAAGACTGCAAAACTGCCCTCTGCAATGCCACTCTACTTTCGCATCCCAAGCCACAAGCTCCCATGGGCCTTTTTACAGATGCCTCTAGCACCGCCGTCGGAGCCCCCTGATGCAGCGCGTGGGCGAAAACTGGTGCCCGTTTGCATTTTTTTTTCGAAGAAACTCACTAGCCCAAAAACACCCTCGTCTACAGGCATCGCCGAGGGAACTTCCACCCCTGCGGAGACAACATGGCCAGCCTACTACAGAGAACTCCTCGCCATTTACGAAGCGGTCCAACACTTTGGCCATATTCTCGAGGCACAACGCTGCACCATCTACACTGACCACAAACCTATCACTTATGCCTTCTCCCAACGACGCGAAAACTTCCACCGATCCAGCAGAACCAACTGTCCTTTATCGCCCAGTTTACCACCGACATCCAACACATCAGCGGAAAGGATAACGTGGTCGCCGACACACTCTCACGCGTCTCTGCTGTCGAGCTGCCACCCGTTACGACTGACACCTTTGCCAACGCTCAGAAAACGGACGCTGAACTCCAGCAGCTCCTCGAAAACGGCTCCTCTCTTCAACTTGAACAAGTTGCCATTCCTAGGTCGACGGACACACTCTACTGCGACATATCAACCGGGCGAGTGAGAGCATATATCCCTTCGCTGCATCGCCGCAGTGTTTTTAACCAGTTACGCAACCTCAGCAACTCCGGCATCCATGCTTCTACACGCCTTGTGACTGACCGCTATGTTTGGCCCTCAATGCAACGGGACTGCTGCACCTGGGCACGCACGTGCATTCCATGTCAGCGCGGCAAAATCACCCGACACGTCACATCACCGCTCGGGGCATTCCCCCTGCCGTCAGAATGGTTCCAACACGTCCACATCGACATCATTGGCCCCCTTCCACCAATCGGACCTTATCGCTACTGCCTCACCGCCATCGATCGGTACACTCGATGGCTCGAAGTATTGCCGCTCAAAAGGATTACCGCAGAAGACGTCGCCTCGGCCTTCTTCGCCGGCTGGATTTCCTGCTTCAGCACTCCTCGTCGCGTCACAACCGATCGAGGACGGCAATTCGAGTCCCAACTCTTCAGGCTCCTCAGGCTTTCCACCGGGTTCGACCGCCCACGGACTGCGAGCTACCACTCCTGCGCCAACAGGATGATTCAGCGGTTTCACCGACAGCTCAAGGCAGCCATCACGTGCCACCCTCGACGTGGCTCGAGGCACTCCCGGCTGTCGCTCTTGGTCTGCGCGCCACTTTCAAACCAGAGATCCAGGCAACGCCCGCACAACTCGTTTACAGGGAGCCGCTTCACCTGCCTGTGGAGCTTCTCTCCGCTTCAACTCCCGACATCACCACCTCGGACCCTACAGACTTTGTTGCCCGGCTGCGCCACACAATGGCCTCACTGCGACCATGTCCAGCAGCACGTCACACCAAGCCGATCTCATTCGTGTTCAAGGACTTGGCAGCGTGCTCGCACGCCTTTCTCCGCGACGGCACTGTACGTGCGCATTTTCAACACCTTACTCCGGACCCTATAAAGCCATCCGCCGTGACGACAAAACATTCACCCTTCAAATCAGCGGGAGGGATGTTCGCGTCTCCATCGACCGACTGAAGCCGTCATACATCCTCTCCGAGGAAACTACCGACTCCTGCGCGCATCCCGTAAAACACCCATAACAGCCTCCAACGCCTCATCCCGTGCCCTACATCACGCGCTTTGCGCGCCAGGTGCGCATCCCCAATGCTCTTCAAACCTGGGGCACCTCTCTGCGTGGGGGGGTGGTGTGGCGGCACGGTGCGGTGCCGCTTCTGTGCCTGCGCGCACCGTTGACGCTACTATATTGAGCGCCAGGTGATAAGAACAATCTCGCCCAACAGAAGAATAAACTGTGTGAGCTCCCGCAATTGGGGCAGTTGTTCCGTCTTTCGTGTGGACGCATTAAAGTTATGTGTATCCACATAGTGTAGGCAAGGACAAGTACTCATATGTGAATAAAACTTTCTTTTGAGTTATGCCAAAAGTGAAATAGCCCATTACAGGCTACTTCAGTGCAGAATTAATCATTATGATGCATGGAATGCGTCCGAGACAGACTCATCTCGGAAGCATCAAAGCTGTTAGTAGACAACACCAGCCCAAATCCACCACATTCCAGCATTCCCGTGCGTACAATGGAGATCTAGTGCCAGTTTTCCCTCTAGGTAATGGTAAGAAACTCTATGGCCGGAACAGGATACGGTGATCGCAGTGACGGTGAGACTTGCCTCCAGAATTGGCGCGTTGTGATTGAAACTAAGCCTCAGAGATCACAGTTTTGTTTGCAATCTCTGAGGCTATACTTTCTCTCGTTGAGGCACCGGAAGACATAATAGCAGCCCATTCAGTGTGCTCGACAGCCATGAACGGAGTTCGAATTATTGAATTTAGAGGTAGAAATTGTCCGAAATATCGGTCGTCTTAACACATGAAATCTATGGGGACACTGGCAGTACCGCCCAGCTGTACGAATTACCGAGCATGTCCGAATTATCGGTCGATAAAAGGGATTTTTTTTATTTTGCCTTTTGACTCCGAAAATGCAGCTTTTGGGCACAACCAAAAATAGCCAACATTGAATCTGCAAAAGCTGAGGAGAGCTTGTGAGAGGATTATCTTATAAAAAAACAAACCTCCATCTAGTTCTTACAAAAATGTGCCTGTAGTCGCAGGAATCAAATATTCTTGAGCAATAATTCTTTTCTAGTTTTGGGCCTTAAAGAGCAGCCCCCCCCCCCCCCCCCAATGGCCTACTTTGCTTTGTCTTCCTGGAAGAACTGTTCATTTGAAACAATGAAGCGAAGCGGATGTTTGTATTGTGTTTTGAAGCTCACATTGTGTGCTCATCTTTTTAGGTAATCGTAATTGTATGGAACAGTTCCCCAGAGCCAGGAGGGGATGTCTTCAATCCTTCGTAATGAACCAATACACCGGGCATGCAAGAGCTGAAAATGGATTTTGTTGCATACTTGAAACTCTGGAATATTATAGTAAAGTGCCGTCTTGAAGTTTTTAAAGTTATTCAAGTTTTATCACTCCCATCTTTAGAGCGAGAGGATAGCCTACCATTTGCATGTAGTAGTTACAGTAGTTGCAGGAAATAGGCCAGTTGTTTACGAGCGAAAGCATGTGCAAAGTGGCGGTGTTCCTTCCTTGCATTAATTGAAAGATCTGGCTAAAAGTTATTTAATTGTGGTCTTGCATTAGAAAACCTAAACACTGTTTATATTCTCCTTGGTTGGCTGTGCGATGAGTGGAAAGTAACAAGTTTGGTTCTCAGCTGTACTGCTTGACTTTAGCGGCCTTGTGTCATTAAAGTTAGCATAAGTTGATCCGTATGCCATCAAGTCCGCTTACTGTGTACTCACTTGCAGTGTAGAGCAGGGCTGCGTATAGCCCATTCTGTTCAGACTCCCATTCACAGATACACAAAGCTCCATGCACTGCCTTACACCATTGCTGCACATTTGTTGTGTTTTTTTTTTCCTTTTCCATGATGATAAAATTGGACTTTGTGAATGACCACTGAAGGTTTGTTTTGGATCAATAGATCTCTTGAATATGAACGGCAATCAAGCATGAGAGTAGCACAAGACTGTAAAGAAAAATAAAAGTGTCAAAGAACCAGCACAGGGAAGCTCTTTCATTCACTACTGCTACCCCTACTTGTCAACAATTCACCACTTTCGTAGTCAGGAGTGCTGCCACTAATTGGTGCAGAGGCTTTTCCACCAACGATCAATGCTCGCCAAAAAGCCGTGAGCACAAAATATCAGTGGTGCACATGGTGCTGTTCATGTCACACACACAAAGTACTGCATGTGCCAAATGTCAGTGGAACACGCAGTGAAAGGTTAAGAAAAATGAAAACAGTTTCTGAACAGTGCAGAATAAGCATTTGTTCTGGGAAGATCAGGCAAGGAAATGTTGCAACCCGCCGTAGCATCCCTAATTTCTTTTTTGTCTGGCGGTACACATTTCAGTTGTCATTGTAAGTGTACCCACGGACTTTAGAGAACACTTAAGCTCTGCCTTTAAGATTAGAACATGATACTATATTGTGGTATGTTCGCATTGGAAGACATGGTAGGATGGAAGTATCTCGCCGCAACACGTATAAAGGGTTCTGCTTGCAGAGGTCATGGGGCCACTAGAGCATAAAGTGCACAAGTGGTGCCCTCTAAGTATTGTCACATGCACAAAAAGAAATAAAGTTGACACCCACATTAGGTTGTCGGGTGCAAGGGCAGAAATAACTGCACGGTCTCTTGTTTCTTCCTTCCTGGTCGCCTAGCATATTCACATGATTGGCAGTCTGCTCGAACGTAAGTTAAGCTTCTTATAAAGCACACAAAAAAGGTACATGCTGTACCATGTAAAAACAGAAATTTACTAACGTAGTCATTGGGCTGAATACTCGCCCTCACCAGGGTCATTGTCAAGTCCTCCCTTTCTATGAACTTCAATGCCCAGGCCCTACTGGCTTTGTTGTGCTTCTTCAGTTTCTGGTTTTGAAGTAAAGACATGGGCTTCTTGCATGGCCATACACGTTTGACCAGTAGGCACTGATCGCATAATTATGTAACAAATGTCACGAGTTCAAGAATGTGTTTAAATTTACGCCCAGAGCTTAGTATTGCCTTCACAAGTGCAAATTTGGTGCCACGGCACAATTAGCTTTTTTTGTCATGTATAGGGGAAACTGCTCATCCGAAGTTTATCTTTTTTTATAGATGTAAAATTTCATATGCAACATATGTAACAGTTTCCTTTTTTTTCATGTCACTATCTTGCCATTTGCTGACACTCCTCTTTGTATTGTCACTCTTCTCACTCAGCCTATTAAGGCGTACGAACTTGGCTCTCCAACTGCTGCTGGCTTCAAAGTCATAAGCGGAAATGCCATGATTTTGAACTGTGACCGGCGTGTGGTTCTGAATCAGTGAGACATTCCACAGCTTTCAGTTTGGACCGGAGCCTTGTTTCATACTAACCTAGAATTTAATTCTCTGCAAGAGTGTACTTGCCTTGTCTTTGGCCCTCAAAATGTGCAGGAATCTTTTTTTTTTCTTTTTTTTCCCCATAGCATGGCATTTCTCCTCTTTCCATAATTACCATACTGGCACTGGATTGGCACTGAGATGCCATTGAGCCACACGGTTGCCATGCTGTAATGCATGCTTAACTTCAAGTTTAAAACCAGCCATATAGTTGCTATACCCACCTACCATAGCTTATGCAGCTGGTGTGCAACCAGTAATCATTATAGACTCTATGGCAAAGCTGCCGTAAACTCTTGTTGGGTGTTTTACGTTTCACCAGATGCATGTTATTTGTTGCTTTGTTTGCACGTCGCCATTTATTAATGGTGCTGAAATAGGGTGGTTTCTTCTGCATTAAACAGAGGATCCTATGCCACAGAAGGTGCTCTTTTTATGTCATTACTTACAGTGTATATGCTTATGTCAGCTGCAGCATTGTTGTTAACCTGTTTGCTTCCACGGCTTCGGCAAGCTGTACTGCACATTTTTTGCCTTTTGCTGAAAATACCTAGTGGTTTAAGGTCCTCACTGCTGCGTTTTCCTGGCTGTTACGTTGTTTTTCATCGGTCCCGGCATAGCTCCCATATGGTCCCATGCATTGCAAACCCCGCTGTTACGTCGCAACTGTGGGCGTGTTCCCGCATGATGCGTCGTAACCTGGCATGCCGTACCCGACCGGGCATCACTATTTTGATTTTACTTTTGGCAGTCTTGGTCACGCTTGCAGGAATCGCTGCCCGCTGATGGCTGCCGATTGACACCCCCCCCCTCCCGCCTTTGCATCTTTTCATGCTCGTTAAAGACAGGCAGGGCGTTTCCTCCCCGCTTCGACTGCAGGCGATCCGATAGGGGTGATGTTATCGCCTCCGAGCGACGGAGATGGGCCGGGTGCGTTTGATCTCTGCTTCAGCCGTTTTCGTCGCCCCCACTCGAGTGCTTTTATTCTAGCGACCGTACTTTGGGCTCTGGGGGCTTCCGGAGAAAAGAATCGGAAAAAGGAACATCGCACACGCAGCCCCTTTTGCGTATGACTGTGCTCGCCTGCGCAGCGAGGGGCGCGGCCGTGTGGCTGTCCGAAGTCTGTCCGTGCGCTCGCCGGCGAACTGGTTCGGGTCGGACGGCGAGCGCAAAATATAAGAGGATTTTTTTTTTTTTTTTGTATTGCTGGCTAAATGTCAGGGGTGCGCAAATTATGCGGGTAAATACAGTAAACAAGCACTGAGGACGGAACGTGAAAGCGTTATCGAGCGATCGCGGACCCGACGCGACCAGCCGACCAGCAGTACTCGCAGTCACAAACCACGCGCGGGGGGCCAGAACAGGATGCGGTGATCGCAGTGACGGGGCGACTTGCCTCCGAAATTGGCGCGTCACGCTGGAACTAAACCTCAATGATCACAGTTTTGATTGCGATCTCTGAGGCCATACTTTCTCTCATCGGGGCGCCGAAGGCTATAATGGCGGCCCATTCACTGCGCTCGACAGCCGCGAACGGGGTCCGAATTATCGAATTTAGAGCTAGAAACCGTCCGAAATATCGGCCGGTTTTAACACAATAAGCCTATGTTGGCACTGGCAGTACAGCGCGGCTGTCCGGATTATCGGTCGGCGACCTAGATGGCTCAACTTGCTGAAATAAATTGTTGGAAATCAAAGCGGCCCTGTTCTCATTCATTTTGGGAGCTTTCCTCACTCTTGCGTTTTCCCGGCTGTTACGTTTCTTCCCCCCTGTCCGCTGAAAAACGTATGAACGGGGTTCCACTGTATATGGCCATGTCTGGTGTTGTAAAGAAATCTCTAACTCAGGGTATTACGTCCCGATTTTAACACTTTTTGTTTTGTTTTGTTTGGGAATGTCTCGTGGAAGCACTGCACTCAGAGTGTCTTGTGAGTGTGGAGGTCTTCAAGCAGACAAGCTTGATATATGCACACTCTGCGTTCACAATCACTGCTGTTCTCACCCTCACTCTCATCGCCGCTACTTTCTTGGTCCAAGATAGCTTCCGGATCATCGGCATTGTCACTGTCATCATCGCCTTGAAAGACGAGTTCAACAACTTCCTCACACGTGACACCGTTCTTCTTTCGCGAAGCCGTGCTTTAAGCGCTGCAAAGACACGACAGCGAAAGCAGAACCGGCAACTTTATTTCTTTTCAAACGATGGAGTTCAAAAATAGCAAACAACTATATCCATCTGCTGTAAAACAGAAGAAACCACCCAGCAAGTGTGTTTAGAAAGTGCCTTCTACCGGATTCTTTTATAAACAAAGCTTTATCCACAGGTCGGCTAATCACCAGCTTATCACAGTTTGGCCTTGGCAGAGGTGGCCAGCAGTTCGCTGACTTTGGAACCGAATGGATTAAACTGTGTGAAAGCGAAATTCTGTTTTGAGACCGCCCTTCTTCGGGCTGCTTTGGTGTAGGATATGTACATTGCTCTGCGGCTCTCCTGTTCAAACGAAGCTGCCACTACTCTTTAGGCTATACTAGCAATTTTGATACAGTAATGTTTCAGTTGCAAATGGTTCAGAAAACTGATTGCTAAATTAGTACCTTTTTGAGTAATACTTTTCTTTCCTCCAAATGTATTCTGCATGCATGTAGTTTTGCTTGATGTGGAGTGTTGTTTAGACATTCTATGGCGAACGAAAGCTTTCCATACTTTCCATTAAGCTCGAGCTCACTGTTAGCTGTAAATTTCCAGTTGGCATTGGCTGTGTGATACTGATGATTAATGTGTAAGTGACCAAGATTTCAGGGATTATCAGAATACTTCATCATGGGTTTTTTTCTTTTGTTTGTCTTGCTTATGAATCTTGGCCAGTTAAATGTATTCTTGTATGAAAGTTATTGCTGGGTACACATGGCCATGCACTACATAGGGTCACTGATTTTGCGTCTCACTTGCAGGCACAGGGTTTCAGATACCTCAAGCGGCAGTGAATGCCCTTCAGATGAACCCCGCAGTACTGCCAGGGCAGCCGCAAGCTGCTGCTGTGGCAGCAGCAGCTGCACCAACAATAGCCACCCAGTGTTTCCTGCTGTCCAACATGTTTGACCCTTTAACGGAAACAAATCCTTCTTGGGATGAGGAGATTCGACGAGACGTGATTGAGGAGTGCCGTAAGCATGGTGGAGCTCTGCATGTCTATGTAGATCGAGCATCACCTGAGGGACATGTGTATGTCAAGTGCCCAACCATTGCTTCAGCAGTAGCCTCCGTCAATGCGCTGCATGGGCGCTGGTTTGCTGGTGAGTTATTTTCCATGTCTTGCTCAGAGTGGAATATTTGTGGTCTGAGATGTTAATGTCAGAGTGCTTTACAATTAAGGCATGGCTATTTTCAATGTAAAGAAAAAGTAAATCCTGGATAAAGTGAACATCTACATCCACTTGTTTATAGCAGAAAGCCACTAGCTCCATCTCGTGGGATTTTGCTGATTTGCCATAAACCCTCCTTGTAGCAGTCATTGAGAAGGGAACTGCACTTTTGTTGGTTTAGTAGTACAACGTCTTTATAACAAAAGTAAAGGGTGAGCTGCAGTTAACTTACACAACAAGGTGCAGGTGTTATAGCCATGATTGCCGTTAACTGCAATTGGACCTATTCATAATGTAGTCCGTCGATGAGCAACACTTAATGCACGTCTGAGCACGCCATCTTCACCGTTGATCCAGCCCTCTATGATGCACACATCTGTAAGCCAAGCGAATGAACCTCACCTGCATCTACACTCGTTAGCATTCATGGACAGTCTCAGTGAGGGGAATGCATGTCATTTCTCGGCACTGCGCACCGGAAATGGCTCGCTATCACCTGTCTCTCTCTCATCTCATATGCTACTGTGTGTCTCACTGTGCAGTTAGGCATGACTTCCAAGATTGTTACAGTGTTGGAACAGCTGTGCCAATTGCACCAAATAGCATGGAGAGCGGATGTTTGTGCCAGGCCTGTGCCAAAGCATCTGCTTTGGCAAACCCTTCTGTTGTCGATGCTCCTTTGCCAGCAGAACTGATATCAAAACCAGTGTCTCACTATCATCATAGAAACAAAATGGAGGTCGCAGATGCCGTCGGAGCCGTTCAGTTTGTCATTCGCGCATTTCTCTCTGAGGGGGGATGTGTGATCTAGTGCCGCTGCACCGCCTTGGCTGTGCTTTGTTTGGGTGACCAGATGTTGTAACAGAGTTTTGCAACGCTATTCTGCGCGTACGACATGATAATCAGTGCGCCTTGAAGTTCGTAATCCATTGGCATGACGATGCACGTACTTGGAGAGTTTCATATTGCAGGTTCGCTTGTAGCTGCAGTACTCTCTGCGTATTGATGAAGAAGCAATGCAGAAATGCCTTTCATGCAAAATTGCAAGGACATGAAATTAAAACTGACTAGATTAAACCTTAATTATAGATTGGAGTGAGTCTCCGACACAAACTCCTATGAGTGCAACAGTTGATGTCAGGTTCTATAAAGGCGCGCCTATATGATATGGTTTGTGGTGAGCCTCTTTTTGCACACCGTGACTGTCAAACAGCGTTGCATTTTGGTTTAGCAAACACACATTTGTTTACAATCTGTCTGCAGTGCTTTCTATGCCCCGTATCGCAGAGGCAACGAACCCAGCCATAGCACCCTTTGTGCTGTAGAGGAGCGTAATGCACTTTCTTGACCACACTCATAAGAGTGAACCCAAAAGTACTTTGTTTTGCTTCAAATCTTTTTGCCTGCACCAGGACTGTGCTGAAGGTTGAGATGGCTGTTCCACCACTGTTGTTACTACACAATCCCAGAGACCCGTGACTGCATTTATCGGCAACGGCATTCACAGTGTATTGTAGCGAAAGGAAAACAACAAGAATAGCATAACATTGTTGGTGTGTATGCACTGGACAGCTCAGAAAGATGGCATATTTGTCATTGCCAAGGATAAGAAACAACAGGGCCCTACCAATGTATTGTCAGCACCAGTAGCACATACACACAACACCAACGCATGGATGATGGGAGACATCTTCTGCAGGTGGATGACTAACTTCGGCAAAGATGAACTGAGGAGTGATCACCACCTTTTAAAGTCTACGTATCAATGCTGTATCACCAATCGTCTGCTCATTGACATCTGATAAGCCATGATTACTCTATTAGTGCAAGTCAGCTGACTGGAAGGTGCAGCTGGTGAAGACAGCCTGGAGGAACCCGCTTCCAGAAAGCAGGTTTCTCACGGTGCAACAGGTGATACCCCAGCAGTCATGAGCTTAGGGCTGGTTTGGGAGCCCACAGTTAAAACCTTGTCACGTGCAGCTTGGATTGTATAGATTTCATGCTAGTGAATGGATGAAATCACAACTGAGGACCTTATCACATCTGAGGAGCTGACCACCAATGAACTCGCCACAAGTGTTTCTGAAGAAGGAACAACAGCTGATGGTAGTGTCTTAGACCACGGAGGTGCTGCTCAGCCAATGACCTCTGGAGCAGGTGTTACAGCTGTTGACACTTTGCATATGAGCCAGAATTCCGAACTGGGTGTTCGCACGCATTCGGACAGTGCTGAGGCTGCCATTTTGAAAAGCATGCCACTTTCTTCAGAGGGTGTAAATGGAGTTGTCTACTTGATGCTTGAACTTTTTCAGATTCCAGATATTGCAAAAAAGCAGTTAAAGTGAAGTAATTTCTGACTCCTGCCCATTTCACTACAACTGAGCTACACTGTAGCTACAGTCCGCGAAGACTGAGGCATTGCATTGCCTATTTCCACAAGCACAAACCACATGCCCCAAACATGGTGGTCTCTATACCAGAGTGCCTTGCAAGCTTGTAGTAATTCGCATACCTCACATGAATGTGGCCACTACTGTGGGTTTGGCTTGGAAAGCCACGAGACTATGTCCGCCACCGCCTCGTGTTCTAGCGTGCCACCATGTACATGCATTCCAGCAGTGAAGCCGCTGACCGCAGAGGGCAAGTATACACTATTGCTGTCAGATAATCTACAACACTTTATTGCCTGTGGCAAGACCAGAAACACTGTACAGCATCCTGTCCCAAGGTGGTGGAAGAATCGGAGTGCCATTAACACACCGCTGCAGGCAATGGCTTGCGGTGAAACGCCGCCAGGGGTAAGGGCCTCTTGTGACTTTACTGCACTCTCAATGTTGCTGACTAATAGGCGTGATCGCAAGAGTTCAGGCAATCTCTATTAGTGGTTGCCTTTGGTAAGTGTGGCTAAGCGCACTATAAGCACACATAAACATGAGGCACCGCTCTTTGGCTAAGTGTTTAGAAAGGACAATGCAAGATAAGTGCTCACCACTGGTGCCAAGCACCATAGCAGAACTCAGACGATGCTCACATGAAGGAGCTGGCAGATGGTATATAAGAAATGTGCTTGCCTCAAGGGGCCCTGAGAGAGTCGCGTTTCTCACCTCATTTGGAAACCCACAAACATCTCATGAGACTGCAAGCGGTGCCACCATTAAGATATGATGCCTACCAAGAGGGCTGATATCGCACTCAGGTGTATGTTGGATACATATGAAAGCCCACGCCATGGCATTCGGCATACTGTCATGTTTTACTTCTTGCGATATATAAATGTGTTAATGAATGTACGTGTTGAATAAAGGGTTTGCTGAAAATACCTAGTGGTTTAAAGTATGCGCTTATTTTCTTTTTTTCTTTTTAAGGTAATTCAGTGTTATGAATTATAAATGCCAATATTTTTTCATGCTTTTTCTGTATGACCATCAAGTTTTGTACATTTACACCTATGAGCGATGGGTTACTGTTTCAGTATGTATTTCCTGCTTCAAAAAAACGTTATTGCAATCACTGCAAGGGTCAAATTAACAGTTCTTGAATAGTGCAAGGGCCAAATTCTCAAAGAACGCATGAGAAACAAAATTCCCTATGTCGCATTTACTGAAGGTTCCTGTTGTCAACGGAGAAGCTGGGTGTACCAGCTTAACTTATAGGGACTGTCTATTGCCCTTCATTGATTTCCTTTTTTTTTTTTTTATTGCAATTGAAAGTGCACCATTCGAAGTGTACAAGTCTGCAGGGGTTTCTCTAGGAAGTCGGCAGAAATTTTTTTAATGGAATTTTTCTGTCTTCGTGGTCAGCCTTTCACTTTGTGTAAGTGTGCCGGCAACACTGGCTACCGGATTTTTTAAATGTTAATTTATGTATGGTAGGGTTTGGGCCGTCTTGCTGCCAAGGATGAGCCACCACCAATAAAAACCTCAGGAACAACGTTTATTACGGGGGGACGTGGCAATGGGAACACTCAATTTGATCAAAATTCTCCATTTTTCAATTTGATTTTTTCATGATCCTTGGACCTGCTTTTACCTTGTGGTGGAATATTATAATGAAATACACAGTATTAATACAGAAATTGCCAATTATCTATGTGTTGTCACCCAAAATCGCAAGAAAATCGGGCTTCCAAAGGTGCCACCATCTTGGTATCAATGTAAAAAGGAGCAATCGAACCTGAGGATAGCCACACCACTGTGTTTTTCCAACAAAGAATACAATCAGCAAAAGTGAGCAAGAACTTAGCTGCTCAAAAGTAACATTTGACTGTTTTCATGAAATAAAACTTTGAGCTCCGTTTTCTCAGCTTCCATTTTTCGAGCAGTTGCTGTCAGTCATCCCAGTGCCATTTCATAACTAATGAAGCTAAATTCATTCTGTATTTTTCACTTAGATCCTGAAACATTAGTGAGCGCCGTAAAGCTATTCATTTCTACCTGCACATCACACAAACTTTTATAACTGTATTTTTCCAAAAGTCGTTAGTAAGAAAATATGTGGAGGACATTTCAAAAAAAATTTTCTGTACTGATTTGGACATAAAAAAGATCAATGAACAGCTTTACGGCATACAGTGGGCCGTAGTGTATATGCTTAAGTAAAAATGGTACTGAAATTTTGTCTAATTAACCGATTAATTAGGGGGTGACTGTAAGGGTCTATAAAGTGATGTAACTCAGAAACTGTGACAGGTAGCTTAAAATCGATTTCATTTAAGATATCACCATAACAAACTACATCAGTGTGCCAAATTTCATCAGTTTATATCCGTAAGTAGCAAAGATAGTTTTCATTGCCACGTCCCCCCTTAAACTAACTTGGAACACTGAACAATAGGAAGAATAAACAAACACTCGTGGGCAGCCACACTTGCCCTTACCCTTCACCATGCCGGGCACACAACGCCTACTTCACGCACACAGCACACAAGCCGCACACATTCTTGGCGCCTATCCACCGCCGACTGATTCCCACACATTCTCCCACTGAAAAAAAAAAAAGGAAAAGAAAGGCTTCTGTGTGGGCATGCCTCATCCTCCGTGGCCTGGCCTGCGGGTTCGCCTTCTGCCGATGCCAACCCTGCCGCTGACGTCAAGTTCACCGGCGCTGCTCCCCCGGTCGATTTCGTCCTTAAAGACGTCGCCCTTGCTGTCATCAATGACACTTTGTAGAACACCAGCCTTGCTTTAGCGGCAGACCCCCATCTTTCTCCGCCATGCCAGTGGTCGTTGTGGCTGCTACGCGAAGGTTGCTGGCTTGCTGCATGTCTGCGGCCCATTTACCGTCGTGTATACATCCTTGCCACCATTGGTGGCATATTTCTTGGCCTCTGCTGTGGCTCCAGAAGCAGCAGGCTGGACATTTGAACGTTTTCATACCTGTGCTCTCCCTCGCCGCGGTGGCTTATTTCTTTTTGTCACTGCCAGCGTCCCAATAGTAGTTGTCGTCGGCGTGGACAGTCAGGTCCTGCTCGGCCGCTTGAGCGACTAGCATCTTCATCCTCTTTAGCCAGTGAATTTTGCACGCGCTTTTTTCTGTCCATCTTGGTGTCGCTGCCGGCTTCTTCGCTGGCACTTTCGAGGTAATCTTCGTCATGGCAAGCTGTTAGCCACATTTGCTCTTCTCGTCCTCGCAGCTGGCGTCTTCATTTTCTGGGGCCGCCAAATCTTCTGCGGCACTGTCGTCCTCGGCGTCACCGCTGGATTCATCGCTGTCTATGTTTGGATCGACTTAACGCACCTTCTCGCCATGTTCGGCCTTTTCCGGTTTGCTTTCTCTGAACACCTCAGTTGCTCCCTGGTCCTGTGACGCTCTGCTGAGCCAGAAGCGCCGCCCATAATCCCTCCGCCAAGGACAGGACCATAATGCCTTGAGCCTCGAAATAGGCTGTGGTCGTCTCATCCAGCTGCTGGACCACCTCACGAAGCCTTTGCATCATTTCCTCCATCTTGCTGGCAGCAGGCGGCAAAATCCAGTTGGGCCGCAGTTGTGGGGTTCGGGCCATCTTGCTGGAAAGGATGAGCCACAGCTGATAAAAAACTCAGGAACAGTGTTTATTAAACTAACTCAGAAAACTGAAAATAACTGGGAACACCGAAAATTAGAAAGAACACTTGTGGGGAGCTGCACCTGCCCTTACCCTTCACCACGCCAGGCACAACTCCTACCTCGCGTGCACAAACCAAGCACGCTCTTCGCACCTGTCACCGCCAACTGTATGTGCACAGCCAGCGCATGCACCTTGTGCTTGTCCATCACTGTCCATCACTGACTCCCCCAGCTTGCTTCCGCAGCCGCTCTTACGGGAAGCAAGTAGCCCGCGTGCATCGCCAGTGCACAGCCTGTGCATCGTCGGCTGAGAGCAGCCTGACAACGGGCGTGACTCCCAGAATATGAAAGCTACTCTCCTTCGTGAAAAAAACGCTAGCAGATGTGTGCCAAATACAACTGTATGTAATACATTTTTGCTTTTAAGCAGGATAATTGAACCTGCTTGGTTTTCTTGTTTTTTCGTTACACTTGTAGGTTGACACTCCGTCTAGGAACTATAGAGCAAAGCAGATTGTCGTTCTGATGCACGCCAGCAGTCAGCGCTTCGGTAGTCTTCGCGCCTTGATCGCCATAGAAGTAGTGCCGCGGCACTACTTCTATCATCGTGAGGGCGTGTTCCTGAGACCAAGTATGAACGCAGCCCCTACAAAATTTGTCTTGCGTGGTCAGGTATGTTGAGTTGCGTTGTGCACTGCTCCAGGAGCACAGAGACTGCCGTCGACAAGCAAATGATGCGCCTTTCACTGCAATGGGCTGTGCATTCACAAAACGATCGGCTGACAACCCATTCGGTTTCGCTTGCAAGATCTCACCGTTTGCGGACGCTCCTTGTTTATGGCAGGTCCGCACAGGGATTTGGTGTGTGCAATTCAGTGTCTCAGGAGCAATGTGATTGAGTCATTTGAGAATTTTCCCTTGTGTACAACTGTTGCAGATCCTTGTGCCATGTAGAGGTGCCGCTGATGTCTACATGTAACGTGTTCGCATGCCCACAGCACCCAACCGACCTCCCTCTCCTCTGTTCTCCAGATTGCCCCTTATGCATTCCACAACTTCGCAAAGACAGGTTTCACTTTCATATTATATACTGATTCCTATGACAGAGGGATCAACCACACATTTTCTCGCAATTTTCAAGGCGAAGATAAAAATATCCTTCCGTTTTTATGGGGTCCAACCACACTCATTTTAATGTAAAGAATGATCTCATTTTTACAACTGAAAAATTTTTTCGAGCGGTAGACAGTCCCTTTAAGCACTAAAGCATTAACATATTTTCATTTTGACTTATGCACAAGAAGTGGTTGCTATTGCTCTGTTTACAGATTTTAGCTGTGTCACTCACTCACTGCAGAAATGTGTTTGCTTCTTTCTAACAAACATAATTTCTTTTCATCCATTTCTTTTATTTTAGGCCGAATCATTACAGCCGCATATGTCCCAGTCATGAGCTACCACACCCTTTTCCCGGATTCTGCAACGACAAGTGCCCTGTTGTGAACGAAAGAGGTGGCGCTTGGACATTGTTGCCTCCATCTTTGTCCACCTTTTTTCTTAATGCATAAGTTAGAAACTTTTGTCATAGCATGTTCTATAATCTTTTGTTCACCCTCTGTCTTATGTTGACCATTGTAAATGTATATAGCAGATCATGTGATGCTTTCAAATGCATACAGTAATAAATCACTTGTGTATATACATATATATATCTGTTTAGGCTATTTATTACAGAGCCCACATGTAAAGCTGGTGCAACAATACCTGCTTACAGTGGCTGCGTTTCAGTCATGACAGAACACTGAAAATGTCGGTGTGCCTTTGATGGAACCACGATTGCTCCTCAGCATAATTTTTAAGGTGATGGTAAGTAGGACAGTTATCTCATAATGCAGTGACACCACACTAGCCTTAATTTCCTCAAGAACCTGCAACCTGCCATTTATTTCCTGCTGCTCCTTAAAGGTTCACACAGGTCCTTGAAATCTTTGAAAGTCATTGAATTTCTTTTGCATCCTTTGAAACACTTGAATGTTGGGGGTTTTATAGTGGCCTGATCACATTTTTTTGCAGCTGTGTAAACCTGGCAAGCTTCTTCGCTTCCAGCATTCCCCGTGCGCTTTTTCCTATCTAGCTTGTTTTGGCTTCCAGTAGGCCAAAAGCTCTTATTTTACCTTTCCACAGTGGGCCTAGAGCGCCTTCACTTCCTCAAGAAAAAAACATGTAAACACTTTGCACTAGAGGTGCAAGGGTAGGTTGCAGCTGAGCTGGTGACCTTCCTCTCCTTCTTTCTCCATCCTCACCTTCACTTCAGTTTCCCACCCCTTGCTATTGGCCTCAAGATCGACCAATAGATGGCAGCACCATCACTGCGTTAGTGTGTATAAGCGGTCGGCAGCACCCATTAACATGCACATTGCGACGCAACATTTTGAGCAGTTTGAGGCAACTGTTAGCTAAATGAAAATGTTGACTGCAGTCAAATGGTTATACAGATGTGCTCCGAAGTCACGTTAGTCCTTGAAGCGTACAGAACGTTCCTATTTCATGTGAAAGAAGCGTAATCTGCCATTTCACGTGGCACTGGCATCACCCAGCCTCGCAGTCTGACTTCATCGGCATTTTCATCTCTCCTTTTTCTTTGGCCACATTTAAGTTGTGTCTACAATGCTGGAATTGGTGTTACCTGGGTAAAATATAGTTCACTATCGAGTTGTCGCTCATTTTTCACAAATGGCTGCAGAAAGAAAAGGCTGTACTGCACATTCAGTTGAAGTAGCACCCTGCGTACCCTACACAACTTCCAAATAATTTAACGAGTAAAAACATACGTTCAAGCAAAAAGAAGAAATAGTGCTGGTCAGTTTGAAGTTTCACATGGTTTTGCTAGGCTTGGTCTTCCTAAGTTTTCCAAGATCTCACTTGGCAACCTATTTAGTCTTAGCTCAGTTGGGCTTGTCTCAATCAATCGTAACTGCATTAAGCTTGTCTTAGGCATGTCAACTTAATCATACTTGGCTTATTAAGCTTAGTTTCAATTAGGCTTGACTTGTCATTAGCTTAATTGGACTTGGCTTAGCCTTAATTTGATTATGTAATTTGGCATAATTAGCCCTAGCTTAGTGTTGGCTTAGTTGTGCTTGGCTTAGCTTATTTGGCTATACTTAGCTGGGCATGGTTACTATGGAGACACGTGGCTCAAGCGCTGCTATTAGCAATACTTAACTGGGCGTGGTTACTATGGCGACACCAGCGCAAGCGTTATTTTCCGTCATGCTAACAATGCCACATTATGTATCGTCTAACTTCCCTAGCAAAAGTTCTAATAGAACAACTAATAGCCTATGAGGTTATTGCCACCAATAGAATTTATTTGTATTAGACTAATAGCTTGTACAAGACTTATAGGAAAACATAATACGATTGTTCTAATAAGACGTATGAGGCTTAATATACACTATAAAATTTTAACTCCCTTAAGGGTGTAAATGACCTAGCCCATGGGCACGGAGTAAGCTCATGGGCGACACCCTTTTTGTGTGTAGAGCAAAAATGGAGGACGCATGTGCTTCGCAATCGCACGTGAGTGACACAGCATTTGATTTTAGCTGCATTTATGATCACGAATTACACTGACAAGACACCACAGGAACATCACACATGCAAACACACACTCCACCATTTCAAACCAATATACAGAACCGAGAACATTCGCATTATTTCACATCTTTACAGAGACAGTCCTGTATATATACTCCAGATTCCTGACCTGCTATGTAGTGCCAGTGGGGAAATTACTGTTATGCGCAATTACAAAATAAGGATACACAGGACATCTCCCAATCAAGGGTAGGATAACTGGTATCTGTGCATCACACATTTCTGTTAATCTAAACCCACCAAATATTCAATGCCAAATTGCCAAGAAATCATACATCTCTAGGTTCCCCATTTACACCCTTAAGGGTGTAAAATTTTTACTGTGTAAGCTAATACAAACTAATAAAGCTATTTAAAGGATTACTGAGTTTCAAATTTGGTGCTTTAATAGTTATCTAAAGCCCTAGCCACCTTGCTTGAGAAAAGATCCATTAGACAAATTTCAAAAAGTCTTATAGAGCACATTGATATAAACTAGCAAGGCTAGTAGAACAATGTATTAGACTAATACAAACACCTATAAGACAAGTAAAGATTCCTATAAGACTAATACAATACTAATAGGACTAATAGAAAAGCTTATTAGACTAATACAAATCTCTATTAGAATTTTTGGTAGGGTTGTATTAAATGGCGGGCTACCGCTTGACGTATGATCCTCATGTAATACACTATGTATTCCTTTTTGGCAAACAGTTTAAGCGCCTAAGTGCCAGAGTTCACTTGTGAGGCGGACGCCTTCTCCGTAGTGGTATCAATACATATGTACAACAGGACGACGTCTTAACCACGATGAAGGCTCATCACAGAACTGCTAAGTGACAGTCAAGCTAGTATACAACATTTAACAAGTACATCGTGACGTAGGTGCATGTGTCAGGTTATTTTCGTCTACCACTGACAGATATTTGTTCCAGCTCATATGAGCTCACTTCTGTTGCCACCAAACAGCATATCGCAATATGGCATCAATACCGCACAGCATATACGTGTTCAGGATTCCAGCGTAATTTGTTTACAAGAACTGCAACTGTACTTCGTCATATGCTTGAAAGACACGGCAGCACCTAAACTGAAGTAATTGTGCCGGACTGGGTGTGTGACGGTGGTATGGCACACTGTCTACACAAGCACTCGGTGATCCTAGCAAATGGGGAAGAATCGTGGTGACTTGGCTTGTTAGTTGCACATCACGTTTTTGTCGAACGAGAATGTTTTGTAGTGTAATAAACCCTGACACAAAGAAACACAAGAGAGCACGAAGACAAGAGAAACACAATAGTGCTCGTATGTTGTCCCTTGTGGTTACGTTAGTGTGCATGTTTATTGCATTACAAAACATTCCTGGAAGAGGGAAGGCTGCAGTGCAAGAAATACTTTTATATAATCGGATAAGAATACATGCAAGCATTTAACACTGCTGCAGCAGAAGGAACAAACATCGTGGAGGCTGTACGCACATATATAAATGTGCAGTGGTTAGCAGGCGACACTAGAAGCCATCCACACTTGGGAGCTTCGTCCGTCCGCAGACTTGGTTCGATCTCGAGGCAATACTGTTCTATACATGGGTATACTTTGCTTTCATCTCCCGAGTTACATAGCAAGGCAATGTCATTAGCAAATCTGAGGCTACTGAGGTATTCCCCATTAACCCTTACACCCACCTGTTCCCAATCCAGTGTTATAAGTACTTCTTGTAAACATGCTGTGAATAACATTGGAGAGACTGTGTAGCTCCTTGTTTTATGCCCTTCCTTATAGGTATTTTGCTGCTCTCTTTATGGAGGACTATGGTGGATGTGGAGCCATTGTAGATGTCTTCCATAGTGCTCGTCTACCCCCTGATTCTGCAGTGCCTGCATGACTGCCGAGGTATCGACCGAATCAAATGCTTTCTCGTAATCTATGTAGGCTATACTCTGCGCATTTCTCTATCAGTTGATTGATAGTGTGAATATGGTCGACTGTTGAGTAGCCTTTACGAAACCCTGCTTGTTCGTTAGGTTGACTTAAATCTAAGATGGCACGAATTCTGTTAGCAATTAGCTTGGTAAATGCCTTGTATACGACTGACAGTAAGCCAATCGGCCTATTTTTTTCAAGTCGTTTGTGTTGCCTTTCTTATGGATTAGGATGATGTTCGCATTCTTCCAAGATACCGGTATGCTCGCAGTCATTAAGCATTGTGTATACAGGCTTGCCAGCTTTTACAGTATAATCTGCCCACCATCCTTTAAAGGGCAACTCCAGCGGTTTTTTCACCATGTTCTGATATCATTGTTTTCCAATAGTACTGATAGTCCGGTAACCACCAGGGTGGTTCACTTTGCTCAGAAACGCACCAATAATTTTAAATAAGCAACTGAAAGTCGTCTTCAAACTGAAACCGAAATGGGTAGAGGGCTTCGTGGAGCGTGTGAAGTCGCGACCTTCCCATCACCAGAAATATGGAACTGACGCCAAAGAAATGCCAGTGGTGAAGTCATCCGAGCTTTTCTGATCTTGACAGCAACGAATCGAGCGCTGAAGCATCACCGTTTTGCTTTTGAAGGCCTGCTTTTAAGGCTCGGGTAGGAAGCGCGGAGGTGATGACGTCAAAAACACAGGGTGGCCCGCGTGAGAATCCGCTAAAAATTTTTAAAATTCATTTACAGGAAAACAAAGTGACCTACTTCTGCCTGACTTGGCATATCTTATTACAGTACCGAGGAGAATATATATTGAAAATTTTATTGAGATCAGTGGACACTGAAAAATCACCGGAGTTGCCCTTTAAGAGATCTTCTGTTGTTATCTGGTCCTCACCAGGTGCCTTAATTTCCCGCTTGCATCTCTTTCAAAGCTTCGGGAGATGAATTACAAAGCATGATTGCTGACCTAAACAGGGAAAGTAGAACAGTGGGCCTGAAAATTAATATACAGAAGACTAAAGTAATGTTCAATAGCCTTGGGCGAGCACAGCGGTTTGAGATAGCTGGCGAGGCTCCGGAAGTGGTAAGTGAATATGTCTACTTAGGCCAGGTAGTGACCCGTGATCCGAATCGTGAGGCTGAGATAATTAGGAGGATAAGATTGGGGTGGAGTGCATCTGGCAGGCATTCTGATAATGGTAGCTTAACATTGTCTCTGAAGAGGAAAGTGTACAACAGCTGCATCTTACTGGTCCCTGCAGAGCAGAAACTTGGAGGCTAAGAGGGTTGAGCTTAAATTGAGGAAGACTCTGCGATCTCTAGAACGAAAAATGGTAAGTGTAACCTTTAGGGACAAGAAGAGGGCGGAGTAGGTGAGGGAACAAACGTGTGTTAGGGACATATTAATAGAAATTTAGAAGAAAAGGGCGTGGGCGGGCTACGTAATGGGAAGACAACCGTTGGTCATTAAAGGGCAACTCCGGCGTTTTTTTTTCGCCGTGTTCTGATATCGATGTTTTCGAACAGTACTGATAGCCCTGTAGCAGCCAGCGTGGTTCAGTTTGTTCAGAAACGCACCAATAATTTTAAATAACCGACCGAAAGGCGTGTTCAAACCGAAACGGGTAGACGCTTCATGCAGCGTATGCGATGACGTCACAGCCTCCCCGCTATCAGAAATATGGAGAAAAGTGACAGTGGCGAGGCCATCCGACAATGTATTGAGTAATGCCAGCTTTTCTGAACTTGATAGTGACGATTTGAACGCTGAAGTACCGCCGTTTCGCTTTTGAAGTCCACGTGCTCGGGTAGGCAGCGTTGAAGGCGATGACGTCATAAACACAGGGTGGCCCGCAGGGGAACCCGCTAAAAAATTTTAAAATTCGTTTCCAGGAAAACTAAATAACTTGCAAACACCTGGTTTGGCATATATTATTACAGTGTCCTGGAGAATACATAGTGAAAATTTCATTGAGATCTGTGGACACTGAAAAATCGCCGGAGTTGCCCTTTAAGGGTAACAGAATGAATTCTTAGAGAAGGCAAGCGTGGCAGGGGGCTGCAGAAAGTTAGGCGGACAGATCAGGAAGTTTGCGGGGACAAATTGGGCCCAGCTGGCACAGGACAAGGAAAATTTGAGATCTATGGGAGAGGCCTTTGCCCTGCAGTGGGCGTAGGCAGGCTGATGATGACTTTGTTTTACCCTCTCCTCATTTCTCACTCCCTCAGTCACACCACTCTTCACCCTTACTTCCCTTTCTCACCCCCTTGTTATACTATCCTATGTGCTGGGGGGCGATCGGAGATGGTATTTTTTTGCGAGTGTTCGGAATCGCCGCACGCGATTGGCCAGCGCCGCTCCGGTGTCGTCATCCGCGGGGCGTGCCCACGGAACACCTACATATAACCAAATTAGAGAAGAGAAACTGTACCTTTGACAGTGCAACGAAAAATAAGGGTAGCGGTGGTGTCCTAAGCTAATATATAAGGTCAAAAGATGGTGCTGCATGTACTCATCATCATTGTTTAGATGTAATATGGCCGCTTTGTTTCTGGCGCCTACGCCTTTTGGCCTTATTGAGAGCCCCTAGCAGGAAAATTTCAAACTAAAATATGGGGTTAGGTTAGTAGTTCCACTCTGCGTGCAACTTGATGGAACGCGCCGCGGTTGGTTTTTTTTTTTTCGCCACCTGTAGCGACTTGTAGAACGTCGAGCCTACCGGGGCCCCGAGATGTCGGTGTCGTCAAATTGACGTCAATTCCCTGTCAATCATTTTCAAACCGAGCGTGTCGTCTGCTATGCGGAGAACGATGCCCGAGGCCGATCGCTCAGCGGTTTACGAACGATTTACGAACGCTTTGCGAACAGCGCGCGCGGCAGCAGCTCCGCTTGGATTGAAACGGCGGCTGCGGCTGCGGAATGAGGCGTCACAGAGGGAAATGGCGGTCCACTTGGGCGCTGAGTCCTCGCATTGTCGTCGCTGAAATAGGACGCGGAGAAGCTGGAGGTTCGCGATGTATTTGGGGATTTGACAGAAAGTGAATTCCGGCGTCACTTTCGCCTGTCGAAGCGAACAGTACGTTGGCTGTGCGCCGAACTTGATACCGAGAGAGAGAGAACTTTATTTTAGGAAAAAAAAAAAAATCCTCGCCGCCACCTCCTCTGCTCGTCTGATAGCCTGGAGTTGTTTCTCCAGGCTTGAGTCGCGGTGAACGGTGTCCCACGCTCCAGGCGAGGGAGTAGTCAGGAGATCGGAAATCGGGTGCCAAAGAGCCCGTGGTATTTCGACGGAGAGAAAAGAGCTGCGCATGTTGATGTTCTTTGCTACTGGAAGCTTCCAGCGCGCTGTCGGTAGTGAAGAGTTTGTCGGGCTTTCACAGTTGGGGTGCACCTCCAAAAATGCGAGAAGGAGCTCCCTCTGCCTCTGAGCACCCGCGGGCCGAGATTCACGTTTTTTTGCGAGGACATGGTAGCAGCAGACGACAACACGAAATTTAGATATGACGCCACTTACGCGCACGCTTCTTGTTTTTCGCGCCCGCGACACCGCTTAGCGAACCTGCAGAGAAAGATATTGATGCTTAAGAGCGTGTTTACGTCTGAGAAGAAGAAAGCACCGTTTTTTAAAAGGAGCAGCTTCCTTAATTTCTCGGGAGAAACATTTTGACTTTCAGAAGCAGACGACAAACGGAGTACGTCATCATCCGAGGAGCGCGCCGCTTCCCCATTGGCCGCGCCGGCCGCGCTCCTCCCATTCTCAAAGCATTGCTCAAAGCTATCGTGGACCACCCACTTTTTGACGTCAGTGTTCGGAAAGCGTTCTCGAGCGAACAGCCGATCTCCGATCGCCCCCCTGGTGGCCTTATCCTCCGAAGTGTGGATAGCTCCTTGCGTCGTCTCATAACCACCGCTTTTACATGCGCGCCTCCTCAATTTTTTTCAATGCCAGTCAGATGCGTCCGATCCGGCTGTTCACCACCCTCTCCGTCGACCATTTCCTACTCTTTCCCGTCGGCTAGTGCTCGCGCCTGCTTCACGGTCGGAGGGGGAGAGTACCCTCTATGTGGCGCCTTGTGGCCGCTGATGGAAGAAGTATTTTTTGATAAGTTGTACCTCTATCCACTGTGCGGCGCTTTGAAACCCTCTTCACTAAAGCCCCTTGATGTTGGAAAGTAACGACACTCTCCTCCACACGCGCGCTTTCCTCCTCAATCCTCCTCGGATTTCTTCCCTCCCCGCGCCGGAGCGGTGCGCACGGCACGCTGAACCCTCCAGTGGCGCGTTGCAACCGCATTGGGAGAAAGTGTGCGCGCTTTATTCGGCCCTTTGAAGCGCCAAATAGGAATTTATCCCTTGTGAAACTGGCGTGAGGATAGTATATGCTTCCAGTATAACTTCATGACAGATGTTTTTATTTCGGGACGCTTCGGTTAAAACAAGCGAGAGCGCACAGAAAAAAATGAGTACCTGCCAGTGGCTGCGCGCGGTTTGCCTCGCCGTCGTCCATTGGGCGCGCCTTACGGTGACGAATACAATGCAAGCAGCGTAGAATAGACTGGAGAATGTGTTGCATGTAAGTGGTTACTGAATAGATTAAATATCTAACGAAGAACAAATAGTTTACTTAAAGTGAATTTACCGGCACAGGCGGGCCGAATGCCTTTCTATCAATGCCACTGTGCAAAACACGTGCTGTGTTTTCGAAAGAGCCTATATATACTTTGTCGTGGTTAAATGCAAGCGCAGCACGCACGCGCATACCAACACATACATATACATACATGCGCTGGAACACGCGCACATGAACATTCGCGAACGATTGCACGCACGCGCGCATACGAACGCACGGGTGCACGTACACACATACGCAGACACACTCAAAAATACACACGCGCATGCGACCACATGCGCACACGTACTCGCACATGCACACGGTGCACAAACGCAAATACATACACACGGGCGAACACGAACACGCGCCCATAAACACGTACACGTGCGAACACACGCAAAAATACGCACGCGAGTACATTACACCACACGCACATAGTACGCGCACACGCACGACACATGCACGTACGACCACACGCACATAGATACATGCACACGCATGTGTCCACACACATGCGACTAGCACATACATACACACGCACATATCAACACACATGCGACAAGCACATGCATACACACGCATATATCAACACACATGCGACAAGCACGTACACACACGCGCTCGCACATGGATACATTGTAGCGTCGCGCGTGGGCCGTTCGTGTCGGTGATCAAGTTTGGCTTACTGATGGAGGCACGACTCCGAGTAGTTGAAAATGAAAACTTAACATTTATTTACATTTCAACTATTGGCACAGCGAACTCGGGCACTGAGACCCTGGCTGTCCGATCTCCGTCTCTCGTCTCCCTCCTTTCATCCCTCGCAGCCTTCTACTCCATCTCCCAGGGCCATTCCAAGACAGGAGGGGCGGCCGGGCGGAGGCGAGGCTCCCTCGGAGCCGCAGCACAGCAGGGGTCGAAGCGTGCGTGCCAGGTTGTCCTCCCCCAAGTCGACAACAGGTATCTTTTCGGTGGGCCAGAAAGTCGACTCATCCTCGTTACGCGCCGTCTCCTAACGACACCAAGGTGGTTTCGGGGCCAGAGAGTCGACTCATCCTCGTTACGCGCCGTCTCCTAACGACACCAAGGTGGTTTCGGGCTGGGTGGTCGCGACCTTGGGCGAGAAAGGAACACGTGCTCCCCATAAGGTCATCTCGCAGCCCCGATGCCCGCGGCTATGGCGCGCTTCACCGACGCCCTATCTTGAAACGCAACAAACTCCTCCGCCGCCGGGAGATCCGACCTAAGGGTGGCCAGCTGTCTGGTCGCCCGAAGCGTCGAGGTGCTTTCTTGGTGCGATGAATGAGAACACTGCAGCTGGAAGCTGTCTCAGCACAAAACACAAGCACAACACATTCACCGCGGTGGGCGTGCCCAAGCGACACGTCCGCCGGACACTAAAGTTCCCACAACGCTTTACACAATTCTACCTCTTTCTCTGCTACTTTTTTCTTATCACTGTCGTGGCCAGCTCTCGCAAGGTTGGAAAACAAATACCATATGACGTTTTCCTGCACAGCGGACCGAATAGAACAAGTTTTCTTAAAGCAACAAGAAAAAAAAATGGAAACCTCTGTTGGGTTACTAAAATCCGCGACTAAGTCTGCCCGCGTTCTTCCTCTGGCTCCCTTTTCCATACTCCACCTCAAAATTTTATTCCTGCGAAATGAGGCTCCATCTTAGCCGCCTCCCGTTTTTGCTCGACGTTCGGTTCAGCCATGAAAGAGGGCAAAGGTCGCTCTCGACCGTGAATTTTGTGCCTTGAATATAGCATCCTAATTTTTTGAATAGGCCACACTATACACAAACACTCCTTTTCTGATGTGCTGAAGGCTTCTTCCCGTGTGGTAAGTTTCCTGCTGATATAGAGCACGGGATGCTCTTCACCACTATCGTTTATTTGGGCCAGGACTACACCCAGAACACGGTTGCTGGCGTCGCACTGGAGAACAAATTCTCTCCCATAGTCTGAAATCACTGTGGCCTTGCTTAAGAGCTCGACCCTCTCCTCTATATCAGGCAAGGGGTACACTGGGTCCTTTGTTACGGCATTCAGCATTTGATAGTGCACGCACGGCGGTGGATCTTTCCCGGGTACTTCAACGAGCATTAAGGGTGAGCAATAGTCACTGCATCCTTCCTTAATTACACCCAGGCGAAGCGTCCTTTTCACTTCTGGCTTCATTATGCCTAGCCGCCGTGGGGACATGCGGTAAGCCTTCGAACTAAAAGGAACCGCTGTTGTCTGCTCGATTTGACGCTGTACCAAATGAGTCCTTCCGAGGCAAACCGCTCTCAAAACTTTCTTGAGTGCGGCGTGCCCTCTCCACGCTGTTACTTTGAGGGCGATATATCGAGCTATGCAAAATCCTGACCCCGCACTTCTCGAGAAACGTTGTCGTGAGTGCGCTCGTGAACACCGTTCCTTGATCGGATTGCATCTCTGCCGGGAAACCAAGGCGCGAAAAAATGGAAAGCAGTGCATCGACTACCTCTACCGAAGTTGCCTCTTTCAATGGTACCGCCTCAGGAAACTTGGTCGCCGGACACAACAACGTTAGAATGTACCTGTTTCCCGCCGGTGTTTTCGGCAGTGGTCCCACCAAATCCACAACCACTCTGCGAAAGGGCTCAGAAATAATTGGCACTTTTACCATCGGTGCTTTCCATCGGTCGTTAGACTTGCCTGCTCTCTGACAAGTATCACAACTGCGCACCAAATTCTCCACCTCTCTGAAGCACCCTGGCCAATAAAATTCCTGCAGCAGCCTTTTCTTCGTTTTATTTGTACCTAGGTGTCCTGCCCACGCGTGATCATGACAAAGGCTCAGTATGTCACTGCGATACGGTGCCGGAACCACCAATTGATCGTAAGATCGCCCTCGCCTGTCTCGGTACTTACGGTACAGGACGCCCTTTCTCACTTCGAAAGAAATGTTTTTCGACGACACCCCCTCACTGCTTCCGCTGTTCAGAACTCCTAACGTCGGATCGTTCTTTTGTGCCTCTCGTAGCGTTTCTCGATCAACACCCAGCAAGCGCTCGTAGCTAGGCGCAGTCGGTGCTAACACCGTTCCCTGAAAACTGTCATCTTTTCCTTTAGACTTTCTTTTCTTTTTCTCAACTGGCCGCTCCTTATCGCGAGAATCCTCCAGATTTTCGGGGTTCTCCTCCTCCGGCGCAACTACGCTTTCGGAGCTGGATACTTCATCTTTTGATTGGACGCTTTCACTATCGTCGTAACGCAGCTGTTGAGCGAGTGCGCGCGCTTTTGACCTTGTCAAAGCCATAACCTGAGCTTCAGCAAATGTGCATCCCCTTTTATTTAGCAGCGACTCTGAGTTGTTCGAGAAAAGGTAAGGGTAGCCCTCGGGTAGCCCTTTGGACACTGCTGCCACTGTCTCGATAGCTCCGAAAGGTCCCTCAATCTGTACCTTTGCCATAGGTAAGCACACTGAGTCTTCGCTGACGGCCTGCCTTATCCACGCGCATTCGGATAAGTAGTCGTCAGTTTTTACATAGCTCGGATGAACGACATCCATGGTCGCCGCGGAGTCCCTCAGCACTTTACATTCTTTCCCATTTACCATGAGGTCTGTCATGTATGGCTTCAGTAGATCAATGTTACTTGGATGATCGCTTATGCAAGCGAATACGGGCCTTTTCTTTGAACAGTTTCGGGCGAAATGACCTGTTTCCTTGCAGTTAAAGCATGTCACCTGAACTCTGGCTTCGAGCTCTTCCGAGTGATTTGCGGGTTTATTACTACCCCTTTCAGGTGCTTTCACTATGCCCTCAGAGCGAGCTGAACTCTGATTAGCGTCGTCTCGTTTAGCTGCGGTTTGCTGTCCTCGAGGGTACGCTTGTGGCCGTGGGGAAGGCTTTTGATAATTGTGCACGCCATAGACCTGAGTCCTAAGGCCTCGACTTACGACATACTCATCAGCAAGCTGTGCGGCACGCTTTACAGACACACCTTCCTGTCGATCCCTAACCCAAAGGCGCACGTTATCGGGCAAAGTCTCATAGAACTGCTCTAAGCAGATTAGATCTCCCAATTTAGTGAAGTTATCCGCCCCTGTTCCTTTCACCCACTCCGAAAAATTGTCCCTCAGGCTACACGCAAACTCCACAAAACTCTCGTTAGACTTTTTCCTTTCCTGGCGAAATCTCCTCCGAAATTCCTCCGTTGAAAGCCTGTATTTTGCGAGCAAGCTCGATTTCACTGAGCTGTATTCGCCTGCCTCGGCTGCGCTAAGTCGGGCCACGACTTGCGAGGCTTCTCCCGGCAACAACGCAAGCAACCGCTCTGGCCATGTGTCTCGGTGAAATGAATACTTCTCACAAATCCGTTCAAAATTAACCAGGTAGAGACCGATGTCATCGCCTGTCTTGTACGGCTGAAGCAAGTTTGTCATTTTCACACTTTCCGCTGGAGGCGGTGGCGCCGCATCCGCACTGCGCGCCAATCTCGCCTGCTCTAGCTTTATTCTTTCGAGCTCAATTTCTGCCTGCCTTTGTTCCCTCTTTTCCTGCTTCTCTTTCTCTTCCGCCCTTTCATTCCGCTCGCGACATATCTTTTCCCAAGCATCTGTGAGCTCGTCCTCCTCGAAACCCACTTCTTCGATTGCAGCGCGAATTTCGGGCTTCCTCAACCTACTGTTTATATCCATTCCGAGCTCTGCTGCCAACAGCAGAAGCTCTTCCTTTCTTAACACGGTGATATCCATGCCTTCGAGAGCCGGCTACGAGTTTCCCTGAATTAACCACGCACCCAGTGGCGGTTAGTCAGACCTAATTGCCCGATACAGAACCCTGTCCTTATCGTCCAGCAAAACGTAGTCGCTCAAGCACTCACCGAACTGCGAGCTTGCGAAGGTCGTGTCTCCCGGAGCCACGTTGCCAGGTCCGCCGATCCCAGATCGTGTGGACTGCGCCTTCTGCTGCTCTTCCTCCGAGTCGTTCCAGCCTCCACGCCGTTACTGCGACGGTTGTGTCTCCCGGAGCCACGAAGAGGAGCTCTGCTGATCCCTGATCCACAGATGTCGCTCTTCCGTCGACAGTCTTCCGCCAGCCTCTTCTTGATCTCGCCGCTGCCTACCAGTTTGTAGCGTCGCGCGTGGGCCGTTCGTGTCGGTGATCAAGTTTGGCTTACTGATGGAGGCACGACTCCGAGTAGTTGAAAATGAAAACTTAACATTTATTTACATTTCAACTATCGGCACAGCGAACTCGGGCACTGAGACCCTGGCTGTCCGATCTCCGTCTCTCGTCTCCTCTCCGTTTCATCCGTCGCAGCCTTCTACTCCATCTCCCAGGGCCATTCCAAGACAGGAGGGGCGGCCGGGCGGAGGCGAGGCTCCCTCGGAGCCGCAGCACAGCAGGGGTCGAAGCGTGCGTGCCAGGTTGTCCTCCCCCAAGTCGACAACAGGTATCTTTTCGGTGGGCCAGAAAGTCGACTCATCCTCGTTACGCGCCGTCTCCTAACGACACCAAGGTGGTTTCGGGGCCAGAGAGTCGACTCATCCTCGTTACGCGCCGTCTCCTAACGACACCAAGGTGGTTTCGGGCTGGGTGGTCGCGACCTTGGGCGAGAAAGGAACACGTGCTCCCCATAAGCTCATCTCGCAGCCCCGATGCCAGCGGCTATGGCGCGCTTCACCGACGCCCTATCTTGAAACGCAACAACATATATACGCACGTGCACAGATACCACCACGCGCAAATACATACATACATACGCAGACATACACAATAAAAGCACGCACATACATACATACGTACATACATACATACATACATACATACATACATACATACATACGCGCATACATACATTATACACGCGCGCACGCGGACACATATATGCGAACATGTACACACAAACACACACAGATATACAGACGCGTTCACACACGCTATCGCAAGCTCACACATACATATACACAGGCACAGACACGCGCGCACACACGCGCACAATTACGAAGCAGGAGTTGCAGGCACTTAACTTATGAATTAGATCATTTGAAAACTAGCGCATGCACGAGAACACTGTCCAATGCACGAAGTCAACAAAACATATAGGCGTTCTCTACTGTACTGAACGAAGAGTCCGGGTATGCAAGGTACATTGAAATATCCATGCAACTTCACCAACGTCCTAAGGAAAACTGTAACGGTAAACACGCACGGAACTGTGTGCTTAGAAGGGGGACATGCTTTTCCCCGACGTTTTGAAGCTACTGCTTCCGGCGCACAACATTCAGTTGTCCTCGAAGGATCGAAAATCATGCTAGCCCTTCCTCTGTCTTACTGCTGCATTGAAACGAATGCAAGCAAGAGATTTCCACCAGGGCTAGGTCAGCTAGTATACCCCCCAGGTAAGCGATAATAGCACCACTAGCGCCAGTTTGTCCCCTGGTGTTTGGTAGGCCAAACTGTGAAACCAAAAAACAATAAAAAGTTGCTGATGCTGCTATGGCAACGCTTTTGTTGATGAGAGAGGAGGAAGTGCCGAGCTGCTTGTCGTCTGCTATGCGATCGACGAGCGCGCGACCGCTTGCAATTTTTTTCAGGTTGCGTTGCTGCTGCATATCTTGTTTTCAACAACTTTCGTTTGCTATTTTCTCGAACTTTCAGCCCAGCCACAAAGCATTTGTTTGTAACTATTTCTCGTTTCAACGCGCACGAGCCAGCAAGCCTTGAAGCGTGATAGTTTTGTTTGAGCAAGAAAACGGTGTAGTCAGAAAATGTGGTTGATTCACTCATTTTATTAGCAACGCATTGAAAACGATAAAACTCAACAGACGCCACAATAGCACAGAGCAGTGTATCTCGTACGATAAATACAAATGTTCGCATTCTGTATCGGTTACACAAGCATAAGAGAAGTCTTCAAACAATTCATCGTATACAGAATATCGCTGCAGGGGTCACCACGTTTATTGACTGTAGACAATTCTCCAGAAACGACGGTTCATAGTGACACGTTTGTGAATAATGAACTGATCATGCAGTGCAGATAACCTGCACGTTTAGCCCAACACTACCAGCCCCTTTTTCTATGAAGCTTGCTGGTAGAAATCACCTTCTATAGCAAGCTAACTTCCTGTATAACTCAGCTTGTGCTAATGTACCATTGCATACTGAGCAAATTATATTTACGTTATAACACTTGGCTATGTTTCTCGATACGTCGCGTAAACCGTCGTTCAAAGCTGTAGCATTGCTAACAGGGCATCATTACAGAATTTTACAGCAGTACATTGCAGTTATTCCTAGCAATTTGTAATGCCCATATGTTCTATCACAGTTTAGGCATGAGTATCACAATCCTACAACATCAAACAACAAATGACACCCTGTAGACAGAGCTTTCCATTGAGAAAAAAAATGCAGTATAGGTAAGTGTCGATGGTTAATCATCATTGGAAACTGGGCTATAGGACAGCGTCATGCGCAAAGGTATTACGGAACGCGCACCTTCGGGACATGGAAAAATGTTTACAAAAGTAACTCAGATCTACAGTATTTAATTAATCAGCCTGGGCAGATATCTCAGAACAAGCCTACTCTGACCGGTTTTCAAAACATTCCTCTAATATGCATGAATCATATAAAGCATTTATTTTATAGAGCTCATAAGCTCAGCTTCGTGCATAATGTTGGAAGCATAGGACAAATCTGAGCTGTACTATTACTTTTGTAATTAGCTGGAGGTAATTTATCATTTGACTTTCGAAGACGCCTTAACAAACCGGTGAAAGCGCCTCAACTTTGCTCGTACACTTGCTTGTGGCACAGCGTGCTTTCTTGACCTACAGAAATATTTGACTTTTCTAGAAGGAGCTTCTTCCTCCTCATTTGATATTAAAATTAAAGTATGCCTGGCAAGAATGCCGAGTACTATTAGTACTTGTGCAACTTCACCACATCAAGTACAAGATCTCAAAATTCGTGTTCGCAGCAGTGAATTATAGCGCAACAATGTGAGCTATGAATGTCTGCACAAAGACAATACCTTGCACGCTGTTTGCACAGACATCGAAATGCGCTAAAGTGTTTTGTTTTGGCAGGTTTCGCGTAGGCACTTTCGGCGAAGTGGTCCGAACAGAGGCAGTAGCCGTCGTACAGTTGCTCCTGTGCGAGTCCCTCGAGGTCTGCCCTTTTGGCGTAATTTCGCCCTACGTCACACCTAGAAAATGAAACAAATACCACCATGGAAATCAATAAACAACACGTAAAAGCGACACTAATATAAAGAGTGCGAAAAAGGGAGAAAAGAATGTGTCACAGGTTCAAAAGCAAAGCGCAGCTTGGCCTTAGCGCAGGTAACACGAACTTCACGTTACACGGAACGTAAGCAGTCACTGCTACGTAAATGATTTTGGGGGCTTATTTCTTAAGCATTCAAATGTGGTAGAGCCGCTACAAGGGACTGGTCATCGGAATGATCTAAAGCCGAACCAGTTCGTCGAAGAAGCGCATTCAGCGAACATACTTTTCACGATTTCTTCTCGAAGAAAAAGAAATTAAGAGCCACCGCTAACAAAACCGATACCGAAGCGAAATTTCCGTCTGCGCGGCAGCTGGCATCAATCGGCTCACGAGAAACTGTCCACAAGTAGCTTTACATGCTTGCTACATTACTGAAAAATGCGCAGTGCCAAACAAAAACCCGCTGTAAAGCGCCAACAGCAATCTTTCGGTTCGCCCTGTAGCTGATTTGATAAGGATAGCCCTCGCTTCTTCGTACCGAACAAAAAGTGTACTTACCTTTCGTCCGCTGCGAATTGGAATTTCGCTGCGCTGTTTCTTCCCGAGTTGTGGCACCAAAATGCACCGCAGCACGCCTTGTGTCCTTTTCCTAGTTTCGCCGACATTTTGAGCGCGTTCATACTCACAAACACCGAAATGTTCACCTTCAAGGCACTTTAAGAAATTCCACACGTGCACAGTGAAAACGGCAGGAGCAGACAAACGGAGTGGCAGCAGAAGAGATAAGAGCGAAAGCGCCGCCCGTCGGCGCAATGAACGCTGCGTCTGGATAAATATATATTGTGTTAAAAAAAGAAAATACCTGAGGACACATTTTATTTCTACACATAATTGCATAACTTTACTTTATTCATGCGTAGGTTGCAAAGATAAAGCCACACATGCAAACATTGCTGAATTTTCGCTTCCTACCAAAACAATGGCGGACGCTTTATTTCGAATACCGAAACTAGTCGAAGTGTCCGGCCCCTGATTTCCACAGCAAACGAAGTTCACACCGCTACATAAAGGCGGAAACACTTGCGAAACGCACGTTAGAAGCCGCAGGGCGACCACCGCTGGGCAGGCGCATGGCGGGCGAGGGGAACTAGAAGCGCGCGAAAACAAGTGCGTCGCTTTCGTGACGTCAAGGTCACCTGATTGCGCGCCGCAGCCACTCAACACCCTCTAGAAAAATATGAAGGCCTTAGTTCTTTTCCCTTTCCACTCGCGCTACGTCAGCAGATGGGGCGGACGCGAGGCGGCGAGCGCGTTTTGCGGTTTTGCCCGTCGCCGCGACACGATGCATCTGCGTCAATAAAGAAAAAAAAAAAACGATGCATCTGCGCGTCCGGATCGTGCTGGTGCGCGTTCATCGCGCGTCTCCAGAAACTCATTCGCCGGCGCGTAAGTACAGTCGTACAACCTCTCTTGAACAGCGTTCCATATCTTTTTTTTTTTTTTCAATCCGCCCCATCGTGTGACGTCACGCGAAGAGAGCTAAGGCCTTCATATTTTTCTAGAGGGTGTTGAGCCACTCCGCGTTGCGGATGCGCTGGCTCCGCGAACGAAGGGGAGAAAACGAGGAGGTTGACGGCTCCGGCGAGGGTGTCGCGGCGTAGTTCAAAGAGTGGCGGTACTTTCCAACATCAAGGGGTTTTACTCTTCACTGCCACGCTAGGCTGTCACGCCGAGGGTTGACGAGACGCAACTTTTGCTGATGGCGCGCCTCCGTTCCGCTGGCAGCGGTGTGGCGCAACGTGCGCTGCCGATGGACATTTATCTCGACAACGCTGCTGCACGCCGGCTTTGAAAAAAATATGCTACACGAGTATTAAGTGGCATTGTATGGGTATGCAGTAGCAACGTGTTTAAATGGCGTTGCGGCTTTCCGCCGCAAAGTGGAAGTTTTCCACGACAGGCATTGATCAGCTTGAAATGATAGTTTACATCTATTTACAACACCGATAACTTCCTTTCAAGTACCTTTGGCACAGGCTTTCGGTACACGCTATCAGTGTATGTAGTGTCACAGAGAGTTGGGGCAGGAACGTAGAGGTGAATACGCCACCTCCATTTGTAATGCGAAGCCTTTCTTTGCGAACTTCGGCCACTTCGAGCGTATTTATTTATCCATCTGGGCGCCTACGCCGTTGGGCTCTCGCTGCCGTCGCCATAATTAACCAATGTACTAAAATTGGCATGGTGGGACATGTGTTCATGAAGAACATTAATGACAGGTCGTAACGTCATGCCGTTCATGCATGTTATGAACGGCATACTTACATGCCACGACCGTGGTGCTCTCACGGCGTGTAATTATTACCTGCCAAAATTGCTTAGGTGTGACATGACTTTATGACGAACATAAATTAGAGGTGGTAACATGAAAATCATGGTATGCAGGCCATTCACGGCACGACTTAGATGCCACGCTCATTCGCGGTTGTCGTGGCCGGTTGGTTATTATGACATGTACCAAAATTCTCGATGTGCAGAGCGTCGTCGCCCCGGCTCACGCGGTTGCCGTACACGTGCGACCGCCGCTGTCAAACGCCTCGAAAAAACGCTGATTCCGCACTTGGGGTTACGCTGTTTCCTGCTATTTGGGCCACATCGTCTACACGCGAAAAATGATGTTCGTGAACAAGGCGCCTGGAAACACGAACGTGATAACGTACAGCGCTTGATATGTTAGCGATAAGCAGCGATCAGCGGAACGACGACTGCGAAATGCGATTAAAGGGGCCCTGCGACACTTTTTCAACTGCCGTCTGCAGTACTGCAGTGCGTGTAGGATCGAATGCTGAGATGAATGCAAAAAGAATTATGCAAATCGGTGGTCTAGAACTGGAGTTATTAGCCCTCGAAGTTCAAAACACGAGGAGACAGCATGAAACCAACATTCCCTTTCGTATTTCGCTCTCCCGCTGACGTCAATGGAGGCGTCCAATAGCAAAGCGCGTCTTATAGAGCGACACCGGAAGACACCGGGAGCGTGTGGTAGCTCAGCGCGTTGTTTCGCCGCGCCTGCAATAGATGGCGTGACGCGCAGTCCAAATATAAAGTCCCTGAAAATAACTTGTAGGGACTTTATCCAAGTACGGCGGCACGCGTCGAACTCGCTGTGCTTAGTGGACACTTAGTGGACGTGCCATATGGATGCGCAAACCGTTGCACAGCGCGCCTAGTGTCGTTTTGCAAGTAATGTCAGATACTTGCTTTCTTTCTTACGAAGCATAAAAGCTATTTTAGTATATTGTCGCGAAGACCGCGTCGCGTAGAATGTTTTCTTGTTCTTTTTTCTTTTCCGACTGCTTTTGTAGAAGGGTGCTCGAGTAAACGAGCCCGCGCACCGCAGGGAGTCTTCCGGGCGACGGGGCATCGAAAATGACGACCATGTGTGCGCGTCGCGGCCATTTTCTGGAAAGCGTTGTTTGTATTAGTTTTGTGGCGAGGCCGGATGCACGCGATCATAAAAGCTCGTGGAACATCGTTACCTTCGACCTGCCTGACTGGTCCGGGTAAGCCGTTTTCCTATTGGTGGGAGGCAGTGGTGCTCCGAGAGGTTCGTGTTGCCGTGGATGCTGAAAAGTGCTATTTAAGCGGCGACACTGGCCTTTTTGAGAGCGGACTAGGGGACCATGACGCTCGAAACCACCGGCGACCAATTCGGCAGGCCGACGGGGTATGATACCATTTTCTATGTTGTATAATTTTTGCCCTGTGTGTTTTCCAACTTCAAGATGTCTTAGCTAAATAAACCCCCCCCCCCCCCCCCCCAATGAGTGCTCTCCCAATTCACTGTGTCGACTCCTCATCGCTTGCCTGCGCGGAGTGGCTCCCACGCCTCTTCGTCTTCCTGACCTTCCGATGCGTCTAACATTAACGGCCCCGACGTTTCGCTACAATATTTTGGTACTGAAAAGCGTGACCAAGCAGACACCACACGTGTGTGACAAGCACCTTGGAGCGTCAAGCCAATGAGAACGCCCAGCCTGGCCCCTCCTATGTCGTCACTCCATGTCACTTCCTGTAACAAAAATATCCGTTGTGTGTCGCCTCAGTTCAAACGGGAGGCGATTTTGGGCGGTTTGTTCGCTGAAATAAAATTATAGCCACTTTGCTTTCGGGGTTTCTACTCTCTCTGCGACATCCCCGCGTGCAACAGTTCTAGAATCAGTGATAAAAACGGCCTGCTGAATTTGTGTCGCAGGGCCCCTTTAAAGCTACCGTGGTGTGACTCGATGCCAGAAAGCTGCGGATCCTTGAAGCGCCGCTCTGGATTATCGCAAACGCAAAAAGCGTCGCGTAGCGCACACAGGGAGGGCTACCAAGAAAGAAGTGGGAGGGAACAAATCTGACAGGCGCGTTGTAAAGGAGGGGGACGCAGCGTCTACCGCGTCGCCGAGGCAACGACAGCGACGCGCTCCCCGACGCACATGTGACGCAAACAGCCGTACCCTCTAAGTGGCGTCGCACAACGACTACTCCTTGAACCAAGGTGGACCGACGGTTCCCATTGAGGAGCGGAGTCCCTCCTGGGACACGGAGCTGGAAGGTAGTCGTGGCGCGCTGCCGCACCGAACGCCTCCAGCGTCTGTCTACTGCTCTCTTGCTCCGCTCGTCACCGTGCCGGCTCCCCTCGTAGGGGAGCCCACTGAGGAGAGGAGATGATCGCCCAGTCAAGATTCCAACCCCTCGACCAGCTGGATGACGCTTCTAACAACCAGCCAGCAGACCTTACAATGCCAGGATCATCCCAGTCAGCGTTGCCGAGCGACCCGCCAGCAAACGACCCCGCTATCGCAGAAAACCAAGTAAGCCCGCATCTCTTTGCTGATCGTCATGCACCACCCGAGCACACACCAATGGATGACCAGGCAAGCTGGACAGTAGTCCAGAACCGAAAACTCCCGCGACCCAAGCCCCCAACCACTCTACAGCCGCAGACCTTATTTGAGACCATAATGATGAGACCTAAAGCGTTTAACATCACCCAGGTCCCACCATACCAGTTTGCGTATAGACTACGTCTAGCGCTTCCTCAACTTAAGGGGTCGGACATTCAATGCAGGATCCTCATGAAGTCTAACCTAGCAGTGGTTGATTGCTACACAGAGCAAGCTGCACATTTGCTGCTGAACCTAGAGCACATTATAATTGACAACCACATCGTGCAGTTTAATACATATGTGGCACTCCGTGAAGGACGCATAAGGGGAGTCATTCACCGAATTAAAGGACTAACCCAAGAGCAGTTAATGCAGGGCCTAACAAGTTCGACCCACGAAATAGTGTCAGCACGGCCTCTCGGCATGTCTAACACGGCACTAATTACGTTCAACGGCACAAACCTGCCAGAATACGTCGCTTTCGAATCGGTGCGTTTCCCTGTGCACAAGTACAGACCAAAGATAACGTCCTGCATGAACTGCTTAGGCATAGGCCACAGAGCTGATGTTTGCACCGCCCCGAAAAGAGACCCAGAAATTTGCGCACGCTGCCATACAAAACATGCGGCGGATTTCATCTGTACTCCAAAATGCATCCACTGCAATGGCCCGCATGACTCGCGCTCTACCGACTGTCCTAAGGTAGCAGCGGCTACTGCTGCTCTTCGTAAACGAGTGAACAAACCGTACAAGCCAGCAGCGCTCAATTCCTCACCGCACCGCTACGCGTCCGGCAAAAAGACCCAGAAAACGCAGCAGTCGCAGGAACATTTTCCACCTCTCACGGGCGAGCACCAAACACCCACGCCGCAGACGCACACGCAAGCTGCAACACATCCTCCAACGCAGGTCGCGTCCGCTGCTACGAACGCAACTAAGGCGCATAACGCACCATCCCTACATAATACCCCGTGTGCACCACAGACGCATCCAAGCGTCCTGCAAGAACTCGCGGAACTACGAAACACCCAGCAGAAATATCTGCAAATTATCAATGACCAGCAGAAAACTATTGATGAACTTAAAACAGTTATTATCCAATTAAAGGAACAAAACGCTGCCAGAGACGCTCAAGCCGTGAGTCAAAGACAACTGCCCCCCGAGTATGAACAGTACGAACGTCGCTTTGAACAGTTCGCTGCACAGTTAGAACACATGCAGCATATTATTCGGACACTCAAACCAAAAGTGTTGCTTCCAGGCAACAAACGCAGCAGGCCAACGACCAGTGCAGACAAAGAAGAAAACAAAGACTCAGAATCATGCCTCTGATAATTCAGTGGAACGCGCGAAGCCTTCCCAACAAAATCAATGACTTCATTTACATCGTAAACTCCCTCGAAAAAAACCCCGATATTATTTGTATACAGGAGCCGGGCAAGTATTGCCACATACCAGGATATGATGGCGTTTCATCGGGTCAGTGTGTTACGTACACAAAGAAGAAACTTCCTGCGGTCCACTATCCTCTATCTTCAGATTCACTCTCGTGCATTCAGACACGCACCGAAATCGAGGGCAAAACATATGAAATCTTTAACTGCTACAGCCCTCCAAAATCAAGAAATGCGGCAATACCTCTCGATAAATTAGATGCTAAAAGTCCAGCTTTAATCCTGGGAGACTTCAATGCGCCTTGCGTCTTCTGGGGTTACTCGCATGATTCTCTCAAAGGGCAGCAACTCAAGTCAGCGTTGGAGGACGCCGATTTTACTCTCCTTAACACACCCGACCAGTACACAAGGATCGGTTGCGCAAAACAGAAAAATACATCGCCGGACCTCACGTGGGTTAAGAACCTACCAAAAGGTACAAACTGGGACACATGGCCCGACAATATTGGCAGTGACCACTTACCAATTGTGATTTCCTGGGGTAGAATTGTTTCTCAGGCAAAGAAGGGCTCATTCGTCGACTGGGACAAATATCGGTCTTATATGGATGGATGCCCAGAAACAGCCACTCTTAAGGAGCTTACAGAACATATACAAGCAGCGACACGGAAGGCAAGCAAAACCTACAAGCAATTACCACAAAAACCTGCACCCGACAAGCACCTCCTTAATTTGTGGGAGGCACGTGTAGCTGCCTTACAGGCATACAGGGCAGAGAAATCAGCACAGAACCGTCTAAAACTCAAACTTCTTACGAGACAAGCATCCAAATACGCGTGCAAGCTGCGTAGACAGCAGTGGCAGGATTGCTGCAATCAACTAAATGGTCGGATGAGTAATCAAAGACTGTGGAACATTGTCAAATCAATGGAAGGCCGGGTCAAAACACGAACAGCCGCTGAAAACCTTTGCTTGGCTTCCCACTCATCAGCACAAGCCACCGCCGATAGCTGTTCCCACACATTCTTTCCACAACCGGCAAGGGATCCGGAGTATCCAGAATGGCCAGACGAAAAACAAAGCAACGACACAATGGACGCTCCTTTCACTATCCAAGAACTTATGCAAGCGCTAAAGGAGTCAAATAGTAAAACAGCTCCGGGTCCCGATATGATTACTTATAAACAGTTGCAGCAACTAACAGAAAACCAACTAATCCCCGTTCTGGCCATCATCAATCAAGCATGGGAAGACGGCAGACTGCCTGCTGAGTGGAAGCATTCCAATGTTATACCAGTCCCTAAACCAAACAAACCTTCAACAACTGCAAGTAACCTCCGTCCCATTTCATTAACGTCAGTAATCGGCAAGGTGATGGAACGAATGGTAAACAAGCGCCTGACATGGATGTTGGAAAAAGGAGAACATTACCACTGGACCCAAACTGGCTTCAGACCCCACCTCTCGACGCAGGACACACTCCGGCGCCTATATGTGGATGTACTAAAGGATCCCTCACCATACTGGCCTAGCACTATTGTAGGTATAGACGTAAAGAAAGCTTTTGACTCGGTGCCCCATGATACTATACTACGAGAGCTGTCAGAACTACCTGTAGGTAGAAGGCTGTACACTTATGTTCGGAGTTTTCTGCAGAGCAGGACGTTCTCTATAAAGATCGCCTCATTTACAAGTGGGTCATATTCAAACAAAATTGGAGTTCCGCAGGGAGCCGTTATCTCCCCGACCCTGTTCAATATAACAATGCGCCCACTTGCCTATCTCCTAAGTGAAGTCCAGTCCGTCTCGGCGGGAATCTATGCAGACGATGTTACAGTATGGTCTAACGCACGAGACATCTCTACGCAACAACAACAACTCCAGAAAGCAATAGATGTTATCACCAATTTCCTTGACAGACAAGGTCTCCAGGTTTCACCAGAAAAAACTGAGTTTGTAGTTGTTCTCAAACCCACAAACCACAGCAAGCAGCAATTTATTCGAGATAAAATCCAACTTGCTGTTGGAAACACGCCCATACAGCGCAAAGAGAAAATCAAAATTCTCGGTATAATCTATCAACAAAACGCAAAGTCCACCCAATGGGTAGAAAACGCACTGCGCACGTCGCGACAGACGACACGAGTGTTACGAAAGCTGACAAGCTGCGCCTGGGGCATATCCGAAGGTCAAATTAGAAGACTCGCTCAAGCGCTCGTTCACTCAAGGTTCCTATATGGATTACCGTTCCTGCCAGTTACACCCACCCAGCTTGACAAAATTGAATGCATCAACAAAACATGCCTTCGCATCGCCACAGGGCTACCGAAGTACGCCAAGGTCGAAGACCTGTATGGCACTGGTCTCCTCCTTCCAATAGGCGACTACGTTCAGCCTGCACTGCAAGCCCAAAATGAACGCCTCAAGTTAACCAATGCGGGCAGAACCATCAGAAATGAACTAGGTCTCAGCAACGAAGACCTACCTCAAATTCTGCCCACAATTCCACCTTGGGAAGATATTACCGTGACAGACAATCGGCCGCTTCCGAAACATCTTAACCAAGCCTCGGACAAAGAGAGAAGGGATTACTACGCTCAGCGGCATATTCAGTTCCTCAAAAGCATACCTGCAGACGAAGACATCATTTACACAGATGCCTCGTGCACTCTAGAAGGGTCCAACACTGGGGCATATCTGAACCTGAGAACAGGGGAAGCATCCTCATTCTTCATTACGCATTCTTGCCTACTACCCGAAGCAGCCGAAGGACATGCTATTTCGGAAGCTCTCGCCCACTACACTCAACCAGGATCATCGCCAAAGGCTGTTCACATCTTCACAGACTCACAGCAGGTCATTCAAACACTCCAAGCCCGAAGTAAGATACCAGCTTACGCCAGGCGCATCCTGAACTATGCCGCCCAACTCCAACAACGTTCCATCCGAGTAAGGATTCACTGGATTCCTGGACACACCAATATACCTGGGAACGATCTAGTTCATCAGCGAGCCTTGCAGCATCACAGCAAGGAACAACTCGAGGATGACAGTTCGAAGCAGACCGCAACGCCGTTCCAAGACGACACCTATGAAGCCAACTACCGAGCAAAAGTGCTGCGCCGGCGAAAGTTAAGGGCGAAACTAGAAGAAGCTACAAAACACAATGCCCCGCCACCAGGATCCATCCGCCTCTACGAGATCACAATGAGACGCTTACAAACACAAAGCTTTACAACAATCCCAGTGCTTCACAAGATGTACCCGACTACATACTGTGACCCCAACTGCGTCTCCTGCCAAGTGCCAGCAACAATGGAACATATCCTCTGGGAATGCCCAATTCACGAATCAAGCCGCGCAGCTTTTACGAAAAGAGCCCAATGCACGCTGCCCCAACTCCGCAGAGACGAAGCGGAAACTACCCATTGGATACTCGAAGATCCGCTCATCAAAGCCAGGCTGAACTTATGGCGCAATGCATTGCGCACGACAGTCATCCCCTGCCCTGCAATAGCACGCACTACAAGCTCACCAGTTTGAGATTATCATTTTTTTTCTTTTTCCTTTTTTTTTTACCATGGTGCTGAAGCTCACAAGCGAGAGCACATTGTATATAGCCCAATAAAGTTATCAATCAATCAATCAATCAATCCCATTGAGGAGCGAGCGTTTGCACTGGCATTGGAAAAAAAAAAAGTCACAGTTTCGCCGCAATGGCGAAGCAGTGAATGCGATAGCAAGAAACTGTAATGCTATACGAAGTGAGGCTCGCAGCTTCAGGAGCAATATTAATTAAAATACGGGAACGCGAAGAGCGTGGACGCAGCTTGAAATTTCCAGCGCGTCCCTCGAACTCAAAGGAGGCCGCTAAATGAACAAAAGATGATGAGCGCGTACTATCAAGTGAAGCACGCACGAAACGAACGCACAGATATACACCGAACGAGCGCGAACAAGCTGTCACAATGGATACTCTCAGTTTGAACAGCGCTCCTGTTGCAAAGGCGGCCGGAGCAGCGAAGGAAACTAGCGTGCTTCAAGTGTCGAGCTGCGACACTTGATAGTTCGCGCTCATCTTCTGTTTGTTCGTTTAGCGGCGTCGCTTGAGCTCGAGTGACTTTCGTACGCTCCCGTAACATCAGCGCGAACATCACGGTGAAAGCTCGAAACATCCCTCTTCTACCACGAGACAACCGCGCGAGCAGACAGCGGAAGGGCAAGGTTCTCCCTGCGCAAATATTAGAAGCAGCGAGGGAGCTGGCCAACGACTTTTAAATGCGCCCGTTGCGCTCCTCGCGCCATCTCGCTGGTAATGAAGAAACGCTAATAAGTACCTGCCGTCTCTGAGTCCTGCCAGCGGTAAAGGGTGTGTATATAAGGCTCGCCGTTAGCTCCTGGAGGATCTGCTCTTTGTGGCGTAGTGGTTAGCGCCACGCGCTGCGGAGCGAGAGGTTGCTGGTTCGATTCCGCGCTTCGGAAGCATTTATCTGAATTATTTTTCTTTGGGACCTTACCTTTATATATATATATATATATATATATATATATATATATATATATATATATATATATATATATATACATATACGGTGCATGACGGCGACGGGGACGGCAAAAACCAGCCGAAACTGTCCATATAATTGCTATCGCAATAGAGGAGGCGCTGCTCAGTCACACCACTCTTCACCCTTACTTCCCTTTCTCACCCCCTTGTTATACTATCCTACGGTGCTGGTGGCATTATCCTTCTCCCAAGTGTGGATAGCTCCTTGCGTCGTCTGATAACCACTGTGTTTTTACATGCGCGCGTACGACACACACACCCTACAATATGTGTAAGGGTCGTCGGAATGAGTCGGAGAACACGGTATGCCAAGATGGTCAAATAGGCGCCGAAAAAGACGCGCAGCCACGTGGTGAACAGGTGGGGTAGGAGGAGACCATTGTGGGGATGTATTGTACACCTGGTTTAGCGCCCGCACCCCCTCCCCCGCAGCGTGGTGGGCAGCAAGCGTACCCAATGTATTGTTCACGGTTGTCCTTTGTTAGTGCGGCGTCGGAGCTAGTGTCGATCGCCGTTTGTGATTGGCTGTGAGGGGTTCAGGGGCGGAGCAACCGGTGTATATAAGGTGGCCCCTTTTCCCTGGGAGGGAAGACTGGAAGCAAGACTGGAAGCGGAGGTTGGAAAGGCTGAAGGTAAGCAGTAGGTTGGAGGGTAGCCCGAAGGTTGGCGAAGACAGAGTGGATAGTGCTAGAGAGGACATCTAGTACGAGTCCGGGCGGTGGTTGAGGTCGCTGGAGAGGTGCTATGCGCTGGTCGGCTCTGCCGAATTGGAGCGACGGTCCCACCGCAATGCCCTACCAACCGATAGCTTCACCTAGGCCCTGCCAACCAAAGCTAAGTCATCTATGTGTATGTACTATCTGTCTCGTATATAAAGTCTCGTGTTGTGTTTGTGTGAAAGGCTGGTCTCCATCTTTCAAGTCGACAACGCGACGGCGGGCAGATAGCAGGAAGGCTTCCGTCCATCCTTCTTCGCAGCAGCAACGCTAGCTGGAGGAGCTCGGCTCCAAAAGGAAGAAGGGAAGCAGGAAGGAGGAGAAGGTGGGAACTGAGGACGAGTTCCTCACCACGACAAGGTCACCCCGCCTTCTCTCTACAAGTTCTCCTTGCCTTGAAATTTACTATATGTTTGTTCCTAGAGCCGGTGCAGTGTCGAATGCTTTCGTGTATTCTCATCCAAGCATAAAAGTGTTCGTTATAGTATTACTATTTGGCTTTCTGCTGCAGTCTTCGCTCTTAAAATCACAGCGCACGTGTCCTTAGCGTGCTGTGTAACCGTCACACCTCCGGTTCAGGGCATCTCTTTCATACCCCTGACACACGGGCATGCTAAAGTACTTTAGGTAAGGGGACATCTGCCGGAAAGGCCTTCATGCCCAGTGACACACGACAAAGGAGTATCTCCTTCCCTCACTTTGTTAAAATAAATGTTTGCTCTCTCTCTCTCCATTGCAGAAAGGTAGATCGGCGATCTACTTTTCGAGCATAAAGGCGTACTCTCGCCGACAGCGTACACGACCCGTAAACGGAAGAGAACTTTTCAAAAAATTACAACACCCCGCAAGTATTTTCTTGCCTTGCGTATAAGCTTTAGCTTTTAGCCATGTAATGAGATTTGTCGGGACGCAAAGATTTATTTTTACCGCACTCTTGAACTCTCACATCGCCGCCATGCGGGATTCCGGCAGTCTTTATCTTTTTCGTCGTGGCGTGAAACGAACAATCAACATTATTAGCCATCAGCAATAAAAACGATATTTTTACGATCCACAATCGCTAAAGATAATTAAATGCGGAACTTTTTAAAAATGTTCACTATCTTGCTGCTTTAACAAGGAGCGCCATGTTTTGCGGCGTTCGTCTTAGGAACCACCTAAGGAAGTTCACGTGCTGCCGTGTGTCATCGGCGCAACTACTTCCCGCAGAGGGTCCCTTAAAGAAAAAGGGGTTCACTACAAAGGACTTTACTTTCGCCCGTCTTTCAGGGGTATTAGTTTGGCTGCTGCTGTGCATTTAGTATATACGGCAAAGTGCACTTAGCGTCTTTCTGAACAAGTTAAGCGGGAAACATCAACGTGTGAACGCAGTGCTGCAGCGATGTAGTCTCGCGATATGTGGTTGTGAGCGTGACACAGAACAGCACGTTTTTTGCTTGAATAAAACCTTTTTTATGTGCATAAAAAATATTTTCTTGTCACGGTCACGCAAGTAATCACGAAAAGAGCAACGAGTTTGAGCATTAAAACGTTTACTTAATATAGACGTGTGTCAAATATTGTGATACTCAAGCGGCGTGTGCAGTGACGTAGCTTGACTATCTGAGACAGCTAACTGCCTTGCGTTTCATGGAACATGAAATGCAAGGCATTTAAACGCAGTTATGCGTGCAAGTGGTACAGCGCTCTCCTGGCCGTTTCGTTAAGGGGAAGTATACGAAAATTGGTATGCCACAACACGACTGCATGAAGAACATAAATGACAGGTCATAACATGAGAATCATGACATGCATATCATGAGCGGCATGATTTACATGCCACGGTCTTCGTGCTCTCCTGGCCGTTTCGCTAATGGGATGTATGCGAAAATTGGTATAGCACATGACTGCCTGACGAACATAAATGGCAGGTCATAACGTGAAAATCATGATGTGCATGTCACGAGTGGCATGATTTACGTGATGGGATGTATACGAAAATTGGTATGCCACAACATGACTGCATGACGAACATAAGTGACACATCATAACATGAAAAGCATGTCATGAGCGAGCGGCATGACTTACATGCCACGGTCTTGCTTTCCTGGCCGTTTCGTTAATGGGATGTATACGAAAATCGGTATAACACAACATGACTGCATGATGAACATAAATGACAGGTCATAACATGAAAATCGCGACATGCATGTCATGAGCGACATGATTTACATGCCAACGTTTCGTTAATGGGATGTATAAGCAAATTGGCATGCCACAACATGACTGCATGACGAACATAAATGACAGGTCATAACATGAAAATCATGACATGCATGTCATGAGCGACATGATTTACATGCCACGGTCTTGCTGCTCTCCTGGCCGTTTCGTTAATGGGATGTATACGAAAATTTGTATGACAAAACATGACTGCATGACGAACATAAATGACAGGGCATAACATGAAAATCATGACACCCATGTCATGAGCGACATGATTTACATGCCACGCGTTTCGTTAATGAGATGTACACGAAAATTGGTATGCCACAACATCACTGCATGACGAACATAAATGAAAGGTTATAACATGAAAATTACGATGTGCATGTCATGAGCGACATTATTTACACGCCACGCGTTTCGTTAACGGGATGTGCACGAAAATTAGCATGCCACAACATGACTGCGTGACGAACATAAATGACAGGTCATAACATGAAAATCACGACGTGCGTGTCATGAGCGACTTGATTTACATGCCCCGGACTTGGTGCTCTCCTGGCCGTTTCATTAATGGAATGTATAAGAAAACCGGTATGCCACAACATGACTGCATGACGAACATAAATGACAGGTTATAACATGAAAAGCATGATATGCATGTCATGAGCGGCATGATTTACATGCCACGCGTTTCGTTAGTGTGATGTATACCAAAATGGCTATTGCACAACACAACTGCATGACTATCATAAATGACAGGTCATAACATGAAAATCATGATATGCATGTCATGAGCGCCATGATTTACATACCACTGTCCTGGCGCTATACTGCCGTTTTGTTAATGGGATGCATAAGAAAATTCGTATGGCACAACAAGACTGCATGACGATCATAAATGACAGGTCATAACGTGAAAATCATGACATGCATATCATGAGCGGCATGATTTACATGCCACGCGTTTCGTTAATGGGATGTATACCAAAATTGCTATGGCACAACACGACTGCATGACGAATGTAAATGACAGGCCATAACATAAGAATCATGACATGCATGTATGAGCGGCATGGTTTACATGCCACAGTCTTGATGCTCTTGCGGCCGTGTCGTTAACTTCCTATGTACCAAACTCGGTATAGCGAGACAACAATGCAAATCCATTTTACGTTCCTGATGCGTGCTTCGCATTTCCTTGATTCCCACTCCTTTCATCACAGCACGGATTCCGTAAAGGCCTCTCCTGCGAAACACAATTAGCACTCTTTCCTCACGACCTGCGCACTAACCTTGACCGTAACGTACAGACCGACGTAATTTTTCTAGACTACGCAAAAGCATCCGATAAGGTTCCTCACCGCCGCCTCTTGCTAAAACTTTCACGCCTGCACCTTCACCCTAATATTCTTCAATGGATCGAACAGTTTCTCACTAACCGTTCTCAGTCAGTCTTTGTCAATGGTCACCTATCTAACCCCCTCCCAGTCACATCAGGCGTCCCCCAAGGATCAGTCCTTGGTCCCCTCCTATTTCAAATATATATTAATGACCTGCCCGATCATTTAACCTGCAGCATTCGCATGTTCGCCGACGACTGTGCCATTTATCACACTATCAGTAACCCGCATGATCACGTACATCTCCAAACAAATCTTAACAGCGTGCTCAATTGGTGTAATACATGGTTAATGACCCTTAATCCTTCTAAATGTAAACTTTTGTCTTTTTCCCGTCGCCACAGCCCATATCGTTTCCAGTATTCTATCGCCAACACCCCCATTGCATCAATACCATCTTATAAATAACTTGGAGTAACCTTGTCGTATGACTTATACCCACATTGCTAATATCATTTCAGCAACCAATAAATCACTCGGTTTCCTCAAGCGCCATCTCCGCCTTGCACCCCCACATGTAAAATTGCTTGCCTACAAATCACTAATTAGATCGAAATTAGAATATGCATCTGCCATATGGAGCCCACATCAAACGTATTTAATCAATGCATTAGAAGCGGTACAAAACCGTGCCGCTAGATTCATTCACTCATCTTACTCATACGATATCACTATCTCATCTTTGAAAGCGAAATCTGAACTGCCATCCCTTTCCTTGCGTCGACGCACTGCAACTCTCGTGCTCTTTCACAAAATCTTTCATTCTTCGCTAAATCAGCCACCTTGCATAACAGCCGCAGCTCGCGTATCTCATCGAACCAGTCATCCATTTCAGGTTGCCCGCTCATCTTCGCGTACCACTACCTTTTCTGCCTCGTTCTTTTTTCGAGCAGCTGCTGGCTGGAACGGCCTCCCCCAGGACATCGTCACCATCACCTCATCATCTGCCTTCCAAGACCATGTTATCGATCATATTCAAAACTAAAGCAATTTTCAGTGCTTATTGTTATCACTAAATAAAACCCCACCCCTTATGTAATGCCCCTCCAAGAAAGGGGGGCCTTTAAGGTAATAAACTGAACAACTGAACTGAACGTGGGATCTGCCAATTTTTTACAGCGTGAGCTGTTATGAGATCACAACAAGGGTCGTTTTCGCGCCGTAGTTGTCCGCCGCCGCCTCCGGTGTCCGTAACCACTATCGCTGCAAATTTGAAAAAATAACCAGGACCGAGGAGTATTCCAACTTGTCCTCTGCGTGGATTTGAACTCACACTCTCTGCGTGATAGTCGAGCATTCTACCACTGGGCTACGCCTGTGGTCGGAAAACCATCGCTAAAAGATCTAAACAGGTATAATGTCTGCCGAGAAATCTCATTAACAAACGTAATGTTACGTGCCAGAACAATAACACGCCACTGTACATCGCGGAAAGTGGATTGCATAACGAGTTCGAGGAGTCATTTCAAAGAACACAGGGCTGCATGGTTTGTAGCTCTGCACCAATTACAGAGGCCTCATAAACATCATCATTATGAAACAATCTTGTTCAACTTTACCGCATCATTATTACGAGTGAGTGAGTGAATAAACGTTTATTTTACGAAACGGTACTGCGGGGCTCGTCCCGCTTGTACCCTAGGTGGGAGGTTTCCTCATTCCAGGAACGCTCTGGCCTTCGCTGCCTCCTTCGCCCTGGTGATGAGACGTCGTTGTTCGTCGAGGTCCTCTGAGGCGAGCTTGGCCTCCCACGTTTCGAGGTCTTCGCTTGCTTGGCTGTTGTTACGGCCATTCGGTGAAGGCGATGTTTCGGTAACTGTATGGCACGGGCACGCTAGTATCAGGTGGGCTAAGGTATCAGGTACGCCGCAAATTGGGCAGAGGTATTCGTGTAGCGTCGGGTAAAGTCTGTGCATGAGTATCCCGTGGGTGTATGTGTTGCTCTGTAGTCTTCTCAATGTGGTACTGTCCTCTTTGTTGAGCTTTGGGTGCGGTGGGGGGTACTCCCTGCGTTCCAGCCTTTGATGTTGGAGTATCGCAGAGTAGGTGATGGGTACGAACCGCTGCCCTTTATCGTGTCGTATCGTGCCATGCGACATGCGGTAGGCGACGTGCGCAGCCCCGACAGCAACCTGACTTGGCTCTTCGTTATCCCTGATGGCTCCTCCTCGTAAGGTGCGGACCGCTGCTGAAGAAGCGAATCGCAGAGTCACGCGCGCGGCTGCAGCGAGGCAACGTCGGGCACAACAGACAGCTGCGCAGAGAGAAGCCCAAACCGCAGCTCGCCGTCGACGCCGGGCCGAGAGTTCGGTTCGTTCTCGGGAAAACGATGCCAAGAGACTCCCTAAGATGTTCAGTTGCACGTTACAATGCCGCAGTAATTATGGCGTAGTGGGTACTTCCCTACTTGGCGAAATGATGAGAGTTATGGTGCAGGGGATACCTACCACCTCTAGTTGCAGTAGTTTCCCCAAGCGTTTAAAATGTCATCTAAGAGCATCGGTCCTCTAGCTTACGCTGCCACTGTCCTGCGGTTCCGCGCAGGCCTGGCTCTTTTTTTCTCAACTAGGAAACACCGTTGGTAATTGTCATATGCATAAAGTTCCACTCCACTACGGCGTCTCTCATAATCAGAGCTGCAGGTTTTGGGACGTCAAACCCCTCAACACAACAACGGTTAGAGAAAAAGAAATGTGATAATGAAAATGAGAGAGAGGGCCATCATAGTGTTGTTGACGTGACTGGTAAGCTCAGGCACGTCGGCAATGACGACGTCAGCTCAACTAGTTCTGGAAAATTTCAACTGGATGAAGGCGGAGGAAAAGATTCCCGAACGCACAGCCACAGGATTACATGGGGTTAGCATTACTGTAATAAATGAGCTCGGAAGAAACAGCAAAGAAGTCCTGTTAAAAGCAATTGAAAAAAGCTTACAGAACAGGCGAATACCGGACAGTTGGCGTCAAAGTAGGATGAACTTCATTTATAAGGGCAAAGGAGAGAAAAATAACATTCGCTCACATAGACCACTGCCCATCTGATCAGTACTCTACAGGTTGGCGATGCAGGCAATTGAATTAAAAATGCAGATATGGACAGAGCATAATGGCACTTTTGGCGAACTCCAAAATGGACTTCGAGTCGACAGGAGATTAGATGATAACCTTTTTGTGCTTACGCAGTGTATAGAAATAGCCGGAAAAGAGAACAGACCTTCACATTTGGTATTTTTGGATATTAAGGGTGCGCACGACAATGTAAATCAGAATATTTTATGGAGGTCGAATGGAGGTCGTCGATATAGAGGGTTGAGGCAGGGATGCCCGCTGTCCCCATTATTATTCATGCTTTACATGAGGAGAATGGAGAAAGCATTGGAGATGAGCAATATTGGTTTTAAGCTGTCACACAGACAGGCAGGTATAGTGGTATAGAACAAAAGCTCCCCGGGATGTTTTATGCAGACGATATTGTGCTATTCGCAGAGAGTCGAACAGATTTGCAGGATCTGGTTAATATATGTGGTCGGGAAGGTGAAAATTTAGGACTAAAATTTAGTGTGACAAACTGCAGTTGGATGATATCCAATGACAGCAACGATCAGACCATATCAATACAGGGCGGGGAGATACCCAGAGTAAGAGAGTACAAATACCTCGGGATATGGATAAATGATGGGAATAGATACATAGAAGTACAAGAAAAAGCTATGATACTTAAAGGAAAGAGGAACTCCGCAATAATGAAGCATAGAGCGCTGTGGGGTTACAACAGGTACGAGGTAATTCGCGGTTTGTGGAAAGGTGTAATGCTTGTGTTGAAACGAGGGGGAAACGCCAGCGTCCTGAGTGACCACAGACCTATCACAATAACCAGTGTTCTGTACAGGGTCTTCGCCCAGATCTTGAAGCGTTGGGTGAATGGATGGGCGGAGGCAAACGGGCTTCTTACTGAGTTACAAAGCGGGTTCAGGGAACGCCGCCGCCTTGATGACAACCTGTTCGTCATAACGCAGTGCATCGAAATTGCTAGAAAGGAATCCCGAGGTCTCGTGGCCTGCTTTCTGGATGTGGCAAAAGTGTATGATAGCGTTCCACATGACCTGCTGCTGGGCCGCGTGAGGAGCATAGATATGCCACCCACGTGAATCGACCTTCTCCAGAGGCTATACAGCGACAACACAGTGGTTTTGGATCGACCAATACTGAGCCAGTACCTGTGCGCCGAGGACTGAAGCAAGGGTGTCCGCTCTCCCCGCCACTCTGCATGCTGTATACAGTAGGCCTTGAGCACAACTTCATCGAATCTGGCCTTGGCTTTACACTGCGATACAAGTATGCGGGGTCACCGCAACTGTGGACACTCCCGGGACTCGCCTTCGCAGACGACCAGTGCTCTTGGCGGAAAGCACCGAGCAACTACAAAGACTGGTCGACATATCCACTAACCACCTTGCTTCGCTAAAGCTAACCTTCAATGCGAAAAAGTCGGCCGTACTGAGATTCTCGGGTACTGCAGCTGAACAAGAGCTAACACTGCCAAACGGTGACCCCTTACCACATGGGAAAGAGTACCGATACATAGGCGGAGACTACGGGGAGAGCTCAAGCCCCCCCCCCCCCCCTGAACTTTCCAGGGGGGGCATAGCCCCCGCCGGAGCCCGGAGAGGCGGATCGTTATGTGTAGTTCAGAAGTATAATCGTAACGCGCTGAACGCTCTCAGCAAAGCGTTAATAATATTGATAAATGATGCGCCAACACACGCGAAGATGATGAATCCACATGGGTAGGAAAGCATGCATTGCTTTCCTCCCCATGTGAGTTGCGCATAGGTCCGGCTAGCAACCACAGCTTGCGGCGAGGTCACACTCGCCGATTCACGTGCCTGGCGTGTCAACGACCGGCGATGAAATAAGAAACGCCTCCTTTCGGGACTCTACCACGGAAGTACAAAGGCCGACTGCACATCCTCGACAGCGGAGTTTTGGGAGGTTACGCCTTTTAAGGGGATAATGGCGGCGCCAAGAGAAGGCCTCTTGTTAAAGCGGTTCGCTGCAGCGACGGCGGAAGTCCAATAACTGGCCTATACGAAAAAAAAAATAAAAAAAACAATCTCTCCAGCCACTTTTCTTCATCTAAGTTTTTAATATTGAAATTAAGAACTGACCCAACGTTTCGAGACCCATTCGAGACCCATTCGGCTCCGGCAGATGTCGCTAGCGCCCGCAGGCGGGTGCGCTGTTCGGCGGGCGCTCGCAAGTTCGGAGTGTTTTCCATCGGCCGCTACTCCGGGCAGTGGCGTAGCCAGGAATTTTGTTCGGGGGGGGGGGGGGGGGGGGCTCACATTTCAGCGCGACCTCCTCATTGAATATTTCGAACGGCTAAGTATATGAATAACATGTATTACCAGTGACAATTTGTATTAGATGCTCAAATCATTTCTTGAATGCTGCGCGCTGTCAAGAACGAGTACGAAATGTGTTTTTTCATAAAAATATTATGTTGGCATGCCCGCAAAATCTTTCCAGGAATAACTGTCTTCAATCTTTTCAAATTTTTTAATTTCTTTTGTGTAAGAGGTACGCCAGATATCTCGTAAATTTTGAAACTCCATCAGTTTTGATCTGAAGAAGCGCCTGATAACAAAAAAATGAAGTCCACAAAATAACTAGGACGAGATCAAATATTTTAATGTAGATTGTCTACGCAAAATTTTCATCTTTTTGCACAAATGATGCGGCCAGGGAAAAACAAGAATGGGAAAGTACACCTCGTATACGGGCAAAACATAAGTCACCGGAAACAATGAGCAGTATGCTTACACAAAACATCACAAATGTACATTTAAATATGCAATCAATGTACGGAACTAAGCAATGATCACTATACATAATGCCCAAAATAAGGCAAAAGAACATGCTGTACAATCACAGAAACTGATATGTCCTTGGGCCAAGCTGCTGTCTCGGACGCACCATGTGGACGAACTATAATGAAGTGCACAGAAATAACGAAAGAAAATATTTCAAAACTGTTTTAAAAGTGCGAACCACTATTGTGCACTCAATATAAAAGGAGGGTTGTCGCTTCTAGTTCGAAAAGCAATGAAGAACAAAACCGACAAATGAAAGTAACAAAGAATGCCGCTAGTACGGCTTCCCAATAGCTGAATTTGGTAACGCCGCGTATGCCGACCTCTCAGTGAACAAGGTGAAGCTGTCGATTGGCAGTTAATGTCCACCTGATGCCCGTATTCGTATGTTTATATTAGGTCACGGTGTTAACCTCTAAAAGGTACAAAATCCTCACGGCTTTAAAAGGTGGTGAACAATAATATTGCGTCACAATTACAGGCTCATTGACCTGAACTCTGGAACAGCAGTGTCATTTCTTTCGTTTGCGTTGATTTTTGTCCTGATCGGTATCAAAGGACAAAGTTGACCTGGCCAGGAAGCTTGGCGAAGCGGTCAATGACTTCCGACATGCTGATGTCGACATTTCTGTGGGCGTACAGAAGTGCCAGGCCAACGATGCGTTCCTCAGACATCGTGGAGCGCAAGTAGTTCTTAAGTAACCTCGTGCTTGAAAACGTTCTCTCTGAGCTGGCAGTGGCCACTGGAAGGGTGACTAGAATGTGGAGTAGCTTGTACACATTCGGGGAGAACCTGCCATCGCAATGAGAGAGAGCATCGGTTCCTGTACTGGGACGCTGGTTTGCTGCTTTGTTCGCCCACTTTGTTCACCATATATAGTCGCAGTTCTCCCAAAGCAGCCCTCGTTTCCACGTCATGCGCAAAAACGGTCAGGAGATTTTCTGCCCCTTTCTCCCGATCATCTTGCATTGGTGGTATTACGGATGGTACAATTACTGAAAAGTCCTTTAGAAGCGTCCTGTGCTTTTAGAACCGTTGGTTTAACTGGGCTAGTACGTGGTCCATGAACGGAATGAACAGGGTTCTGCAAAAATATTGTTCCACGCTTTCGAATGCATTGTTCCCAATGTTTTGCTTCTGGACACCGGAAGTTCCAGACACCATTCAGTTTTTCTCCCAATGCCTGCACTTGTGCAAATATTTTTGAGAAAGAAGCATTCGCGTTCTTGCGGCCATTTTCAGTTGTCTGCTGTACCGCTTCTATGTCGTCAATGGCAGCGCTGATGTAGATACTCCTCGTCTGCAGCTTCTTTGACAGTGGCAAAGTCAGTGCCAACACGTCGGGAGCAGGTCTCGATGCGACATTTGACATTTATTAGACATTTGACAGTGAATCTACAGAAAGAAAGAAGAAATTTTATGTCTATATAGAAAATGAAACATTTCATTGTCTCACTTTCGTATTTAGTTGTCGCATTGACAGCGAAAGCAGTGAGGCACGGAATGCTAAATATTTTTTTGTCGTGTTCTTTTCCGCACGATTTTTTGTAAACAGGGAAAACAACATGCGAAAAAAAGTATTCACGCCTTGGACTAAATAAACGTGAAAAATAATCCCTGGGGATTAACAGCTCATCTGAACTGGTGATAAAAAGATCATTCGCATGCAGTGTGTGAGCAGACCGACTATTCGTCTGGCGAGGTGATCTGTGAGGACTAAAAGTTGCCTTGTAGAAGTAACTGCATGGAGAGTAACTGTTAAACCCGGGGACGTTGGTCCTTAAGAAATTAATGTACTTAAACGTGTGTCGCCTTGTAGACGTTCTAGGTTAGGAATAATACCTGTGTCACACGGGCACGTTGGAAGGCCTCCGAGTCGATGACCTTCGAAAAGCTCACAACTCGATCGACTCAAAATAAGTTCTGGCGCTGCTACACGGAACTTTTGAACGGCCATTGAGACGCCGAGTGATTCCGCAACAACATGGCGGCAACCAAAGCACCCGCTTCAATTCTAATTCGCACGTCTAGTTGTTTGCTATTCGCACCGACAGCAAGAAACAAACTTTATATTGAGCCTTCTCTTAAAGGGCCCCTAAACAACCCCGAGGTGTAAAATTTGTTTTAAAGATATAACTGCGCTCCTGTGCGGTGTGAACATGCTCCTGCAAGAATTTTGCGAATAGGTGCAATAATAAAGAAGTTACACGGGTCTAAGTGACCGCTTGCGCCGGTTTCGTTTTCTCGGTCGGCCTCCCCACCCTTCTCTGCTGAGGAGAGGGTAGGGGCGGCGCTCCGTCGAGACTCCGCCCACTTTTGACACGTGACCTGACGTGATCATTTGACGTCATTGACGCTTGCGCTGCGGAACCGGTTGCTCCCGTTCTAGAAACGTTGGGTTGCTCCTGCGCTCACGCCGGTGGGATGGCCAGGGGATCTGACAATAGACGTTTCGACCAATCAACGAGATACGACTACGCAAAGTTGTTCGCGGTGCAAGATGACGACACCTAGGATGCGAGCGCGACTGGTCAGTCGCCGGAAAGAAGCGCGCGAATTGTTTTTTGAAATACGGCGTCTGTGTGACGCGCAGCGCTGTCATAATCGCAGAATGTGATCGCCGCAACCTTCTCTATGATTGAGTTAGCTTGTTTGGGCGGCTTTGAAAAAAAGTAGGAGCCTGTTTAGTGGCCCTTTAACCTCATGTACCAAAAGGGACAAAAGTATGTGCGACGTTTTTGCAGTCGTTATTCAGAAAACGTGCCGATTTTGACACTGCGAAGCCTAAGTGCCTAGCGTGAGCGTCAAAATTTTGTTTGATTCGTAGATACCAGATGGCACCACACGCAGTGTTTCCCATCAGCTGCATCGCATTTTTTTTTTTATGGCAGTGACGGTGTATTCTTTCTAGAACTAATGCAATGAAGTGAGAACGTTGGACTCTCAGCACGTTTCCAATATTTTTCACCGGTGTATGATTCTACTTATTGATAAAACGACATAAATATGGCCGTGGCCTCCGAAAGTAACGTGCGCGGGAGCTACCAGTGCGCCAAGTCTCGGAGTTCACGCAGCTTCCGCTTGCGTCGCTCAATGGCCTTCGAAGTCTCGAAGGAGTTGTAGGGTGCTCCCTTGACTCGATAGACTATCGAGAGATACCCTGTTTCACAAACTGCTTGGTTGAAAAAAAAAAAAAAACCTTGCCAAAAAGTCACCTTCCAGAACCTTTCAACCGTCCATGACACTGTCGTGCACGAAAAAAAAAAACATTTTAGACGACATCCTGGGTAGTTTTTGGTGAAGGTGGTTATTTCGCACGGCGGTGTATAATAGAACGAAAAAAATTAGGGCATGGCGAGGAGGCTGAAGCCCAATAAATCCCACCCCCCGAGTGACGCCTCTGGTGTGTGGTGTATAAGAGCATGAAAAATTCGGGGGGGGGGGGGGGGCTGAAGCCCCATAAGCCCCCCCCCCCCCCCCCCGGCTGCGCCCCTGACTCCGGGATACCTTCTCCAAGGGAACGCAAGTACGAAACAACAGGGACACAATCACGTATGAGGTCCCAGCAGTTTTCAAAAATTAACGAGCATGTTAAGACGACTATTGATGAAATAAAGCTTTGGTTTGAGCGAATTGGACCACAGTTAAAACAGCAGTGCAACGGAGAGAAACGAGACCGCGCGCTTGGGATGTTTCTGTGTAGTTGAACTTCATCCCTGTTGCGCTGCTGTTTGACTCAGAGTGATGAAGGCCACGCAAGCAGCCATAATAAAATGGAATCTATCTTTTTTCTTCAACGCGGGAAAAGTGACACCAAAAGCACGCGCTGACCACTGGTGACAGGCTCAGTACTACACCTTGGACAAAGTCGTATTTCGTCGACCTCCAACGCCAGGGCAGCATCTAATCGTTGCTTACGCAAAACTCGTCCATGTTAACGCCACGGCAAAACACGCGGCAAGTATGCAAGTTTTCCTGCGTCGCAGCAGCTTCCATGGACGTCGAAAACGCGACGTGCTTCGAGACACGGACGTCACACGGCTCCATGCCGCTGTGCCATGCGAAGCGCAAAGCAGTGGCATCACATGGAAGCTGAATCTTGCTGTGGAATGCCGACGGTAACTCAATTTCCCCCCAACGGGCGCGGCCTTTGCGGCGTTTCATCCGTGCAGCAGGTCTGTGCTTCGGCGGCTTCAGGTGGGTCGTTGCAGAGCTCTGCGCTTCGCCGGTACATATTATAGCTGTTGCTCAGGTTTCTTTCTGCTCTCTTTTTCGGTAGCTGCTTCGTGAAATATGATGGTGCATCAGGAAAAATTGTGGGAACAGCGTCCTCCGCAAGCGCCGGACGTTCGCGGTCGAGCTCGACAACCTCCCCGTTAATTACGCGCCTGAACGTTCTCTAAATGAATCGCTGGTCGAAGTGGCGAGAACACACAATGCAGGTATCCGTGAGCATAGTGTCGTCCCTCTTGATATTCCGAGCCCATCCCTTCAAGCGAACAGGGTCAGACGAAGCGTGGAACAATGAAACTTTTTCTGTTGACTTGTAACCACCTTTACAAGAAACAAGACACTGTCCTCTCTTTTTCCGAAGGCCTTGGCACAGAAGTCCAGCACGTTGCATCACATCAGGTCGTGGCAGTGAGGCGTCAACGTAAAAATACCGCGGTAACAAGGTAAACACTGCCGACACACATGCTACAGCATACTGGCGACTTTGGTCTGCATTCCTTTGGCTGCTTCGGCACACACCCGCCTGAGAGCAGCAGCGCCCCATCCCCGCTCGCCGAGCACCCAAACTGGTTTCACTGGCGCTTAGGGAAAGGGCACCCGTTCCCGACACTACAGTGCACTAGAATATACAGTGCACCCGTATACTCTAGTACACTGTACCGACACTAGTAAAACCTTTCCAGCCTCTGTCCGGCCGGCTCCGAAGCTATATAGCGACTTTTCTTAGTGATTGTCCCTCTCTCCACTGTCGTTCCTCCCGCCTTTCTTGTTGCGGTGTTGTTTTCTCCATTGGTTCCGGAGATCATGTAACACGCTCGGCAGGGTCCCAGTTGAGCCGTTGATATTTCCAGCTGTTGTTTGGACATGCCACGACTCTAAGAACTGCCTTTTGGTTCGGTTACCTTCCGTGTCGAGTACCCGGGCGTCGTCGAAGTTTATGTGATGGTCTTTCTTTTCGCTGTGTTCTGCCAGCGCGTTCCACGTAGCGTTGAAGCCACGTACGTCATTTTGGTGTTGCCGTATTCTTTCCGGAAAGTTTTTTGTCTGGCCGATGTAAGTGGCGTCGCAATCGGCGCACGGAACCTCGTACACTAGACCGGGGAATCTTTCTTTTGGCAGCCGGTGTTTTGTAAATCATTTTTCATTTACGTTGATACGTTATACGAGTACCTACACAAAAATTCTACACCTTGTTTTTTTCTTTTGCAACAAGTAGCTAATGACCCACTTACCCCGGCTGCAACCATCGATCGGCTCGAGCGCGCGATTGTTAATATTTTGTATACGGCTTTGTGGAGACCAGGCGCACTTTCCGTTTCAAAGAGCGATGAGTGCATGAGGCGGCACCCAGGATGGTATTCATGTAAATTAGCTGACTACACGTGCACACAAAAACACATGAGCACCGCGCGGACAACTCTTGAGTGAAGGCTCCTTGGGTGCTGTTGTAATCCCCTCTGGGAAGTTTCAAACATGCGTGATCCCTCAAAAATGCGCTGCCGAGGCGAGGACGTCAGTTTGTACTCCGGTGCAATTTTGCCCCCTCTTTCCGTCGGAAACGTCTGCCAGGATAAGCGCTCTCCCAAGAATCATGGCAGCAACACAAACTCGTCACGCAGGTGGCGACTTGTTTACATGAAACACAAAAGCGCGTTTCGCATGCAGTGGCGCGACATGCACGTTAAAATTGATATTAAATATGTTCTAAGCTATATCAGCCGTTGATACTTTGTAGATGATGCGTGTGTCGACGCAAATCTATCCCGCAATTGTTATCTCGATCGCCTTAAATTTTGTGTGAGTACTCCTTTAACTGGTGTTTAATTCACTGGGTCATGATTGCATCACAGTGTGAGTCGCGCGCAATTAAGTGCGTCCCTCGTGCAAGTGCGCGCGCATCGCTCCTCCATTCCAGCCGTGTGGCAGTTTGCCTGTTTTTATCATCAGAAAAAAAAAAAAAAAGCAATCATGTAGGCTCCCACGAGACCACTTTTGGTCGGTACCGTGGAGAGGAGGAAAGTCTGGGGACGTTTGCTCCTTGGATATCTAGCTTCGCCTAGGTACTACTGAGGATAACAATGTGCAGTCGTAGGCTCCCTACCCCACGACGACGCAAGCGCCGTTGCGGCGGCGGGAGCGTCACCGCCGGGAGAGCAGAGAGCGGTCGCGCCTGCGTGCCCTTGGCGAGTGCGGCAGCTAAATGTCCGCCGCGGTGGTGTAGTGGTTACGGTACTCAGCTGCCACCCAAAATACGCGGGTTCGATCCCGGCCGCGGCGGTCGCATTTTCGATGGAGGCGAAAATGCCAGAGGCCCGTGTACTGTGCATTGTCAGTGCACGTTAAAGAACCTCAGGTGGTCTAAATTAGAGCACTGCACGGGACCGGGCCGGCCCGTGGGCCGGGTAATTGTTGGATCGGACCTGGGCCGGGCTCGGGCCCACGAGCTTCGGGCCCGGGCCTGGGTCAGGCCCGAATCAGGTCCGGTTCTCATACGTGTCGGTAATGGCGCGTGTATGCTTTTTTTGGTTTTGTTGTTTCTTGGGATTTAACGTCCCGAACCTAGTCAGGCTATGTGAGACGCCGTAGTGGAAGTCTCCGGGTAATTTAGACCACCTGAAGTGCATTAGCGTGCACTGAAATCGCACAATACAAGAAGTCTAGCATTTTGCCTCCATCAGTATGTTACATGTAATATTGGGAAACTGCCTCATATAAGTTCCCGCCATTATATTAAGTGAAAAGCTTTATTGCGTACCATGTATCGAAAGAAGTGGTAGTGCAGCACTGCGAGAAGTGCGAAGAAACGGTACACTGCCCAGATTAGTGCATATAAGATGTACTCATCGGTATCATGGGAAACATTTCGAGTATGCAGCTACGCTCCCATGCCCACCTCGCCTGCTTCCGTCTTCGAGACTCTGTAGACTGGTCAACGCGACTCGTAAGTCATTAAGACTTGAGGAGCTGTTTTTCCTGAGAAGTGACTCTTGTCACAGGGTCGCCGATCCACGCAGATGTTGCTGATTTTTGTGCTAGCAAGGCAGTTGCGAATATTTACGATTTGGCAATTAACGAGTCAGAACTAGCATTTAATTCGGATTCTCATCACATCGAGTGTGTATTTGCTGATTCTCACGGCCACCTTTGTCTTCGTGACACTTCGTCAGTAATTCATAAGTTTCTTCATTCATCGGAGCACAAGTGTTCTCATGGCGCTCAAAACCGTGGACGCGCTCCCGAGACAGAAGTGAGCAAGCACATAAGGAAGGTGATAATATGATTTACTGCAGTACACTTTGTAACAGGCGGGTGTATTGGCACCCTTTACCGCACAAATATCTAAGGGCTCCAGAGACACCCCGTGTGGACGAATTTTTCATCCCTTCAAGCTTCCATCTGCCTTGGAACCTCTGCCGCTATTAGATTTTAGCGGTTAAAGGGACCCTGAAACGGTTTTGACGATTTTGTGCAAACATGGTGATCCGGTAGAGCGGGTCACTAGGACCATTACAGGACAGATTTTAGCGCTGTGCGTAAAGTGTGTAATTTACAATAAGGTTTTGAACACGCGTATCGCAAAAGGTCGCAGCGGCTCGCCAAAAAGCGTTTTCAAACGCCCCCGCCATCGAGCGATCGAATGGGAGGTCGCTGATTGGCCCCGACCCAAGTGACGTGCGCGTAATTTGCAAAACCTAGCTGCGAACAACGTGCTTCTACAACGTACTCCTTCGTTTCAGCCAACGGTATCATCGCGGCATCTGGCGGCGTCACACGAGTCGCCGGCGCTCTATTACAGAGGGCTAGCACTGCCGAGGCGGGCGACCTCAGTGAGGATATCGGGGCGCTATGTCACTACGGGAGGCTCGGCAGAGCGGCTGACGCGGGAGGCGCTGTCGTCGCTAGCGCGCACTCCGCAGCAGATCGAGTTGAGGAGGAACAGCAGTGGTAAGGAGGAAGGCGACAGAAATAAGCCCATAGCTGCCTTAGCGCATTGTGCTTCGCTTTATTTATGGTGTGAATGATTTCGCAATTGTGTTGCCTAATCAGTGACGCAATGTCAAAAAAACGTTTCAGGGACCCTTTAAGTAACACACATCAAAACGGGAGACATGAACCACTCCTCTAGTAAAAAAAAAACAAAAAAAAAAAAACGTATGGCAGCTCCGCTGCTGTGAAACCTCAGGACGTGCGTAGCACGGGCACCCAGCTATTCCTGTTCGTAGAGTTCTCACTGCTCCGTGGACCAAAGCGTCAATGACCTCAATGTTTGTGGTAAGCAAGTAGGGTTTCCCCGGCACGAGTAGAATTTGTTAGGCAGATTCGCTAAGTTGGTGTGCGACATGTGCGGTACTTTTTTGTTTACTTTTATCGGCTGCGGTATCACCGTCGCGTGTTAAGTGTACCACGATCCAACATCGTGGCGCGGATAGCTCGGTGCGTGCGCTAACATAAGTTGATTATAGTGGGTAATACAGGTTTTGCGGAAGATAAGAGGCATAGACTAAGTATTCTGTGCCGCACTTGAGATGCTTAACACCCTACATGTTGAAACAAAAGCAGAAGGGCCCAAGTTCATTCATATGATGGAACACATAACTTATTTTATTGGAGGAGCAGTTGACACGTTCTGAAATGAAGCCTAGACTGAAGCAATAGCATATGCGAGATGCGCGTGAAATGTCCTTCCACGTGGGCGCTACCCCTCTCAGAAGTTTGCTTTTTCTTTACTTTCCGCCTTTTCCTGCCCATCGTAGTCACCGCTTTTTCCTTTCTGGCACACGTCGCCTCCACCGTCACAACCGCCAGCTGCAAGACTACAACCACGACCGCGAGCCACAGACAGTCAGACGTCGCTCCCCTGTTCGCACCGAGGTGTCTGGCCCTCGGCGGCAACCAACTCTCCCGATTGCAGATCACGCTCCGGACACCAGACCCGCCGCGTTCGAAGTGGAGCGCTTAAGAAGCCAGCGGCTAGTTCACTTGGGCGCTCTAATAAGCAGTTTTTTCGGAAGCCCTTAGTCCGGTCTTGATTTAAAGTATAACACCTTCAAAGACCGAGGACGGTCAAACAAAGGCGACGAGATAGGCATCTAAAGCGAACAGCGAGGACGGTATGTCGCTCGCTAACGTGTGTGGCTTGCTTTGACAGATCTATGGCACTATAGTAGATATATGGCAATTATAGTAAAGCCAATTATAAATGTCCGCCGTTTTTCCACTTTATGTTGGCGCTGTATGATGTAGTCGTTCTTTGAAAAGAAACAAGAACATTGCACCGTTAGCACTGCGTGCATGAGACAGCCAGCTATGCCTCCTCATATAACTCCCTGCAAATCTTTCGCTAAAATGTTACAGGTGTAATTAACCGAAGGTAAACACAGTACCAGTGCAAATCGTGACACTGTCATATGTTTTCACAACACTCTCCGGAAACTATCTTGAGTGCGGCTGGTATCTTCACTATAGGAGAAGATTGGACAGTGCCTTGTTTATGCTCAAAGAATAATTGGTTGAATTGGGCCGGGCCGGGCCGGGCCTAAACCTTTCGGGCCCGGGCCGGGTACGGGCCGTATTTAAAAACACCGGGCCGGGCTCGGGCGGGCCGGAGCTCGGCGTTTTCGGGCCCGGCCGGGAAAAGCCGGCCCGTGCAGTGCTCTAGTCTAAATTTCCGGAGCACTCCACTACGGCCTTTCTCTCCTCTCATTTCTTTCACTCCCTTTCCCCCACCACCATGGACGCTTAGCCGTGCTCCCTACATGGGCTGCAGAAATTAGCGTCCTTTCCTAACCGAACCACGATCATCATCATCATCAGCTAAAAGGCTGTGTCCTCGCCTTGCACTGCAGCAGCAAAAAAACTAGTATTGCGCGTCCGAACGGTTCTTCGTAGAAGTAGCAACTGTAGCGTTGTGGAATCGAACAGCTGATATTTACGGCAGCTTTCCGTAGACGAAGTATCAAAGCTTCCCAACGCGCCCCTAAGTGCTTCATAGCAGCAAGTTATGAATTGCAGGAGATTTTTCTTTATTTAAAAGGCAACTTTGTGTTGTTTGCATGACTTGTAGATGATACCAGATTTTTCAGTGAGGCACACATTTGGGAAAATCTACGTGCTTTTGGAGCAATCTCGGGGTGCAGATATGCACGTTTGTAGGTCGTTTTGGCGCAATTAACGTTCAAAAAAAAAAAAAGGGGGGGGGGGGGCGAACGTTCAACAAGCATAACTCCTTTAGAGCATCATGTTAACTTCTACTAGTTTTTATCAATTTTAATATACTGAGTGAATCAAATTTATAGAAGCAGTAAGTTTGCTTCCCCTTTGATAGCGAATTGAGCAGTTTTTTTCCCTTACGAATTTTCGTAATCACATACTTCGCATATATTAATTTCTTTCTACCCTTTATGCTTGAGGCCAAGCTGTTTCACAGTTCTTAATTAAAAGTACAACGATCGCGCTGGCGTGTTTGCTCTTGCATATGTGCCCTTGACGGCGGGTGGTGGACACATCTCCATGGCGCCAACTGTTTATCTAATCCCCATGTATAACTGCTTGAACACGCGAGGGTGAACAATACAATGTCCCCACAAGACGAAACTGCCGAATTGGGGAACGGCTGGAGTTGATTTCCTTTCCCCAAACTCCGCTAGCTTCAACACTAGCTGAGGAGGGAAGGTGTTTGAAGGTTCGAATCGGCGCCCCTCGATGGCTCGAGTACACGGTGGTAGCGCGAAGGAAGAGCCGTTGCCCGGTAAAGAGAAGCTTTATTCCACACTCAGGCGTCTGCCCGGGTCCAAGCCCGAACCTCCGCTCTCTCGCTCACATGCGAGGCGTCGTCACTTCAACCCTCGGTTCGACAGAGTCCCCCAATAAGCCAATCACACTTGGGGGTTGGCATCACACAAACCAATCGCACAAACACTTTTATGACACACACGGCATTGGTTGCAAACATACGTCACAATCTAAAACACCCGAGGGGATAGGCTCACCGCGCAACACGTCATTTCCCTCTCTCTCCTACGTTGTCGCCTGTCTTAGCTATCCTACCCGCGTACCACGTCTCTTTCCAGAACCCGCCACACAGCCGTGAGAATATTTGCCGGCCCTGTCCGCTAACGACATGTCATTTTAAGTGCGAATTAGGGATGGTCGATTAAATTTTTTAATCGATTAATCGTTCGTCGATTTAGCCTTTCGTCGATTAATTGCTTTCGTCGGGATGTTTTAATCGATTAATCGACATTTTTTATAAGTGCTTGAAAAATGATGACTTGTTGTTTGAGAGGCGTTGCTTGTGTTTGATATCGACACAAGTATTTATCCTACGCGCTAGAGATCATATGTGCACATTAGGGCTACGTGAAAATTCGCAATTTCGGCCACTGGAGACGGCCCGTCGTCATTGGATGTTGTCAAGAGTCCAAGATTTCGTTGGTGGCCATGATCCACGGACGATTCGGCAGCAGGTCGTATTTCCTCGAAGTCTGCCTTCTAGAGCGAACCGAAATCGGAGGCGCTTTCGGCGACCACACTGTTTGGAAAGTCGCACCGGAAACATGCAGTGTAGCCGAGGGTGAGGAAATACCGAGAAAGGTAAAAAAAAAAAAAAAACAGACGAAGAGAGAAGGAAAGTTAAAGACCCTCGCTCTTGTAGGGACGGCAACACTTCTCGGTTTGTCCGTTAGATATTGTGGAAACCCTCGATAATACTTGTGACAATACTATAACCACGAACTGACGTGATCTCTTCCTTGAGGTCACCCAAGCAAGATTGCACAGCAATCACTGGTCTCAAACCATCAGTGCAGGCATCTGAGAGAAATAGAGCGACACGAGTTTTTCCTCCCGGCTAGAATAAACGACAGCTGAACCAGTAAACTGCGCAGGTTTCACCTGGTCGCCGACTTAACTCGGCGCTACGCGCACCTTTCCAATTGCGCGTACAGTTTTCTAATGTGATTGGAAAACATAGTATTTCGCGACTGTCCTCCGTTCGTGCCACAGCAATAGACGGCGGCCTCTAGTCTGGCTGACATGGGAGTACAAGCAGTAAATGAAAGCTGTATTTCATCCGAATTAGGCGACCATACAAAATTACCAAATGCTAATAAGGTCATTTTTTTTTCAATAGAAATGGACTGGATGCTAGACGTTAGGTATACCATTGCGCAAAGTTGCGGATTATGAAAAGCGACTATTAGACTTAAATGCAGCTAAAATGGCTTCTTTCCATTATGCGACTATTATACCTTTATCATAATCTTCGAGCGCGTTTTCCTGTACAACATATTCGCCAAACTAATGGCGGCCCCTGTCACGTTTCAAGTGGAGGCGAGATGCCAGTTACACGTGCTGGGGTTTGACTATTATGAGTGTTTATGTCAAGAGAGCTGAGTTGACGTTTTTCGCGTCATAGCACACTGTTTTGCAGAAGTGAATAGCTGCCATAAGTTGGGCTGACTGCATTGCAGGAAAGCTAGCATTACAGTTATCTAGGGGTACCTATGCGTTAAGGCTACAATTAACCCCTCGCCCTCAGTGTCCAGCAGCTGCAGAACATCTGTCCACGGCGGCGGTCAGCTCTGTGAAGCAGCGGAGGGCCGCAATAATCACTGGACCCGGACAGGCCGCCACTGGAAACTAAACATTGGAACGTTCAATGCAAGATCCCTCTCCAGCGAAGCTAGACTAGCTGAACTACTCGAGGAACTAGAGGGAGTTAGATGGGACGTCATTGGCCTTAGCGAAGTTAGGAGAACAGGTGAAGCTTACATAGTCTTAAACAATGGACATGTCCTCTGCTATAGAGGATTACCCGAAAAGAGAGAATATGGCGTTGGGTTCCTAATTCATAAAGATATAGCGGGCAACGTAGAGGAATTCTACAGCATTAACGAAAGGGTTGCATGCGTCGTAATAAAACTAAATAAGCGGTATAAACTTAAGTTAATCCAGGGATATGCGCCAACAACGAGCTATGACGACGAACAAGTAGAGCAGTTCTACGAGGATATCGAATTAGCAATAAAGAAATTACGGACACAATACACAGTAGTCATGGGGGATTTCAACGCAAAAGTAGGGACAAAACAAAGTGGAGAGCAGGCGATTGGCAACTACGGCGTCGGCCATAGGAATAACCATGGGGAAATGCTAGTACAATTTGCCGAAAGAAACCGACTCCGAATAATGAACACGTTTTTCAAGAAACACAAGAATAGGAAGTGGACGTGGAGAAGCCCAAACGGGGAAACAAAGAATGAAATCGACTTCATAATGTGCGAACAACTAAGTATAATTCAAGACACAGAAGTAGTGGGGAAGATAAAATGCAGCGATCACAGATTAGTAAGGGCAAAGATTGTACTTAACCTAAAGAAGACAAGAACTAAATTATTTACTAGAAAAAAATGCAATCTAGAGGTAATCAGAGCGAAGAATGAAGAATTTAAAGTAGCCCTAAGCAACAAGTTCGAAGCATTAGACGAAAACGGTGACGATGTAGAAGAAATGAACAAAACCATAACGAAAACAATCCTTGAAACAGTGATAGAAGTCGGGGGTAAAACAACTAAGCAAACAACAAGTAAGTTGTCCCAATCTACCAAGGACTTAATAAAAAAACGCCAGCAAATGAAAGTAACTTCGCCAAAAGATAAGATTGAATTCGCAGAACTATCAAAATTGATCAGTAAAGCCAGGCAAAGAGATGTAAGAAACTTTAACACGAGAGAAGTAGAGAAAGCTGTAGAGAAAGGCACCAGCATTAAAACGGTCAAACAGAAACTGCACTTAGGGCAAAACAAAATGCTGTTTTGTTTGTTGTTTTGTGGTGTTTTACGTCCCAAAACCAGTTCTGATTATGAGAGACGCCGTAGTGGAGGGCTCCGGAAATTTCGACCACCTGGGGTTCTTTAACGTGCACTGACATCGCACAGCACACGGGCCTCAACATTTCGCCTCCCTCGAAATGCAGCCGCCGCGGCCGGGATTCGATCCCGCGACCCTCGGATCAGCAGCCGAGTACCTTAGCCACTAGACCACCGTGGCGGGGCAAAACAAAATGCATGCGCTAAAGGATAAACAAGGTAACGTTATCAACAGTTTCAACGAAATACTAAAAGTAGCAGAAGATTTCTACTCTGCACTGTACAGTTCTCAGACAGACCATACAACCTTAATAGAAATAGAATCTGAGGAGGACACCGAAATTCCATGTATAACCGCTGACGAAGTCAAAAAAGCTGTCAAAGGCATGTCCCGCGGTAAAGCAGCTGGTGAAGATGGTATAACAGCCGACTTGATTAAAGACGGAGGAGATATTGTACTTGAAAAACTTGCATCGCTCTTCACGATGTGTCAAGACATGTAGTATACCACGCAGTTGGAAAAATGCGAATATAATCCTTATCCACAAGAAAGGTGACATAAAGGAGTTAAAGAATTATAGACCAATTAGCCTACTCCCAGTAATATACAAGCTATTTACAAAAGTAATGTCTACGAGGATAAGAGAAACACTCGACTTTAATCAACCGAGAGAACAAGCTGGTTTTAGGAAAGGTTACTCGACAATGGACCACAGCCACGCTATCAACCTAGCAATCGAGAAGTACACGGAATATAACAAACCTCTTTATATGGCGTTTATCGACTACGAGAAAGCATTTGACTCGATAGAAATACAAGCAGTTCTAGAAGCTCTACGTAGACAAGGGGTACCGGATATATACGTGAAAACCATCAACAACATATACAAAGATTGCACAGCCACACTACTCCTACATGAGAGAAGCAGAGAAATCCCGATCGGGAGAGGTGTGAGACAGGGAGATACGATATCCCCAATGCTATTCACTGCATTTAGAGGAAATCTTTAAACGTCTAGACTGGGAAGACAAGGGAATTCGAATAGACGGAGAATATCTCAGCAATTTAAAGGGGTCGTGAAAAGAATTTGGAGATGCCGGTTTGTAATTTTCACTGCTTCAATACGCATTCGACAAGCCGATTCCGAAATATTTCGGCGAAATATTCAGTGCACATTTAACAACGCCCGTTTTAAATCTCAGCTTTCTTGTGCTCCCGAAACGACTATGCGACACTACCGGCCGGCGTGGTACTATTTGGTGACGTTGAGTTAAGATACTTTTAAGTTCAAAGGCACAGTGAACTCGCGTTTGCTCTAAAGGAATCGATTTACTTGAAAGCTAGAAAGGAAGAAAATACTTGAAAACCGTGCGGTGCCACCATTTGGAAGAAAAGCGGCAGCACGGTTTGCTTTCCCATGGCCTCCGAGGGCGCGCCAATCTCGGAGGTATGACGGCTACTAAGATGACGTCATCTGCAGAGTTGAGGGGAACGCGCGCAGTGAAACCGAAACCGCGTTTTTTATCGCTCTAAATCAACGCACACGGTGCAACGGAACAATGCATATTGTTGATTGGAGGGTCAGGACCCCGAATACGCACTTAGTACAAAATGTTCAGAAAACGTTTCACGACTCCTTTAAGATTCGCAGACGACATTGTGCTCTTTAGCAATGATGGAGCCGAACTACAAAACATGATTGATGACCTAAACAGGGAAAGTATTAAAATTGGATTAAAAAGGAATAGGCAGAAGACCAAAGTTATGCTCAATAGCCTAGCTAAGGAACAGGAATTTAAAATCGACAATGAACCCTTACAATGTGTAAACGAATACGTATACCTGGGACAGTTAATAACAGGAACTCCTAACCATGAAAAAGAAATTCTCCGTAGAATAAGGTTGGGCTGGAGCGCATTCGGAAGGCATTACGAAATCATGACTGGAAACTTACCGCTCTCACTAAAACGAAAAGTATTCAATCACTGCATCCTCCCAGTACTAACGTACGGCGCAGAAACGTGGAGGGTAACGAAAAAACTAGAGATGAAACTAAGGAGCGCGCATCGTGCAATGGAAAGAAGAATGTTGGGGGTAACGCTAAGAGATAAAAAACGAACGGAATGGATCAGAGAACAGACAGGAGTAGCCGATATTATTATATCAATTAAAAGAAAGAAGTGGACCTGGGCAGGGCATGTCATGAGGAGGAAAGATAACAGATGGACAGTAAGAGCAACGGAATGGATACCAAGAGAGGGAAAACGTAACAGAGGCAGGCAAAAGGTTAGATGGAGCGATGAAATTAAAAAGTTTGCGGGCATAAAGTGGAACCAACTCGCCCAGGATAGGGTGGATTGGAAATCGTTGGGAGAGGCCTTCGTCCTGCAGTGGACCTAAACAGGCTGATGATGATGATGCGTTAAGGCAGACAGTTGGGCTAGTTGGTATCAAGCGTAATGAAATATGATACTAGCGTCCCTTTGCGCAAGCAGTCATGTCTTATTATGTATATGCGAATCACTCATTCTTATCCCCATCATCATGCTTCGATCATCGCTCTTTTCCCCTGTTGCGTTGTCCCCAAAGTAGAGGAGAAGGCCCAGGCGTACTAGATCAGGGCACCCTCTCTACCTTCCAATAGATTATCTCTCTTTCTTTGAGTGGTGACAAATAATCTTTAATTCGCTAAGGAGTAACATACGACGGCAATAAGAACTGAACCGGTCAAGAAAAAAAATTGGCAGATCCCACGTGCAGTGGGAATCAAGGAAATGCGAAGCACGCATAAGGAACGTAAAATACATTTGCTTCGTTGTCTCGCTATACCGAGTTTGGTACATATGAAGTTAACGAAACGGCCACAAGAGCACCAAGACTGTGGCATGTAAACCATGCCGCTCATACACGCATGTCATGGTTCTAACGTTATGACTTGTCATTTACGTTCGTCATGCAGTCGTGTTGTGCCATAGCAATTTTGGTATACATCCCTTTAAGGAAACGAGTGGCATGTAGATCATGCCGCTAATGACATGCATGTCACGATTTTCATGTTATGACCTGTCATTTATGATCGTCATGCAGTCATGTTGTGCCAAACCAACTTTCGTATAGGCTCCGTGCAGTTGAGTTTTCCATGTGCGACATTAGCGCCAGAATGCACTGCCTGGCGGAGAGAAGAAGCAAAATTGGGCAGACTGTGACAGGGAAATACACGAACGCGATGCGCGTCTCCAACTCTATAGCAGCGACCGCCCATCCCACCTTCTTTCGTTTTATTGCCTTTGAGACGCGTGCTCCAAACCTGCGGCAAAACTGTTCCAAAGGGCGACGCCACGAGCGTTCGTGTGGTTCGCAGCACGCCCGGAAAGCAGCGAAGAAACGTGCGCGTCGCTGTCGCCTCGGTTTCCACCGTGCGCGACTGAGCCGTCCGACGAGAGCTACGTAGCGCCCTTTGGTCAGTAGACGGAGCCCATACATCCCATTAACGAAACGGCAGTATAGCGCCAGGACCATGGCATGTAAATCATGCCCGTCATGAAACGCGTGTCACGATTCTAGTGTTATGAACTGTCATTTACGTTCGTCATGCTGTCGTGTTGTGCCATAGCAATTTTGGTATACATCCCATTAACGAAACGCCTCGCATGTAGATCATGCCGCCCATGACATGCATGTTATGCTTTTCATGTTATGACCTGTCATTTATGTTCGTCATGCAGTCATATTGTTGCATACCAATTTTCGTATACATCCCATTAACGAAACGGCCAGGAGAGAACCAAGACCGTCGCATGTAAATCATGCCACTCATGAAACGCATGTCATGATTTTCGTGTTGCGACCTGTCATTTATGTTTGTGATGCAGTCATGTTGTGGCTGCCAATTTGCGTATACGGCGCATTAACGAAACGCGTGGCATGTAAATCATGTCATTGATGACATGCATGTCATGATTTTCATGTTATGACCTGTCATTAATGTTTACCATGCAGTCATATTGTGGCATACCAATTTTTGTATACATCCCATTAACGAGACGACCAGGAGAGCCCTAAGACCGTGGCATGTAAATCATGCCGCTCATGACATGCATTTCATGATTTTCATGTTATGACCGGTCATTTATGTTCGTCATGTAGTCATGATTTGGCATACCAATTTTCGTAAACATCCGATTAGCGAAACGGCCAGGAGAGCACAAAATCGTAGGCGGCTAGATAGATAGATAGTTAGATAGATACGCTCAAACTCGCCGAAGTTCGCTAAGAAATGCTTCGCATTTAATAAGCAGCGCATATTACAGTGTGGCACTTACACAGGAAGCAAGTAAAACCCGGGGTTTAAACAAAACGCTGTAACCCACGGAGATCGGGTCGAGTTTATTTCCATCTCTATGTGGTATGGCCGCCTGTGACTCCGGGCTCCTTCTACTTGAGTAGAAATATGCGCTCGACATCTGCGTCTCGGCGTCGCGCGCCTCACAATCATGCGCTCCGGCCAAGGGGCGGTGTTAAAGTGGAAGGGGTTGGGGTGGGGGGCGGCCGTAATCGATTAATCGAAGAGCTTTAATTGATTAATTCGATTAATCGAAAGGGAGAAATCGATTATGATTAATCGATTAACTGTGTACGTTTAATCGATTAATCGTTCATCGATTTTACCATCCCTAGTGCGAATGCACTTCTTAAGCGACCCCGAAAACTCCGCCGGCATCCGTGCTCCTCCTCCTCTCCCCTAGCAACGGCGCAGCGACGTCACGCCCCACGTGACTGCGCGCGCTCCGCCCTCCGCTCCGTGGCTGCGCGCGCCCCGCGCCGGCTCCACGCCGTGACGTCACGGCGCGTTGTGCAGCTGGCGCCTCCGCGCCGGCTCCTCGCACCCTCTCCGCACAGCTGGTGTGCCTCTCCCCCCGTTAGGTTTGCACTCACCCTCGGCCGCCGAATAGGTGCTGATCTGTAGTGACGTGTAGTGTGTGTATGTGTGTGACGCACTCGCGAGGTGCATTAATGCATCATACGAAAAGCGTGAAGTGTAAAATAAATAAATACTTCATATATAAATGTGTGTGTGTGTGTACAAATGCATCATGACAACAACACTTTAAATCATTAATTACACTTAATCATCATCATCAGTAAAAGTGCTTTGCACTTAAAAACGGCCAGACCTCCGTGGGTCGGCTGGCGCGTGCTCTCTCGCTGCCGTCTCCTTCGCTCGGCTCTGCAGTTTAGTCGCGCGCGCCCCCTCATAGCATCACCCCGTGCTTCGCACTTCCTCATACTCCCCTTCGGGGAAATGCGGGTATTTTTTTCATCTCGGCCTGTCATCGTCTTTTCATTTCAACGACCTTCGTCGTTGAAACCCTGCACGCTTCGAGAACCATAACTGTAACCCGAACGTGGTTGCACACAAAAGCATCCTTCGGTCGCATCTGTCGGAGCGGCAGCAAAGGACGCGTACTGATGTCAAGCTGTGACTGAAGCCGGGCGTCGTGCGTCGCTTCTCTCTCTCTACACGGCTCGCTTCCCATTCAACTCTTTATTTCCTCCTTTCTTTTGTTGCCAGCGCGGAGGCTGCACTGTCCTCCGACAGCGCCCCCGCTGGCCTGCGTGGGCTCTTCTGCGCTTCCTTTCCGCGGAGCCTACATGTATTCCTGGTTTTCGGCAAAGGTACACCGTGGTATGGAGAATCGTTCTGCGCTTTGGAGTATTCTCACGCTCGACCACCAACACCACGTGGCCCCTGCATACCGTGAACTCACTGCTGGGTTCTCAATATCACTGTGCACAACAAAAGTGCTCTTGCACTGGTTGCTGAAGAATGCTCCAAAAATTAAGAAAGAAAACGGTCGAACCTGCAGCCAACTCCATATTCTCTGAGAGTTTTTGTCCACGTTTGCGGAATGTGGTGGCAGGTGGTTTCTGCGCCACCTTTCTTGATTTCATGTATTACGTCATGCGCAGAGCTTGTCCGATCCAGCAGCTGACCGTTCCCAGTACCTTCACCCAACCGAAAGTCACAATTGTTTACCTATATTGGAAAAAAGTTCGACAATCCCCAAGTATATTCTTATGAGATGAGAACGGGAAAGCATTTCTTTTGGCTAGATTGTCGTTGCGGAGGGGTGCTGCAAACTGGTGTTGCTGAGTTGTGTTGTAAAGAATTAGGCAATGTGGGAGGCCGGATTTTGTTTATTTACATGATTTGATGCCATCAAAGTGGTGTCGACACTTCACATGTCCCCTTCTATTTCGTCGTCCAGGCAGTATATGCAGATAATCCCCATTTCGATGGAGGCAATATGTTAAGACCCATGTACTGTGCAGTGTCAGTACACGCTAAAGAACTTGCTTCTCTCATAATCGCATTGTAGTTATGGGACGCAAGACCCCAGAAATTATCAAATTGATGTGCTGTAGTGCAGCAGCACATCTGAAATGTCATGAGTTGTGATGCCACGTTTGTGTCTGATATATGGTGCATGTTGTTTACCTTATGGAAACTGCTTGTGTGTGTAGTCCGTTTCACACTTAAGGGGAAAACTCGGAGCGCATCCTATCGCAATGCGGCCATGATGTGGCGGGCGCTCAAGCACACTTGAAACGTGCCGTTTGCTACAGCGTGCGCTTCTGTAGCAGACAATAAAGACAAAGTACGTTCTGCACTATTTTCATGTCACTACAGTAGCAGCCACAGCTACTAAATACAGTACATGCACGTCCTCAATAACCAGGCCTTTCTAAATAAGAATCAAAGCGTGCTGTCAAAATAGGCATTGAACTTTTTTTTTCTTATTAGTGAAGAGTCACTGGTAAGTGCTGCACACGCTTTAGTAAAGAATATAGGCTCAGTTGCTGCAGTAACGATGAAAGTAGTGCACTCCTCCAGACAGTAATGCGCTTTTGGACAATTGGGCCAGCAGACGCCGCCATTCGAAGCTGCACTTCTTGAGCGTCTGCACCTGCACAAGGAGCAGCTGGTGCCCGACTCCAACACTCGGCGCATTATGACTGCATCGCGACGCAATACGATCCGAATTTTTCCCTATGTGTGAAACAGACTACCTGTATCACCCATCAAAACAATGCATGCTAGGGAGAGCAGGGGAGACACTTTTTTTAACATACCCTAATTTCCCACTGGCAGAAATCTAAACAAGTTCAAGGAAACATGGAAGCTTCAAAGGAAGAAAACATAATTGAAAATGATAGAAAAATAGACTGTCACTATAGATGTTTTAACAAGTGGACTTGTCTACCATCATTCCTTGTTTTCCATCATTTTTAACCGTCTTTTCATCATCACATGATTGGACACCCTGACTGGTGAGCTGACAGTACTGCAGAGAATGATTTTCAGTAAGATGACATCAAGTTGGTCCTGCACATCAACAATGACATGTTCTTCAAATTAACACTAGAAATACTGACAGCACCCTTTCGATGCATCATATATCAGCACTTATTTCCTGATTTAACTTGGCAAAATTGTTGGAACACTTCTATCGCTGCAGCTGAGCTATCAATTAGACGTACTGAAATAAAGTCTCCCACCAGCTTTAACCGCAAAACGTTTATTATGAAACAAATTCAACCAAATGTATCAAAAGTCGAAAGTTTTCTACAACAGAGGTAATTGCTATAGTTGTACACGGACTACTGTCTCTCGTGCAAACAGACATACATTAGCAAAGTTTAATAGATGTCTTCCCAACCACAACAAGAAAACCATCATCCTGCAAGTCTTTCAAGGTATCTTCAAACATCTCTCTCGTGATCATCTGCAAGAAAGATTGCGGTATAAATACAGGACAGTGAATGCACACCATGTAGTTTAAGTAGAAATGTAGCTAACTGCCCTTCACACATTTTCCTGCAAAAGTGTGATATTAAACAATGTTAAGTGCACAATATTTCGAGCACCAATATGGCTAACTGCCTGAAACGAGAAAACATGCACTTTAAAGCTCCCAAGAAAAATTGCAAATAAAAGCCCAGGTTTCTTGTTAATTGCTATGCAAGTACAAAAATGAAGTTATTCTTTAAGGGGAAAAAAATGGTTCTTTTTTTGTAATGCAATGGTGGAAGATGCATGCAACACTGCAATGTGGCTGCTGGAATGTCATCCTCAGGTGCATAGATGATGTGTGGTTTTCGCCTGAGTGGTTACGAGAAAAGAAATTAATTTTCTGAACATCTTATCTAAATACACTTTCCTCTAATATGTGTGCTTTCCCCTCTCCCCCCCAAGTTGGATCCTGCTATAGTACTAGCACAGCTCGTCTAGAAGAGGCAGGTCTGACTTGTGTTCACTGGAGCTTTGACTACTCTGCAGTGTCTAATATGTTAAAAAAGTGTGGCAAGGCCTCTTTAACCACAGCATACCCCTACATGCAGTGACATACAATGCACCTTTGCTCCTTTAATGAGCAACTCCGGTGCTTTTTTCCCCATATCCTGATATCGCGGTTTTCCAATGGCACTGATAGTCCTGTAGCAGGCAGGGTGGTTCAATTTGCTCAGAAACTCATGAATAATATTAAATAACCAAATGAATGATGCATTCAAACCTAAACAGAAACAGGTAGATGCTTCTTGCAGCAAAGCAGTGACATCACAAGTGTCCCTGTCATCAGAAATACGGGGCTGGTGCCAGAAAAATGAAAGCGACAATGTCATCCGATGATATATTGAGTTATGCCAGCTGTTCTGAACTTGACAGCGGCGATTTGAGCGCTGAAATGTCACCATATTGCTCTTGACAGCATGCCTGCTAGGGTAGGCAGCATTGGAGGTAACGACATCAAAAACACAGGGTGGGCCGCATGGAAATCCGTCAAAGTTTTAAATTTCGTTTTCAGGAATACTAAATGACTTGGAATTGCCTGGTTTGGCATATATTATTACAGTAACGATATGAACATCTATAGAAAATTTCATTAAGATCCATGGACACTAAAAAATTGCCGGAGTTGCCCTTTAGCCAATATGCTTTGTTTGGTATGTTGACATTCTATTATCCACTGCCATATGAGAAGAAAAATGCCAATTTTCAGTAAAGTGACACAAAGCAAAAGCTTGTTAACTTGAAAAATTGGATAATTCAGACATGCTGTATGGTCCTGGCAAGCATGTACACTATTTAATGGCATCAAGCTCTTGTTAGGGCAGATAGATTTGGAGACGCCCTGGTTAAGCTGGACAGTCTTGAATGAGTTGAGTGCAGCATAAGTAATACACAGAAAAGCCAAAACAGCGGTAACAGTAGGAACGCAATAAATCGCATGCCTTTAGTACATGCGACACCCTTGGCTAGCATGCCTCCACAACTGTAAGGTTGCCATCCATGATTATACTGTCAACGAGCTAGGTTTCATCTCCAGGGGTCCTGGCATTAAAGCAGTACACATAGGCTGCACACATACTTCAAAAAATGCATCGATGCTATTTACAATGGTGTCGCTAGCATCCACGGTTTGCCTACAATGGATGTGGCGATCAGTTGATGCATTTTGGCATGGTGCAATGAGTGAGCAATGCCACAAACATCGTGGATGTTGTCAAAGATGAAGAGAATTTTACCACAATTGACATGCTGGCACCAAACTTCCTGGCTACATCACAATAAACAAGCAATCCATAGTTGGTCAGCTCACTGGCAAATGAAATTATGCATGCATGGTTGTGGTGGTAAACGGGTAAAAACAGCATCTTGAATAGAATGGAGATGCGTGTTGTGTGCTACGCCTGCATTGTGAAGGCGATGAGAACTGCACCTTGCACACTACTTTTATGCAAGAAAAGAACAGGACTTTCAGATTCCTTAAACTCAACAAAACTGTGTTAATGCAATAGGCATTTGTATCCTTGTGATACCCTCAATAATCTGATACTCCTTTAACCAAGACATATCGTTAAGTGCCATAAAATTAAAATTTACCAGCATTTACGCTATCCTTTTTTTTATGCTTCTGTTCACAAGAGCATAGAATGCACGTTTAAAATTTGTGGGCACTACATCATTTAGTATTAGCTTTTCCACAGCCTGCTTTAGCAGTTGCTTTCACACTGCTGCTATGTGTCGAAGTGTTTAACGCAGTGTGGTATTTTTCCTACTGTTGTGGCCAGCTGACTGCACCAACCTCAAAATTAATGAAAAATTTCTACACAACTTACTGCATCCGACTGGCTCTTAAAATCAGCGAAAACCTTGTTGTATGCAAGGCTCTGAGCCTTGGTTCTGGTTTCAAGCATTTTTCGCAGTGCGGCTGCCATCTGTGCACGTCTCTGACGAGAAGAAGCACTGATTCCAGTTGTAAGAATAGAGATGTCAATCTTCCCAGAGGCAGGATCAGTGGCTGATTGCTTGAGAGCTTCTCGGTGCAGCCTGTCAGTCAAACCAGAACATGACCAGTGTTAACGGACAAGAAGATGCTCAACATGCCAATTAAAAGTGCATCAACATATGAAGGTTCCAGACCTCCAGATATTGCTGAAAATAGCAGCATGAATCAAAGCACCCTCCTCCACTCAGTTAAAGGGTCTCTGAAACGTTTTGCAGCAGTGCCTTAACATTTAAGTTACAGCATCAGTAACTAGTAATTTGCATCAAGGCAGCTAGATACAATCTGGTATTAGAGGGGGACGTGGCAATCAAAACTATCTGTTATTTATGGGTATAAACTGATGAAATATGGTACAATGATGTAGTTTGTTATGCTGATATCTCAAATGAAATCGGTTTTAAGCTACCTATTACAGTTTTTGAGTTACATCACTTTATAGATCATTACAGTCATCCCCAAATTAATCGGTTAATTAGACATAATTTCAGTACCATTTCCGCTTAAGCATATACCGTATTTAACCGCATAATTTGCGCACCCCTAACATTCAGCCAGCTTTGCAAAAAAAAAAAAAAATTCCTCGCATATTTTGCGCTCCCCGTTTCCAGCTCGCCGGCGCGCACGCACGGACCGACAGCCGCGCCCCTCGCTGCGCAGGCGAGCGCAGTCATACGCAAAAGGAGCTCCGAGTGCGATGCCCCGCCTTTTTTTTCGATTCTTTTCTCCGGAAGCCCCCGAAGCCCAAAGTACGGTCGCTAGAATAAAAGCATTCGAGTGGGGCTGAAACAGAGATCGGCTGAAACAGAGATCAAGAAAACGGCTGAAACAGAGATCAAACGAGCCCGGCCTATCTCCGTCGGTCGGAGGGCGGATGCGATAACATCACCCCTATCGGGACACCTGCCGTCGATGCGGGAAGGAAAGGCCCCGCCTGTCTTTAACGAGCATGAAAAGACGCGAGGCGGGGAGGGAGGGAGTGTCGCTTGGCTGCCGAGATAGCGTGCGCTATCTCGGCAGCTATCAGCGGGCGGCTCGTAAACACTTTTACGTGCTGCGCTCTCAACGCGAAGGGACTGCGAAAAGTGTCCCTGGAGCAGCCGTATTCTCTTACACCAACGTTTTGCAGTGTTATGTGAGATCGTATCCAAAAGAGTTACCGCGCTAGTTGCATTATATTACACGTTATTTCAAACGTGTTCGCGAAATACCCGTGTAGTTTGCGCACCCCCTTTTTGGAGCTCTAAAATCACGAAAGAAAGTGCGCAAAATACGCGAGTAAATACGGTAGCTAAGGTCCACTGTGTGCCGTAAAGCTATTCGTTGGTGTCCAAATGAGTACAGAAAAAATTTTTGAAATGTCCTCTACATATTTTCTTAACAACTTTTGCAAAAATACACTTATAAAAGTTTGCGTGATGTGCAGGTAGGAATGAAGAGCTTTACAGCACTCACCAAGCAGAATAAAATTATCTTTATTAGTAGTTATGAAATGGAACTGGGATGACTGACAGCAACTGCTCAAAAAATGGAACCTGAGAAAACGCAGCTCAAAGTTTTATTTCATGAAAACAGTTAAATATTAACTTTGAGCAGCTAACATTTTGCTCGCTTTTGCTGGTTTTATTTTTTGTTGGAGAAACATGGTGGTGTGGCTATCCTCAGGTTCAATCTCTCCTTTTTACGATGATGCCAAGATGACAGCACCTTCGGAAGCCAGATTTTCTTGCGGTTTTAGATGACAACACATAGACAAGTGGCATTTTCTTAACTACTACCACGTATTTCATTATAACATTCTACCACAACGTAAAAGAAGGCCCAAGGGTCATGAAAAAAAAATAAATCGAAAAATAGAAACTTGACCAAATTGAGCATTCCCATTGCCACATACCCTGTTAGGTACCCTCCTTCTCACAAGTGTTTTTCCTTTTCAACTTGGCTGACTGGGCGGGTCTATTCTGGCGAATACTCGGCCTCTAGCAGCTGTCATCAGAGCACAGTTCAGCTTTACACCACCATTTGCCACAATGACCCCCACCACTCACATCTGCTCCTTCAATATGGCAATAGTCTGCAAACACTAAGAATTCTGTGGACCAACTAAAGCTTCCTAACAATAACTCAATAAGTGTAAATATGGGAATTGTGGTGATGTCTTTGCAGGTGAAGGTATGGCAAACATGTAGCCGCAAGTATTGATTGAAAAGTGAGTGCCCAGGACTCAGTCCACCAATGCACTGCAACAACTATGCCCACCAGTTGCCTTTCACTGGCACACAACATTGCAGCTTGACGTGTCACCATTCACTAGATCTTCAGCTCAGAAAAATACAAAAAGAATGGTTGAGACCAACACCAATCCAAGAGATCACATTACAACACAGGTTGACAACACACAATGTCTGCCAGAAGTTGCTGAGTGTAGTACACGGTGCAAGACTTTTAGGTGAGCGAACGACGCGGAGAGAGCGCTTTATGGGGAGAGACGGGTTGTGTACTCCTTCTCAGTGCCGAGAGGTGGCGCGCCAAACTGAAGACTGTAGGACCGGTTCCCTCGCCGGAGACGGCTGGTAAAACTCTGCGCCGCATGGGCAATGTGTAGCACGTTCGTTTCTTTCTCTGCTGGTGCTGTGTTTTTTCGTGCTGGGCCTGCTCCTGGTGTTTGTGTGAAGTGGAACAATGGGCAAGTGTTTTGTGCCCTTTTGCAACAGCGGCTACAAATCCTGCAATGAAAAGTACGCTCTTTTCACGCCGCCAGCGAACGAAGAGAGGCTTCAGGCGTGGAGGCGTGCGATACCTCGAAAAGACCGCGTGTTGTAAAGGACCGACCGTGTGTGTGAAAGGCACTTCGCTCCCCATTTTGTGCTGAAGACGTGGTCCTCAGAATTAAATGGACATGTTCTAATGTCCGGGAAGAGGAGAGCCGGGCTCACCAAGGATGCTGTGCCATCTATTTTCAATGGTGCTCCTGGCTACCTGTCAAAAAAGATTAAGAGCCCTCGAAAGAAGGCGATACGGCGGACATGTGGCGAGCTGACCCGCACTTTTACCCGCGGTATACGCTGTGAAGAGGCCACGGAGCAAGAGACCCACCCTCGTTCGCTCGCAGAAAATGCAGTGCCGGAGCAGCCGGAGCAAAGTGCTTGTGCAAACGAAGTTGGCGACACCACCGAAGCCCACGTTTCTACCCTGTCTGTGTTTGATCGACTGTTCGCGTCAGCTGCAAGCATATGCCTTCCCTCGTCATCGTGGGCTGTCCATCGAATTGACAGCGACGGGTTTAAGGATGTCCTGTTCAATGACGCTTCCGTGCCTCGCAACAGCAGTGACGGACCTGGTGTGCCGTTTAACAGAAAGTCTGTGCACATCAAAAGCGACATGACTGTGCAATTGTTTATACTTGGCAAGCCTATTCAACCCACTGATGTTGGCATAAGTCCACTTGCTACATCGGTGTTTGAAGTTGAAGACATGGTACGAGCTGTGGCAAATTTAGACGTTTGCTCTGGAGGGCCAAGCTTGAAAGATTTTCCGAATGTCACTCCGCAGTGCGTGTACATCGATTGTGAAAGGAAATGGCGGCACAACAAATGTCCACTTGTGTCACCTGGTAATGCCATTTGTCGGTCATGCAGAGCCTTAGTTAACACTTTGAAAATACATAATGACCGGCGGATTGCAAGAGCTCAACAGAGGCAACCACCTAAGCACATCAGGATCTCTGTACTGCCTGATCAGAAGGAGAAGCTGGACGCTCTGCGGAAAGCGAAGTCTGCATTGCAACGATCACGCGCACGACTTATGAAGCGCAACGAACTGCTTGCGAGGCAGCTTCAGAACATGAGACAAGAATTAATGAAGTTGCAGGAGAAGAAATCAGAGAGAAGCTCCGAGGGCTTGACATTCCACCAATGCAGCTTGTTCTCCTGGAAGAGTGTATCTCTGCTACTAGAGCAACAAGCGCGAAGAACAGAAGGTACTCCGACTGGCTGCTGCTGTGCCTTTTGATGCATATTAGAAGCCCTGCGTCTTACTCCTTTCTTCGAAATAATGAGGTACTACCTTTGCCATGCGTGTCCACAATCAGGAAATACATCAACATGGTGGGACTGAAGTGTGGCTTTGATGATGAGTTTTTCGAAGCCCTAAAGGTTAAAATCTCCAGTAAGGCAGCCTTCCAGCGCAGAGGAATGCTCATCCTTGATGAAATTCAGGTCAGGAAAGAAATGTGTGTAAACTCAAAAACCATGACTTATGCTGGCCTTGTCGATCATGGTGAGGGTATCAGCCAGAAAGACGAGTTGGCTGATCATGGGTTGGTGTTTGCATTTGCACCATTCGGTGAGCACTACTTGCAGCTAGTAGCTGTGTTTGCTTCCAAAGGACCAACGAAAGGGACACTTTTAGCCCAGTTATTGCTTCAGTGCATTGTACGCTTGGAGCAGGCTGGCGTTATTATTGATGGCGTTGTTTGCGATGGTGCATCCACAAATAGGGCGATGTGGAAGACATTCGGTGTCAGTGGTGCCAAAGGGCATGTAGTAAATTCATTTGAACATCCATCAAATCCATCAAAAAGAGTATACGTGGTCGCAGATGTGCCCCACCTTTTCAAGTGCATTCGGAATCGTTTGCATGACAAGAAAATCCTCAAGAGGAAGGGCAAACTGATAAATTGGTCATGCTATGATGCTCTGTTTGTAGCAGACTTGAAAAAATGCTGGGGAGCTTCGAGTGTGCCCAAAAATTTCATACAATCACGTGAATCCCTCAAATATGCTGTGCATGAGAGTTAAGCTGGCTACTCAGATTTTCAGCAGGACTGTTGTGAAGGGACTGCAGTTTTACGCACGTCGAGGAGCACCGCGACTGTATGATGTGGAACCCACCGTGGAATTTACATTGCTCTTAAATGATATGTTTGATGCCCTCAACAGACGCTTTCCTGCTGAAGGATTAACACCAGGGTGCAAAGACTTTGATGTCCTCATCAAGGCTTCTGAGTGGCTTGACGATTGGGAGGAAGAAGTGTTGCGGGGTTACCTCTTTCTTACGCAGTCTACAGCCGATGGATTGCGGGTTACAATAAAATCAGTAAGGGAATTGTCACTGTACCTTCTGGAGCACTGTGACTTTAAGCATGTGCTTACAGGTAAAATGAATCAGGACCCTTTAGAGTGCTTCTTTGGCATCATCAGACAAGTGGGTGGCCAAAATGAGCATCCCACTTTCCCTACTTTCTTGCAACTCTACTGCATGCTGTCGCTCTATTCGCTGCTAAAATCACCACGGTTTGGAAACTGTGTTGCACCAGAAAAGGGGCAGACTGCCTTTATTACTCTTGCGGACTTTAGGGAAATATTTAAGTCTTCCTCAGCACAGCGAACTGGAAAGCTTGAAGAGCTGAAGCAGAAGCTTGATGGCTTAGTAAGCATCGGAAAGTGGGAGTGTGACGAGGTATTCGAGCACGATTATTCAAATGCCACTGTTGCTGAGTGCATCGTCTATTATGTGACAGGATTTGTGACACGGAAGCTGAGCAAGGAAGCATCCTGTGCTACTTGCAAACAAGCTCTCGAAGGGAAAGCTGGCATTTGTAGTGCTCCCGAGGCAGACCTGGTGAAGTGCAAGACAAGAGGTAACCTGAAGCACCCAAACATCCACCTTTATCATCTCTTCAAGGAAGCTGAGGAACATTTCTCGAAGTATGCCAGTGAGAGAGATGTTTATGACAAAACAATAGATGCTGTTCTGGAGAACTTTAATTTCACATTTCCATGTGCTCTCCACAGAGAGGATATGCTAGCCAAGTTGCTACATTATTAAACATGTCTCCGCATGCGGCAGTATTGCCAACTGAAGAATAACCAAGCCAAGAAAAGCCAGGATTTGTGAAAGATGTCGAAGCTTGTGTGAGAGCTTTGTGACCCAATGAGCATTTGAAATTGTAACTTTTGTTGAATTTGTGTTATTCATTGCATAACTATGCTTTCTGCACATCGCTATTTGTGTTTGCAAATTTCGGTGCCTTTTTGAACGCTTGTTCTCAATAATAAATTTTCATGAGGTCGCTAAGTTGTCAGGTACTTGTTTACTTATAACAATTTATCAGGCAGTAATGTATTCCCCACCATCGGCATGAATCTGTAATCTAGTTAGCGCAATCTTCGCCACACACATGTAAAAAATTCGGAGATTTATTCTCTCTTGTATAAACAAGCACTCTGTGGAACCGATATGCTCCATGTGAAACCAATACCTACGCGCAGTGGGTAAATTTAAATTACGAGGTTTAAGGTAATAAAATTCCGAATTTGTAGGTGTCTTACTGTGGGTTTCTGAATTGATTGCGGCCACTTGTGGTTCTTACAAAGGTAAGACGTCGAAAGAAACAGCCGTTTCAGTATGCCACTTCTTTTGGAACGCCGTCGCTGCACATGCGAGCGCCTGACAAGGGGATGTCCTTTGCTTCAGCGATAGTACAAAGTGGCTAAACGTGATAACAGCGTGCTACGTCTTGTGGGAAATAGTTAAGGCACCGTTGGATTTAAAGTATTATCCATGTGCATACTTATGAGCGAGCAGAGTTTCAAGTGAACTCCAGGACACGATGCTTCCCTTCCGCGGAGGTCACCTGAAGCAGCCGGGGCGATGTTGACCGGGCAGTAGTTGGTAGTGCCATCTGTGGGGGCTATTGAGAAGGAGAACTATACGGGGACGGGGAAAGCGGTGCCGTTCTCTCACCTAATATTCTTGCACCGTGGTGTAGTATAGTGAACTGCAATTATGCATTCTCTTTCTGTTACAGTTTCCTTACTGCAGTGATTTATAAGGCATTCCAATTATTCTGAACAATATATTTTCAAATTAAATTGCGTGATGTTACTAGGACATCCAATGGGATCAGCTGCTTGTGTGACAATGGTCACAGCTCTGCTGTGATCTGTAGTAATTTGCAGATTTGAAGCCACACTTGATACACTTTATGCAGAGAGCAAGCCAACTCTGGTGATTTTTTGAGCATGTCAAGGTAATGGTGATTCTATACCTATTCCTGAGGAGCTTTTGTCACCCTCCTGAAAGTAGAAATGCCCAGCAAATGCAAAAGTAATCATTAATGAGCAGAAAAAAAAAGCAAAACCAAAACCAAAATCTAACCCAGCAGAGATGTAAAGTCTGTCAATCTGCCTTTTTCATGGCATGACAGCGCACGCGCCCTTCCACTAGCAGACCTCGAAGGCCGTGGTATGGTACCAGCATGCTTCGGTAGCCTTGCCGATGATGACATCAATATACAATGTGGCCAATTGCAGGAAGGCAGATAGGCGATTTGAGGTAATCGGTAAAAATTGATTTGTAAGCAATCTGCGCCTCTCAAGCGTGCCGAGGAATACACCCACCGAACTTTATTGAGATCCACTGACCCTGAAAAATCACTAGAGTTGGCCTTTAAAGGGATACTGAACAAAAATCTGAAAATATTGCAGAAGGGTTAAAATTCGACTAACGACGCCCGTGATCCTGTACACAGTGTTCATTTCGCATATTTTTGATCAGATGTCTGTATAATTGGTGGAATATGAGCGCACGGTGGCTGCACACCAGCATGAGCGCCGGTGCCGTGGTGTTACATGTGCCCAAGCAGCAGCAACAACAACAGATGCGGGAAGTGACCCCACGCGCCTTGCCTGACGAGTTCTTCGCGCTCCCATCGGGTTCCGAGTAACGGTGCCACACTGCCCTTGCTGTCCTCCTCCACTTGTCACATCGCAGTATAAAGTGAGGCTAGGGCTTTTCTTTTTTGCTGTGCGTGTGTGTGCACACGCACACACGTATACGTGTCTTCTGCTGCCGCTCATATTGCGAGTTCACTTCCTCTGTTCCATTTGTGGTCCCCTTCCTGCATGTGTTGCAGTGAGGTTGCCCTCGCCCAAGACATCGTCACTTCCAATACCTTCGATGAGCGCCTGGACAGGGTACCTCCCCATTTGTAAACACGGGTGGGTTCCTGTTGGCATTTGGCTTTCAACCCAGCATTGAAGGAGGACGCTCTAACTGGCCACCGCTGCAGCAACACTCAAGAGAAACAGGAGGGGGGGAGCTAGGGAAAGAGAAAGGAAGCCGCAGAAGATAGAGAAAGAGAAAGCGCGAGCATTCACGACGCAAGCTGAGCCAACACCACCTAGACAAGACTACGTGGTGTTGGTTGAGCATGCAGCAACAGGGGCGTTGATGCGTGTTGAGAGAGGCGACCGGTCTTGAGAGGGGAGGGTGGGTACGTGTCCCCAACTCGGATGAGCGCCAGCATCGGGTACATGAAACATCACACAAACATCACTTCCTCTAGTTCACGGAGCGCTCACTAGGTGAGGTACTTTCTGAAAAATGTATTGATTTCATTATTTTCTGGTGGTTTCTGCCTGGAAACGAGGTTGTGTCAGCCTGTTTCAGTGCCCAATCTTTCATTTAGGCAAAGAATCTGGGCAGCAAAGTTTTTGTTCAGCATCCCTTTAAAGGGGCCCTGCAACACTTTTTTCACTCCCTTTCTGGAGCACGGGAGTGTGTGTAGTATTGAGTACTGAGATGAACGCAAAAAAGAATTATACAAATTGGTGCACCAGAACTGAAGTTATTAGTCCTCAAAGTTCAAAACACGAGCAGACTGCCTGAAAAGAACGTTCCCTTTCGCATTTCGATCTTCCATGCCGTCATTGGTTACGTCCAATCAGCGCGCACCTCTTATACAGAGATACCAGAAGTTTTTGATCAAGGTAGCCTGTACAAATTGCCTTGCCATCGCTCTTCCTGACACAGTTGGCTACAACAGGGACGACGAGCCACGTGTCAGTCAGGAGAGGCAGTTAGTTTTTAAAATATTATACTAAAAACAAGCTTCTTTTTTTGTGTGTGTGTGTCAGGAATGCTTGTGTTGTGTCCCTGACACGCCTCCAGCACTTTCAGATGCACCGGCGAGTCGCTACATAGCACAGCACAGCTGCTGCTATAGGCCAGCTTCTGGCACCTCTTCGCCGCCGGGCAAATGCACACACACACACACACACACACAAAAAAAAAAAGAAAAGAAAAGAAGAGAGAAAAGAAAAACAAACAATCGGTTTTTGCCCGTCCCCTGTCCTTGCGAGCGGCTGCGACTCCGTTGAGGGCAGTGGGTAAACAGGTAAACAAGTTTCACGTGTTCCGGGCTATGTCTCGAGGAGGCGTTAGCTACGCTTTTTAAACCACCGCGAATAAGGCGTGCATTTGTGGGCCAAGGGCATCCCTGGAGATGAGTACTTATATTTTTTGTACTCAACCGCGCGGCCTAACAGGGATAATGAATGTAAAATGCGAATTGGCATGTCAAACCAATAACAATGCCCCACCATTGTCGTCACTTCCTGTAACAAAATTCGCCGATGTGTGTCGCCATGGTTCAAGAAAAACTCTGTGGAAGGTTATTTGTTCGTTGAAATAGAATTATAACCATGTTACTTGTGGGCGCTCTCACTCTCGCTGCGGCATCCCCGCATGCCGCAGTTCTAGAATCAGTGATAAAAACGGAATGCCCAATTGGTATCGCAGGGCCCCTTTAAGGTTTCTCAATGGTCAAATACACTTTGCAGAATAAATTTATTTCTGGGATTGCGCCTTTAAGATATGGACTAAACCTTGAGGCATGCATTTTTTTTCTGAAAATTTGGCTTTACCAAACAGCAGTTTATGCATTATATGCTATTTGCTTCTCTCTTTTTCCTTTCGAACAGTTGTATGTACTAGAGGAGCCATTTCTCAATGTCAACCTTCAGCATGTGGCCAGCTTTGATGCTGATTTATACAGACAGCTCAAGTGCAGGAGTGAGACAGCAGAAACAGATTCGGGAGCAGTTTTAGGGGCGAAGCTCCTGAAGGCGTAGGCTTGTCTGCCATAGTTGTCCGTCGTAGCCACTTCGTCTTCATCGAACGCTGAGCTGCTTCGAGCGCTGGCACGCGCTCTTGTGTCACGAGTTCACGCCGGTTCCTCTTCGTCGCATCGAACGCTGACACGCGCTCTTGTGTCACGAGTTCACGCCAGTTCCTCTTCGTCTACTCCGGCATCACTCAGTTTCGGTTTTGTTTCGTATTACATCACAATAGCCCCAGTTTTAAGTAGTTGCTCACAACTTTTCTGGAAGGTAGAAGATGCGAAACGAATACTACAGTGTTCTAGAGAACTCACTTGTCTGTCCATACAGCACGAAGCATGGCGAAATTAATCCGGAACTCGGCACGATTTACGACGAACTTCCGGAGCTTCGCCCACTCATCATCATTCACTCCGTCGATATGCGTGGATTTTTCGGAGCAGCAAAATGCTCATTTTGGAGCAGGAGGACCTTGATTTCTTGATTTGGAGCAGCTCACTACATTTAATGTGATGTCTTAAGAGCTCAAAAAGTCCAATTTGGAGCAGCCCGGCAGTCAAGTATCTTTTTCACAACCAGGGGTACACTTCTCAAAATTAAAAAAAAAAAAGTTCTCATTGCACCAAAATTGTTGGCACACAATAGTCGTTTAGTTAAGACCACTGACATACTTTAGCCAATTACTGCTTTGACACTTCATAGATTTTTTTATTTAGCTTCGGAAGGATCCCTAGCACTTCTTGTAGGTTAATTAGCGTTCTCTTTTGTCAGGAGAGTCTGGTCACATTGGATATTGCCAAGATTTTCCTGCTTCACACCAGTACGAAGAAGCTCATCTGAGCTTTTCGCCAGCGCATTGCCCTCTATTGTAACACTGCAATACTGTGGTGGCAACTAATTGTGGAAGATACTCCAATTTCATGTAGATAATAGCATTCCATGTATCTTGATTCCACATGTCTAGATTTTCGAAGCACCTGCAGCAAATCTCGGACACCTGAAATTCAATTACGCGATGCACGTTGCGAGACTCCACTTTTTTTTTTCCCCCCACTGAAACTGACGTGAGCGCCAAAATACTTGCTTTCCAGGCTGTTTTGGAGCAGTTTGGAGCAATTTTTTCAATTTGCATGCTTTTGAAGCAGCTCGGAGCAGGAAAACGGAATTCTATCAAAACTGTGCAATATGAGCAGCTGTCTCACCCCTGTAAGTGCTATACCCAGGAAGTGATTCCTAGTTTTGATATAGCTGCCAATGAGGTCTTTTTTAAATATTGTGAGAACTGTTTCAGGGTCCTCCTAAATTCTGTGCTGTCGCATTGGACATCACAATGAGTAGTTGTGTGGGGATCTCAAACAGGTGATTCATCGGCCACATGTGGCTCGCCTACCTTTCACAAGCAGCCCGGTCACCGCACATGACTGCTTCGCCCCACAAAAGTCAGCAGTTAGATTTTAGTCATTCTGCAGTCATTCTGCAGATTGATATCGGCATATTTCTTGAATGATGCCAAATCCCCTTCTTCAGAAATCACATCCAGTCGAAACTCGCAATAACAAAATCCCGAGGCAACAATATATTTTTGAATCTCCCGCGAACACCCATAGGATTCTATGGGTGTTCATATCATATCATATAATTTCATATCTCGTGATAATGAAACATAAATTTAAAGCAATCCCTCATTAATAAAATTTTTGGATCAACAGTGTGCGGAAATCTGCCCAAGTAACACTAACTCTGTTAAAGAACTGCAATAGTGCACTGCAATAGTGAACTGAAATAGTGCAAACTTACGCTACAGCGCACTTGCTTGGGTGCTGCCATTACTGGTTACAACATAAAAAGCTGGCAACAATGACGATGATGACGGTTTGCCCATCACAACGGGTGACATCATTTGACCAAAAATGCAATCACATTTGTAATTAAGTGTAAAATCAATTAAAAAATAAAGAATTCAAGAACTGGAGGCGACCTCTCAGTGGTAAATTTTTCTTTTTTTTTTTTTTCTGTGTGTGTGGCGAGTTAATGTGGAGCAGAAAAAGCCACCTTAGTGGAACTACGCAGGCAATGCCTAGCCAGATCAACATCCACATGTAAAGGAACAGATGATTTGGTTGGTTTGGTCACGCGTGTGTGCTGTTTCTGTGCTGTTAGCTGTTGCTGTGTGCGGTTGGTGCAGCGTAGGTTGCGCCAATAGTGTGTGTGTGACCATCGTAATGTCTGCTCTGGCGGCCTCAGATGCTGCCTCCAACCAAAAACCAGAAGTTTATCATGTTTGAAGATAAGGCTGCTAGTATTGGCCAGGCTGAAAAAAGCAGAAAGAAAACCGAGGTCGCCAACGAGTTTTGAATGAAAAGATAACTGACGAAGCGATAATCAGCAACGTGTGCGAAGTGCACGATCCCACGGGATGAATGCCTTAGATACAACTCATTCATTCTTTGGCGAGCACGACGGCGGTGTGGCAATGGACCACTTTTTACAGTGAGTCCAGAGCTGTGATACTACTATAAGGAAAGGCTAAACAGAGTAGGCTGACAGACTTTTGGCAATAAATTTTTTTCTAGTCAGTTTCGTGCCTTTTCTCTCTCTCGTGCGCGAACGAAATTTCTGCAAAAGATATTTGTCTTTTTGCTTTTGTTCCCAGTTTTGTTATTGTGGATTTATGTATTAGACATAGAAAATTCTTGCAAATTGCAATGTTACGTGACATTTTGTTCAGTAGTATTGAGCCACTGGCATAAAGGTTTTCAGAAATAACCAACCCTCTCCCATTACACGAATGGCAACAAGGTTTTAAAGGAATGCCTTAATAGTCTAAACTAAATAAGTGTCAAGTTTCACACTACCAGACAACACATGAATCACCCTAATAAATGAAGAAACTTGCCTTTTGGCTTCTTCAACATCTACCAACTCAACAACATTGGAGAAGCGGACTTTTGCATGTGCTTCAGAAAGCCGAATCAGGGACTCTAGTTGGCGAGGGTAGGCAGACACTTGGCCACGACCACTTCCAGCTCGTCGCATGTCCACATAGGCTTCTATCAGAGCTTGCCCAGCTTCTTCACTCATTTGTGGTTGCACATAGGTGCGTGCATATGCAATGTAGTCCTTCATCAGCCCCAACTCCTGGAAGTAAAAAAAATACAATTAAACCTGCTTATAACAAACCTCCATATAACGAATTCCTGGATATAACGAAGTTTTTCTATTCCCCGTCGTTACTCCACAGAAGCACATGTATTTGTGACATCTACGTAACGAAGTGGCAGCGGGAGACCCCCTTGAAATAGCGGATTTTCCCTGCCGCAGCGGAATACGAAGTGGCGGCATCGCGACTGCGAGGCGAGAGTGAGCGCACGTGTGCGTGCGTGTGTGCGCGATGCGGGCCCGCATCCCTCGACCCAGCAATCTTGCCAGCGCGGGCGCGTCCTTTCCCCCTCGCTTCAAACCTGATCCCGCCGCTTGCGGCAGCTGGCCTAGCCCGCCAAGCCGCGCCGGCTTAAGAAAGAGAGAGAGAGAGAAAAAAATACGAGTTTTTGTTTGTTTATTTTTTGAACGTGCTGGCATCGCCACTCTGGTTACTGCGAAGTCTCTGCGCTCCATTTCGCTAACCCGACACTAGGTGAAAGCGTTTGTTAGGCCTAGCTCGCGGGGCCGCGAATGGCACGCCTCACGGGAAGCATGCCCCTTGACAATACGGGGATCGGGTGCACAGGAAATCGCGCTCACAGGGCAATTTAAGGGCAGCACGCGTGAAATGAATGAAAAAAAAAAAAAGGAACTGGAGACAAACAGCGGTAAAGAAGACACGGGCACGCGTTCCGTGCTGAGGAACGTTCGTAGCTGACTAACGGCCATAGCAGCATTCTCCGTCGCCGTGCAAATCCTATCCTCGGAGGGCGCGCACGCTACGCGCTGTGCCACGGCCTTTTTTTTTCTTCCCTCCACTCATTGTTCATTCGCTCTGCGCTCCTTCCTCCTCCATGGCGATTTGCTGCGCTCTTTTAGGGCGGCGCACTTCCTTTGTGAAGCCTGCTCGCGATTGTCCGCAGAATTTCCCAGCAGCCGCATTATAACCGGTCCTTCATCTCAGGGGGGGGGGGGGGGGCTGCACATAAGTGGTATGCGTATATATTAAGTTCTATGGGAGGGCAAACGGGGGTAAGAAAAAACCGTATTATAGCCGGTCCTTCACTATACGCGGTTACGTTCTAAGTGGTCTGAGGTGTAAATGTTTTCTCACCCAAAATAAATGTTTTGGGTGAGCTCTGCCGTTTGTTACCTTTTTGCTTACTTAAAGGGACCGACAACTGACCAGAACCTGCGATTAGATTCTGGCGGAAATGAAAAAACCATGAATTTTGATGACAGATTCAAGCATACTTAATGGGGTTTGAGTAGAATTTGTATTTTTAAATTGCGTTTGGAAATCACAAAAAACGGGTATGTCGCGCAGCGTAGCCGTAGAGACTTCGTACTGCTATACGGAGTCTTCGGTTTGGTGTGCGTAGTGAGATGCTTTTATATGCACCATAACTAGTGCTCAAAGTTAGAGCACGCATATTATTAAGCATCCCTGCTGCTCTGCGCTGCCCACGAGGTACGAAACAAATAAGTTGACACTGAGAAGCGGCGCTGCGATCGCAGCGCAACCGTGGGACGGTCGCTGAGGGCTGCGATGCATGTGCGCGCCGTTTTTCTCTCGTGTCTGCGAAGCCGGTATCGGAGTGCACAGCGCGAATTCGCGAGTGAGATCACAAGTCATAGCGGCTTTATAAACGCAACATTGATTTCTTTCTATTCAGTTAGGGCTTCACTGGTCTCCTTTCCACATTGCCGGCTCATAATCGCTATAGCGCTCACCTCCCACTGTTTACAACTGTGTTGCCGCTAAGACTCCATAGTAGCCGCTGATAAAAAATTCAGATTTTATACGTTTCGCGGCATTTTCAGTGTTACCATTGAGTGATTAGGCACTCTGACCAGACAAGCTTTCAGTTGCACTAATAAAAGCAGGGACCATAAAAATTGGTTGTCGGTCCCTTTAAGCACTTCTTCCTCGAATGTTCGTGCCGAAACTGCATATAACGAAATCCTCTTTATAACGAAGTTTTTCGGGAATTTGTCAATTTCGTTATATTCAGGTTTAGCTGTATATATATATATATATTTGTTCCCATAGGGTCAATGGAGCAGAAGTTCCAGTTTCAAGCCTAGTAGGACCTTGACATCCCAGTTTTACATACTACACAAACATTTGAATTAAATTTGCTTATTGGAAAGCAATCCTGCAGCACATGAACAGATTACCATGTGTTATTAATTATAGGGCCAGTAAACCTCAAGGTCAAAAATTTGTGTTGAGAACATAAGCACACACATGTACTATCACGCTCAGTATGAGCTACACCACGCGAGCATGTGGCCGAGTGCGCTGCAAGGTTGTACAGTAGCGCTGATCATGACGTATTTTCGAGTTATCGGGAGAGGGTTTGGCTGTTCCTGCGAATGCACATCGCCCCATTTGCTTTCACGCTCGCCCTCGTTTGGCCCTGTGGGGATATCAGCTTCGAAAATGATAACTGCCACCGTGTCCTGGAGACTAAATTCTGTGCTCGGCAAGTCGGGGGGAGCTTCACAAAACACGTGATATCTAGCCTTGCTCTTTTTGTTTGCTTCATTTTATTCATTGGGAATTCCAGGCTTATGCGCCGCTTACTGTATTACGTGAAAGTGGCTGTGTGTAGCGTGCACTGTGAAACACTGAATGTTTTTCACATTGGAAAATGTCCCGAGTGCCTAACAGTGAGCGACTGTGGATAGTTGAACTGTCCCAGAAGCAGTTGGAAGGGGGTTTATTGGTCTTGGATAGCGTGTGGACAGGCGGTGCGACGATGGCAGCAGCCGTAGTTCTTGACAGCGTCGTCAGCTCGAGATCAGGGCTCGTGCCTCTTGCTCAGGCCGTGTCCCACTGCAATGCGTGCGTTCGTGCTTCCCCACTACAATCCCAACACCAAATAGCAGGGATGACGGGGAGGTCTAATAAGACCGTAAATCGCATCATCCAAGCTTACAGGAAAGAAGGCCGCATCAGCGACGCTCCACATAAACGGCACCCTCGTGCAACGACTGATGCTCAGGACGCCGACATCCTCGACGCTGCAAAAGCAAGCCCCTTCAGTACTGCCAGAGAGATCGGTGCGGCCGCTGGAGTGTCTGCAAGCGCATCGACAATAAAACGACGGCCAGCGGAAGGTAAACTGAAGAGCCTTGTTGCGGCCCAGAAGCCGCGCCTCTATTTGCCAAACAAGACGGCGTGTCCTAACTTTGCAAAAGAACACATCTCCTGGACCACGGACGACTGGAAAACAGTACTTTTTTCCGACGAATCTACGTTCACAACACGCTGGGACCAAAAGCAACGTGTGTGGCGCCCTGCCAATGCACGCTACGACCCCCACTATGTGCAAGAAGTAGCATCGAGCGGACGCACGGCTGTTAATGTTTGGGGCGCGGTGTCCCGTGATGGGCTTGGCGTTTTGCACCGCATTGAGGGACCACTGACATCGCCAAAGTATTGCGACATCCTCGATTACGTCATGATACCTTACGCGTTGGACGGGCCTTTTCCTGACGGTGACTTTCTGTTCCAGCAAGACCTGTCACCTGTCCACACTGCAAAGGTTGTTGAAGAGCTCCTCAACATGCGAGGGGTGCGGTGCCTCAGGTGGGTCCCCAAAGGGGCGGACCTCAACATCATTGAGGCCGTATGGGGCAGAATGAAGGTCCGGCTGTGCAAGAGGATTACACAGTTCATCCGCCGATGAGCTATGGAGCGCTGTCGAAGAAGAATGGATGCGCCTCCAAAATGAATGCAGTTTCATTGACAATCTGTACGTATCACTACAGTCCAGAATGCAGGATGTGATTGCCGTGCAAGGGGCCATGACCCTCTACTAAGGCATGGCGACCGCTTCATCTGCTTTCCTGTCCCGGCACTCGAGTTCTGCTTAATATTATCAGCGCCGACGCGCCATGGTTCAGCGGCAGCCGGTCAGTATTGGGTCCGCAGGCAAGCACCATCGACGAAGTTACCGGCCGGAATAGCAGAAATTCCCATGTAGTTGCTTCTGATGTTATGCACCTTAGTGTAATTTCATTTTGTTTTATTTTTGTGCACAATTCTGCCTTTTTTATGCGTTCTGAATGAAGTCAGTATGCATTATTTGCATTGTTATTCATATAATTACTTTGACTATGAATTGTTCATTATGTTATTTGCTTTGTATTCCAGTGAAGAAATATTACAATACTCATGGTATTTTTCTGTTGCTAATTTCTTTGACTGCGAAAAATTGACTTTTCTTCGCCATTTCAAGCTACACTTAATGGATATTACACAAAAATAAAAAACGAAAAAAGCAGCGCAGCTTTTGTTTTCACTTAAATATACGTGACCTTTTTTTTTTTTATTCTAGCAGTGTTTTGCTCTCTTTTGATGCCCACACAATGATTTTCGAAAGCCAGTTAAGTTTATGATTCGAGAACACTGCACACAATCTCATGTTGACGTATCCACGAAAAGTGCTTCCTGCCTCCACCTTTCCTTGCCGAACTGACTGGGGAGTGGTTTATGTTCATAACTAGTGTTATTAAAACGTATTGTCAGCGTAGTTGTTGTAAACAACAAAGTAACAGCCGCTGCGCCCATAGAAAAAATGCTGCTAGCGATCACAGAAACGGTATCAATGGCAACGCGTTGGGAATTGGCAGCACAGCTCTGGTAAAAAATTTTACTGAAAATATTGCACGGCCCGCGTCGTCGCCGGCTCTCCCTTTTCTCTAGAAGCATGACGCAATCTGAAAGTACCCAATTCAAGTAAAACAGCACTTGCATATCCATTCTTGCACGAAGTTAACGATCATTCTTCTATAAGATTCACACGACATGTCCGGTAGGCGGTGAAGTCGCTGTATTGTGCTCGAATTTTTCTTCAGTAAAGACAGAACCGGCGAGCAAAAGGAAAGACAAAAGGTTCTTCCAAATAAATAAGGGCGAGGGTGAAAGCAAGCATGTGGGGGTGATGTGCATTCGCAGGATCAGCCAAACTCTCTCCCGATAACTCGAAAAAATGCCACGATCGTCGCTAATGTACGACCTTGCAGCGCGCTTGGCCACGCGCTCGCGTGGTGTAGCTCACTGAGCGCGATAGTACAATATGAAGATGATGCCGCAAAAATTTCATGAATAAGCAGAAACAGGATCAGCGCACGACTACTGTTCAAGCAGCCCCCCTCCCACAATCAAGATTTCGAGTTTTCATGTACAGTCGACGACCGATAATTCGGACTCCACGGGGAACGTAAATAAGTCCGAATTATCGAAAGTCCGAAAAAACGAATGCGTCAGAAAAAAAAAAAAACTTTTATTGACACTTCAGTGTACCGGTGGCCGAAAAAAGTTGTGAATGCGTTGCTGCACGCACTTCCGCTTACGTGCAACCAAGTCCGCCTGTATCTCCGCCAGTGTGATATGATCGCTGTACGATGACAAAAGAACAGTGAGGGCTCGAGACAGGTCCGCATGCGACGGCTCTGGAGCACACGGCGCGTCATCGTCATCAGAGTCAGAACTGCTTTTTCGACTTGCGGACGACCACTGAGCACTTGCTGAATGACGGCTGCCTTCTTCGCCATGCTTAACGTTGTATATCTGCCGCGTTTCGTCGGCGCGGCCTTCGGCGCTGGCTGTGAGGGCACTGTTGGTGCCATTTAACTCGGATCTTGTGAGACAGCTGGACGTAAAATAAAGCAAGTCTCAAAATAAAGATGAACGCGCGCAGAATTTAGCAAAACGCTGTACCGCAGACACATACGACAGAATGGCGGCGATAGCAGCACAGCGAGGGGATACAGGAACCGGAATGTGGGATGATCGCGATGTCGATACGATCCCCCACAGTTGAGCCGTGCCTCCAAGATCGGCATTTTCAACTACAAATCGCTCAGGCATAAAGTTGCGATCGAAATAAAGCCTCATAGATTACCAATTAGCTTTTGTTTTGATTTCTGAGGCCATACTTTGTATGGTATGGGTGCCGGAGGAGATAATAATGGCTGCCGATTCGGCGTGCGCGAGAGTCGGACAGGGTCCGAATTATCGAATGTAGATCTGGCAGCTGTCCGAAATATCAGTCATCTTTTACATATTACTTCTATGGGACCATCGGCGGTGCCGTGCGACTGTCCGAATTACCGAGCATGTCCGAATTATCGGTGTCCGATTTATCGGTCGGCGACTGTACTAGCAAGCAAGTGCCCCCCACCCTCCCCGCTCGTGAATGATGCTGAAACTACAGAAACCAAAACCGTGCCAAATACGCTCTTGCCTAATCCAAGATCCAATTCAAGAGCAAGCTGCCCATGTTACCAGCATCCTCGCCATTTTTATATTGTTGTTTGACTGTGACAGGTTAGTCAAGCGTGCCTGTGACTTCACAAAATGCGTTCACACACGGTGATCAGAATGGACAGACGAGGACAGAACTCAGAAAGGCAGCCTAAGCCCATACGGCAGAATGCCCTCAAATTTGTGTCCGAGCCTTGGGCGGCTGTCATGGAAGAAATGGTCGTGCACTCCTTCGAGGGATACGGACTGCGAATGTACACACTGGTTCCAGATGATCAGCTGCATGACTGCCTCCGTGACATCAGCGTCCTGGCACCAGAACGTCGCAAGGACATGCAGACAGAGTGCCTAAGCCTAGTTTTAGAATATGACTATTATTAGAATGAAGAGTTTAAAAATATGGTTCCAAAAGTGATTAAGGCAGGACATGGCTCTTAAAGGTGTCCTCATTTACCGTATTTACTCGCATAATGATCGCACTTTTTTAAAAAAAAGTTGACGCAAATTTCGGGGTGCGATCATTACGCGGGGTAAGTTTTCCGCGAAATAATATTTTGAGCACCGAGAACGCAAACAAGTCTCGTATCAGAATTATTACGATAGCTATAATGAACATAACCAAAAATAAAAGTAGAGTAAGGCTTGCCTTTGTAATAAACGCACACATTACGCAGGAACTACATGCATTGCCATACTGCCCTTTAATTTTTTCATTTACTGACCCCCTAACTGTCATTCAGAGTCTGAAGCGTCACTTGCGTCAGTGTCGTCGCCGCTCGATTCCTCGTCGGAACTGGCAGTGTCATCGCAGTCCCACAGAAGGTTATCTTCCGTCCCGTCGAGCGCGTTAGATATGCCTGTCTTCTTGAAGCTGTTGGCATAGTGAAAACTACGGCATTTGTCTTTACTGCTATCCTAATACGTCACGTTTCTGCCAAGGGTGGGCAAAAATTAGGCATCTGCTTGGTGCATGCAGTTCACTTGGTGAGTCTTGAAGAGTTATTTACCTAACGTTCGACAGATGGTAAACATGATGATCGTCAGCTAGACTTGGCACGCGACATATCGCTGCGGCAAGTTCGGGGTGCGATCATTACGCGCAGAAAAATAAAAATCAAATTTTGACGACAAAATTTATGGGTGCGATCATGACGCGAGTGCGATCATTATGCGAGTAAATACGGTACTTGCAAACCAAGTTTGACAAAAATTTGCATGCTTCTTCACCTTCTGCTCCTGATTCTAAAAAATGCTGTTTTTTTTTTTTTGTAGGTTCACTGCTTAACCATATAACTAACAAAACAGCCTCCCTTGTTCTTACAACAGACAGACGACCACCACACTAATATATACAAATGGTATAGTTAATGTTAGCAGAAAGCGTAAGGCTCGCAACAAGGGAAGCACCTTTGTGATTTGGTCTGGTCATTATTTCTTGTTTAATAGTACAATGAACTATTTTAATAGTACAATGTACCATTTCAAAGATGGCCATGCAATTGCCTAGCAAAAACAAATTTTATTAACTTAAACAAATAATGTTCAAGATTTCTTTCCTATGTTATGCACACCAAACACCTAGCTTCACATTGCAAAAAGAATTGTCCTTCTATCTTTGACAGCTGCTTATATGTCGGAGTAAATGGCTTGCTGGGTGTGGAAAATTGACATTTTGAGAAAACCAAGAAAACAAAGAAATGCCATATTTAGTTGTGAGCAGTCGCAAATGTTCGCATGCACACACACAAAAAAAATTAGTAGGCTACCATCAGCAGGCCCTCAACGCACTAGAATGTGACTTTGGCATCATCAGATATCTCATTTTAGCACTGACACAGCAAGAAATTGGGTGCTTTATATGTTTTTAAATTGATGTTTTGGCTGAAACATGGCCTTAACAGATAGGTAATTGATGTAGATTCCAAAAGTGCCATTTTCCAAAAATTAACTTTTTATGATATTTTTAGGAATATTTTTGGCCGCCATATTGAATTTTGGGGCAGTTCCAAGCAAGGGCCCCTCCCCAACATTCCCTTCACTATCCTCACATCAAGGGAGGGTGCTAGCTCATGTGAAGCCTCGTGAGATGAAAAACCGCTTATAACGCGGCTGCCGGGAAATCCGTGGACAACTGAGGTAGCGAGCAGGCTTCACAATAGAAGTGCGCGGCCCAAGATGAGCGCAACGAATCACCATGAAGGAGGAAAAAGCGCGGAACGAATGAACGATGAGCGGAGGGAAGAAAAAAAAAAAAAGGCCGCGGCAGCAGTGCGTCACGGGCACACCCTGTGAGGATAGGATTGATAGGACTGCCAAGGCGACGGAGAATACTGCTATGGGCATTTGTCAGCTCCGAATGTGCGCTCCGCACAGAACGCGCCCGCGATCGCATGATGTCCGCGTTACCACTGTTTGTCTCCAGTTCTTTTTTTTAAAAATCATTTCGAGCGACCCCACAAACTAGGCCTAACGAGCACTACCTTTTCGGTGCTGGTTGCAGACAGGGTGCCGCAGGCGACTGTGGTTCGTGGCGGCCGCATTTAAAACGCGACAAATCATTTCAACAACGAAAGTGAGGGCATGGATGGCAGGTGCACCACTCGAATGGTGCACCTGCCATGAAAAATGTCTCACCATTTGCTCTTCTTCTGCTTCTTCTGGCTTTTTGTAGTACAAAGAAACAAGGTGTTGGGCCAGTCTCCTGTCATAGCGCTGGTCTTGTGGGTCCAGCATCAGAAAAATAAGATCAAACCTGGAATCAACACAACTTTGTCAATTTTTATATTCTCCTTATCCGAAACACATTATATCAGTCAAAAGTCAGTAAAAAGAGCAACTCATTTTGTCATGAAAAACATCACCTAACTGAAGTTTGACTGTTTTATGAAATACAGTAGAATCTTGATGATACAATTATGACTGATCCAAATTTCACAAGAACTTTAGAAAAATCCCAGACAGACGTCACATAGCATATAGTATGATTGAGGCTGACACAAACAGTTTTTAAATCCATCGCGGGTGATAGGGACGTGTAAACCGTTGGAACAGTGCGCGGACCGCCTCAGCCGGTCTGGCACTGTCGGTTGGCCGTAGGATGCCATACTTATTCAAATCTAGGCCGATAGTTTTTTTTTAAAATGCCAATATGTCAAATTCTAGGATCGGCTTAGAATCAAGGATCTTGAAAAACGCGCCAATTTCCAAGAGAACAATGGTGCGCAGCTGGCGCCACCTAGAAAAGAAGGTATTTTAGCCATTAGTAGCAAAGCCTGGCCGAGGCCGAGCCAGTAGGTTGTGTTTGTCCCTGTGTAGCCTGTGTCACCGTGTGCGGTGTGGCGTTTTGTTAATAGACATTTCTAGTCTATCGGGCTTAGCATAATAGCATAGTTATCAGAATAGCAGGATGGAAATGCGCATGTGCAGTATCGTAAACAGCCGATACCGTTTAGCGTCCCCACGGTATTTCGCAGATTTAACATTAGCATGTTTGCGTGTTTGTCGTAGTTCACAAAAAACATGGCGGCGGTTTCGGATGCCCACTTCGAATTGAATTTGGCGTTGCTGTGGCACGATTGATTTCGTTCGCAGCAAATTCCTGTGTAAAATGGCTTCACTAGCCTTCAGGTAGCTTCGACGATGCAGTATTAGGGATAACTTAATCGAATTTTCGAGATCGCTTCCCATTTCGAACGTTGCTAGGCCTAGAGGGAGAACATCTGTTTACATTTCTGCAACAAGTCAATTTATGCTCTTGGCACTTGGTTAATATATATTTATTTCTCTTTATTCTCGAAAAGTTAGAATGCCGCTGCACGCAGAAATGTAAGTGAACATTTTAAGTTTTATTTCTTTTCAAATTTTTAACGCATGTATCCTTCGCTAGATGGTGCCACAATCACAACTACTGGGCCATAAACGCTATTCCCTTAGCCCCGCTATCACGTTAACGCGCTAAACTCAAATGTCTATTGTCGATAGTGCAATGGCACCAAACAGATAGTGCCACTCTTAAAAAAAAAACTTGTTTTAGCCACTGAGTCTTCGTCGAACGTGCAAGCCGGGCGGGACTTCAGCATGGATGTAAAAAAAAAAGGGGGGGGGGGTCTGTCATTGAAGGGGGTAACGGGAGAGGTTATCTGCATGCGCCACGACGAGGATGGCATTCACTGGACCACGAAAAGGCTGTCACCACGAAAGGGAGATGATGTTGGCCGGCTTCATTCGGACACAGCGAGCAGCTGTCCTTCCAGTAACGACAGAAGTACTTCAGGCGAAAGCGAGGGAGCTTTCAAGGGAGCAAGGCTTATCGCTGGCAGACTTCAAAGCCAGCGGAGGCTGGCTACAGAAATTTATGAAGCACTTCGGCTTTAGCCTCCATCGTCGCACCTCAATCGCCCAGAAGTTGCCCGGTGATTTTGAGAAGCTGACTGAATTTCAGCGTTATGTGCTGCGGAAGTGGAAATCGAGAGCATATGCGCTAGGCCAAATCGGCAATGCAGACCATTCACCGGTACATTTTCATATGCCGGTGGCGTACATCGTTAATGAAAAGGGCGCCAAAGAAGTGAAGGTGCACTCTACGGGATATGAAAAGCAGCGTGCGACTGTGATGCTGTGCTGCACAGCAGACAGACATAAGCTCCCTGTTTACATTATATTTAAGAGGAACACTGCCAGCCAAAGAGGCCTTTCTGCACAACGTTATTGTGCGGGCCAACGAAAACAGCTGGATGACAAGCGCCATGGTCGAAGAATGGATAAGAATTGTGTGGCGGCGGCGTCCAGGTGCCCATTTGTGCAAGAACCCTCTCGTTGTGCTCGACTCCTACCCAGGGACTCCTACCCATGCCCAATGTGCACGGGAACTTCAAGAGGCTTCAACAAACTTCCACTGCTTACAGCATGATACAGCCTGCCTATACAGATGTCCATCCAATAAAATACAAGCCAAGCCAATACGTGTGTCCATCCACACTGTCAGCTACTGTGTGTTCTGGACCCCTGCAATAGTTTTATAACGCTCAGTCTGCATCACCATGTACTGTTGTATACTCATGCAAGCAAGCTGAAATCTTTTCGGCAGTTCTAATTTGGAGGAAAAAAAAAAAAAAAAGAGGGAAAAGAAAAAGAGCCAGGCCTGCGCGGAATCGCAGGACAGTGACAGCGTAAGCTGAAGGAGCGACCTTCCTAGAGGCCATTGTAAACGCTTGGGGAAACTAGTGCAAGTACAGGTGGTGGGTATCCCCTGCGCCATAACTCTGCGGTTTGGGCTTCTCTCTGCACAGTGGTCTGCTGTGCCCGACGTTGCCCTGCTGCAGCCGCGCGCGTAACTCTGCGATTAACTTCTTCAGCAGCGGTTTGCATCTTGCGAGGAGGCACCATCAGGTATATCGAAGAGCCAAGTCAGGTTGCTGTCGGGGCTGCGCACGTCGCCTGTCACTTGACGCATGGAACGATACGACAAAACTGCTTCACGAGGCAGCACTTCGTAAAAACACATTTCGAAGGCGATGCGGAGGAAATCAGTGCGAATAGATGGCAGCAGTTTTCCTGTTCTTCACGAGGAGCGATATTGGTTACGGACACGGGCGGCGGCAGCGGCGGACAACTACGGCGCCGTTGTTGTGATCTCATAACAGCTTACGCTGTAAAAGCAGCTCTGGAGTGGGTACACTAGGGCACATTTACTGTTATCATTGCTGGTACAGCAATGCATGACATTCACTCAGGACACACATTGCGTGGTATTACTTCACAAGCAATATATTTTTCATCGGATTAATGTAAACCTAAAGTCTGCTTACAACCCATGTATGCCCATGAAAAATTATTCTAGCTTGGGAACTTTACCTGGACAACAGTGTGTGCGGCAGCTGAATGTTTTCAATTATAGTCTTGTTAGAGTTCCACTGAGATTCCACTGGGTTTGCCGCAGCCAGAATTGATGTCCGTGCATTCAGCTGACATATTATACCAGCCTTGGCAATTGACAAAGTTTGTTGTTCCTGTCGGACAAGACACAAAAAATTGAGATGAATAACTTCTTGACGATGTATTCTTTTTAAAAATGGGTGAATTGTAAAGCTTACCATTACTTCATGAAGAATTGACCTTGTTGAGTCACTCATCTTGTCAAACTCGTCAATGCAACAGATTCCATTGTCACTTAACACCAAAGCACCCCTAAAGGAAATAGCATAAATTGTTACGTCACTTATAAAATATTTCAGACTTACTATAAGCGTTATTCTAGCGAAGAAGAAAAATAGTCGACACACATCACAATAGGCCATAATAGTTTAGCAAAAAAGGTACATTATATATGAAGATAGTTGTATTCAAAATAAGCACTAAGCACGTTCCGAAATGGCAAACCTTGCCACATACACTGAAACCTTGATTATACGTCCCTCAGTTATATGATGACCTTCACAGAAGCAATGTATCAGAAACCACAATTATACGAGCTATATGCCAACCCCACCTCTTACAACGCCTCTCTGGTACTTTCTGAGGGAAAAAAATAGATACCGCATTTGCCTGATCCCCAACTCACATACAACTTTAGCGGGTTGAACACAAAAATGCACCCAATTTTATGGTTTCCAGATCTTTAAAATAAAACTACAGTATAACCATATGTTCAAAATCAAAAAGAAAGAGAGAAAAGCACAATCTGCCTTCACGGAATGGGAAATTTATTCTAGATTATTATTAAGCATAGACTGCTCATAAAAACCACGTAGAAGAAGAGCCCTGTGAATTTGAACATCAGGGCATGGCTCAACTTCCTTATGCAAACCCTGACAGTCTGGTTACTCATCCACCTTAAGAGCAGGATGGAATGGCCTTCATTGTTTTTATTCTAAATCCACCATTAGCCCTTTGTTTCAACTCAGCTTAGCTATAGCCTGTATGGCCACCCTAGCCATTCAGTTAGCTCTGTCAGCAATGTGCACATGCCAGCCCCTTGCCGGAAACTCAGAAAGTGCTGTTAAGCATTATAAGTAGGGGTGTGCAAATATTCGAAAAGCTTTTGTTGTTATTCAATTTGATTTGCACCTAACATTTACTATGTGAACTACAGTCTATGCGCATACCACAACAGACTTTTGGATACTATAACGGACCATATTTCAACCAGAGTTTGGTGCATGTATTTTATCAACGAAGAAAATAAATTTGCTCTTATAGGGCTGTGCTAAACGGTCTATCAATCAATCAATAACCTTTTATTATGACATAACAGGCCAATTACAAAGCATAAAATATATAGGATGAGGGTCCCAAGGTACAAGACTGCAACAGTACCCTCGATGAAGGTTACAGATAAATACCGTATTTACCCGCATAATTTGCGCACCCCTAATATTTAGGCAGCTTTGCAAAAAAAAAAAAAAAAATCCTCGCATATATTGCGCTCCCCGTTCCCAGCTCGCCAGTGTGCACGCACGGACCGACAGCCGCGCGGCTGCGCCCCTCGCTGCGAAGGTGAGCGCAGTCATACGCAAAAGGAGCTGTGAGTGCGATGCCCCCTTTTGCGATTCTTTTCTCCGTAAGTCCCCGAAGCCCAAAGTACGGTCGCTAGAATAAAAAAGCATGCGATTGGGGGCGACGAAAACGGCTGAAGCAGAGATCAAACGAGCCTGGCCTATCTCTGTCGCTCGGAGGGCGGATGTGATAACATTACCCCGATCGGGACACCTGCCGTCGATGCGGGGAGGAAAGGCCCCGCCCGTCTTTAACGAGCATGAAAAGACCCGAGGCAGGGGGGTGGGGGGAGGGAAGGAAGGAAGGGGAGTGTCACTCGGCTGCCGAGCGATCGCATGGCTGCCGAGATAGCGCTGGCGCGCGCGCTATCTCGGCAGCCATCAGCGGGTGGCTCGTAAACACTTCTACGTGCTGCTCTCTCAATGCGAAGGGACTGCAAAAAGTGTCCCTGGAGCAGCCGTATTCTCTTACACCAACGTTTTGCAGTGCTACATGAGATTGTATCCAAAAGAGTTACCGCGCTAGTTACATTATATTACACGTTATATTAAACGTGTTCGCGAAATATCCGTGTAATTTGCGCACCCCCTTTTCGGAGCTCTAAAATCGCGAAAAAAAGTGCGCAAATTATGCGAGTAAATACAGTACAATGATTAGCGGCAGAATGAACAGTAAAACACAAATAAAGCAAAACATACAGGAATAAAAACAAGAAACTAGTAATCTAATATATAAATACAGCATACAGAAATAGAAAACTAGTGCCACTAAAGTAAAAGGCGGTTAAAAAATTTACCAGGTACTCTTTATTTGAATTTTTGAATGGTATTAAGAAAATGTTAGATCTTAGTGATGAGGGCGTATTATTCCATTATGAGACAGCACAAAAGTTTGAAGATGTTTTACCGTAATTAGCATGAACTTCAGGAAGCAAAATGTTGTTAGCCACAAACCTGGTAGTATTAGTATTCACTAAAATCTCAGGATCAAGGAAGCTACCAGAAAGTTGACTAGTTATTTATTTAAACAGCAAGATAAGTAAACAGCTACAGTTGACGAAATTGGCAGCAATTTCTTTCCAAATTGGCCGTATGAAACGTATTTCTGCCACGTTGATGCAGTCTGACAACAGACTTGACCACGTAGGTGCTTGCGTGCTCGAGCCCCCACAAGTTTTTAATTGAGGCTGGCAACATTAGTGCCTTTTAGCAAAGTCGACGCCTGGCCAAGCAAGTCTCGGGGAATGCAACATGGAGGCATTTCATCAATGTGTTCCTGTGCTAGTCAGTTGTGCCCAACGTTACCAGAATAATCAGTTTTTAAACTTGCTTGTGTTGCGCGGGACCGCCACCGCACATGCTAGGTGCTGGCGCTGCTGTCGCAACGGGATCCAGCTTGTGGCTGCTGCATGAGTGTTCTGTGGCTGCTGCAGTAGGGTCCAGTATTCTAGGGACCATAGCTGCAGTAGCAGAAGCGGCGAAAGCTTTGGCGTGGCGGTTGGCTTTCTCTTTGTAGTCCATATTCCTACTGCCCTTTCCAGCTTTTGCGGCATCATTTAGCCTTGTGTTGTGATGCACGGCCTGTTTGTTGTGATGTAACTGTTGTGAGGTTTCTGTGTGGAAAATGCCGACCTGTTGCGTGCCGGGGTGCACGAGCAGCTTATCGGAAGGATGCAAGCAGTTCAGACCGGCATTTCTTCTACGCTCTGTCCGACGTGGGACTTCGCTCTGCGTGGAACAAAGCAATTCCACATGCGGACAAGGATTTGACAACGAAGTCACGAGTTTGCGACCTGCACTTACATGAGCAGGACATCTTGAAAACCTACGTCCATGTCATTGACGGGAAAACCATTGAAACCCCACGAGGGAAGTGGAGCCTCGCGAAGGACGCTGTTCCAAAGGTGTTTCCGAATCTCCCTGCGTATTTGTCCAAGCCCCCGGAGAAAAAATGCAAGCCAAGGCGTGAAATCACGAAACAAACCTCCACTGAAACACCTGGGCAGCACAACGATTCGCCATGTGTTTACCTTGAGCAGCCTGAAGGCTCCCAAATTCTTGATGCTCAGAAACTGACTATAACCGACATGAAATCAGTAGAGATGCCTCCCGGCTGGCGCGTGATCACGTTGGTTAGCGATAACGGCAGCAAAGGCGAGTCCGTGGCATTTTTCACGTTATAGCACGGAACCGAATGCTTGCAAATTGAGAAGAGCGTAGTGATGAACAGCGAAAGTTCGGCTACAGCAAGTGCCTACGGTCGTGCGACAGCTTACGCGAGTACAGTAAAACCTCGTTATAACGAAGTTGAAGGGGGAGTGGTAATTACTTCGTTATAACCACTAGTTCGTTATAACCAATATCAATTTCATATATAGGAATTTCAAGGGGAATTGCGATTACTTCGTTATATCCAATAGTTCGTTATAACGAGGTTCTACTGTATTCCCATCCGCGCTGTCGAAGACCTGACCTCTCTCTTAAAAGCTGTACATAAACTTCATGCGCGCGAATGATGCCAGACGCAGTGCTACACTTGCATATCACCAAAGTGCAAGGTTTTGTCACCTCAGGAAACATGTGCAGCATGTCGCACCCATGACAAGAAACTTGCGCGAGAGGCCACGCGACTGCGGAATCTACTCATTGATAAAGGCAGCAGACTAAGAAATTAACGAAAAAAAGTGCTGAGGGCATCTGCAAAGAGAGCATCCTTCATGCAAGAAGTAAAGATGCTGAACGACAAGCTAAGAAGTGAGAAATCTCAGTCAATTAGTCAAGCCTTGAGCATGCTACCATCAATACAGCAGCTGGCATTTGAGATGTCCCTGAAGCAGGTGCATGCAAAAGGCCCCAAAGGAGTGAGGTACACATGTACGTGGCTCTTGAATTGCCTGCTTTTGCGAGTGGCCAGCCCGAAAGCATACAACATGCTCAGAAACATGAAATTGCTTCCACTGCCCACTTTGAGCCGACTCATCCAAACTATTTCCGGTGTGCCTTGCGACTACGGCTATAATGGAGTAGCGCTGAAGGCCATTCAAGCGTTCTTCAAGGACAAGCCTGAGGTACAGCAGCTTGGCACACTTGTGCTGGACGAAATTAAGCTCCGAGAATGTATTGATTTCAACAAATCAACGTATAAATTTGATGGATTTGTTGACTTTGCAACACAGGGAAGACACGGCTGTGGTAGCTGACCATGCCCTTGTTATCATGTTTATTCCACTTTTCGAGAAGTGGGTATAGCCAATTGCAAGTTTTTGCAACTAAGGGGGCTGCCCCTGGCTTTGTTTTATCTAAGCTAGTTCTAGAATCCGTCCTACAGCTTGAGTCCAAGTAAACCGAGCTAACGCTATACCGGCCGGCAAACGCGATCTAGCACGCCTCCTCCAAGCAGACGACACCATGCCGGCTAGAGCCTGATGCTGTGGTCCCACCGCCTGGCGTCAAGCACAGAAAAGGTGCCGTCTACCATGCACAGCGGGAGCGGAGTTTGAAAACTGATTATTCTAGTAACGTTGGTTGTGCCATACTTCAAGTTCCAGGTTAATGGCCTCAAGCTAAACAAAAGCAAATTTCATTGTGCAACAAGATTGTTGGTGCAGTTGCGCTCAATGAAAAAGAAGTGGACGCTGCAAAAATGAGGGGCTATCCACAGAGACCATAAGACCAGTTGTGAACAAAGCAATCATCGGCAAGCAAGTGTCAGTAGGAAATTAACCCTAAGCGCTTGAGCTAAATGCAAATAAAAAGCGTTCTTTAAAAAAATTTTCATGCATAATGGCACTCACTCATCAAAGTAGAACAAGCACTGCAGTTTTAAATTACCACTGTTGGTGGTTGACATTGTTTATAATGATGCCTTTTCTTGAAATACTCATTCAGTGAGTAATTAGAGAACCAGCTTGCTTTACGTTGCTGAACAAAGTTCACAACGATGGTTATGCTCACAAAACACCTACCCCTTTCCCCCTTCGCGTATAACTTAGGATAAAACGCACACTTTTTGTGGGATTACCTGGATCCGTAGTAACGACCGTTGACTGTATGCAAAGTTTGCAATTAAGGGACAAAATATGCTGTCTCCCGTGACAAGTGGCCCATTCCCGCATGAAATACGCTTCACTGCATAACTCTCCAGTACTGCAGCAGTATTCACACTTATGCACTGTCATGAAGCTTTGCATACTCCAGTGATGTTTACACATCTGTATTGTCTATTCCCAAATGTGGTACGCTGTGCCGCATAACACTTATGTACTGCAGTGATGTTTACACTACCATACTGCGGCACACCTTACACTTCTGTATTGCTGTGATGTTAACGCATGCACTGCACAGTCCTCTCTTGGACTGTTCTTTAGGACTCGACTAATATTTTTTCTAGAAACATTGTGACAGTGCAGTAGATGTACACAAAATTTGTACGTTGCCCATGTTTAGTGAGGTATTCAGCAGTTGTGTTCATATAACCTAGATGGCGCTAGGCTAGCACCTTATGTCAGCTGGCGCATGCGAGCTGACATTATATATATATATATATATATCCTCATTGCAGACTAATAAAAGAGTGCTGTTCGAGGTATGGGCTGGTACGGTGCAATGTGTGGCTCTCTTGGTGAAGTGACCGAATGCCGAAACGATGAGCCTGCACCAACCGCCCGAGTTCCTGCCGATGCCTGGTACGCCTGCCATTCTTTGTACGCAGTGGCACCACCTTTTCAAGAATTACCTCCTGGCATCGGGGAATGACGCCCAGCCACCTGCGCGCCGTGAAGGTTTGCTGCTGCACTTCTAGGGTGTTGAACGCCAACCCTTGTACTATGCATTGCCGGAGAAGACACCGTCGATGCTACATGCAGTGGAAAAAAAAAAAAAAAGGCAGCGGCACGAGCATAGAGTATGACGCAGCGGTGGCTACTTCGGACACCTACTTCACTTCTAAAACGAACGTCGTCGTGGAGTGGCATCAGCTCGGGAAGTGCACCCAACTGCCTGGGAAATGATGGCAGCGTTCGTCACAGCGTTGCACAAGCTGGCACTGAGATGCAATTTCGGTGGGCAAGTTGATTTTATTCGTGACTAACTTGTAGCGAAAATGAGCAGCCAAGTTTTAGAAGGCACTCCGCTCACTCTTGAATGTGCACTGGCTATTGCGAACAATATCGAAGAAGCTATGAAATACTCACTTGAGCAGCAGTCATCAGCTGCGAGCATTCAAAGGTGGAAAAACGTCAGATGCCATGCCGTATAGAATCGCCATGACCGCTATCGCATCACCACAAATGTTCCTTGCGTTGCGGGTCTTCATGGTATCTTGCAGATTCCAAGACATGCAAGGTGTGATCAAATAGGCAGCAAATGTGGCAAATGAGGACATTTTCAGCGTGTCCGTCAGAGCGGCACGCCAAACGAGCGGACCCTTGCTGTCCGAAAAGTTGATACCTGCAGTAGATCCAGTGACCTTAACGTGTTGCTCCTCGTCCAGAGCAGCAAAGCAGGAATACACATAGAAGTCCTTGTACAAGATCTACCCGTAAGTTTCCTCATAGACGCGGGCTCTGCTGTCTCGATTCTGTCGACCATCACCTATTCACAGTTGAAATGTCCCTCTATGCAACCGAAATCAGCGTCACTTCATTTTTTTTCGCCGCAGAATAAGCACTGAGGGGTGTTTGACCGCGCCAGTCGTCTTCCAGGGACGACACGCCAAGATATTTTTCTATGTCGTCAAGGACACTACTGACATCCTCGGTGTCGATGCCATCGAAGCACCACAGCTGCAGATCAACAGTATGTCACTGCAATGCACCCACATTACGCAAGCACCTCAAGGCCTTGATCCTGAACTGTTCTGCCAATTTTCGCAACTGTTCGATAGAAAGTTAGGACTGGCAACAAATTTTGTTCATAAGGTCAAGAGAAGGGATCACGCCTTTTGCTTAGCTACAGCGTTTGCCATTTTCGGTGCAAGATCTGGTACGTGAAGAACTACAGCGTCTTAAGCAAGATGATGTCATAGAAAAGGTTGGCGCGTCTGAATGGGTATAGCCAATCATAGTGGTTGCAAAGGAAAATGGCAAGATAAGAATTTGCGTTGACCTGCACCAACTGAATAAAGCGATTGTCATTGACAAATTTCTGCTGTCGCACAAGGAAGAACTATAGCACAAACTTCACAGTGCAAGGTATTTTTCCAAGAGTGATTTAGCAGGCGCATACCATCGAGTTGTGCTGAGCCCTGAAAGCAGAGAATTAACTATCCTCATAACCGACAGTAGATTGTACAGATTCAAACGTGTCTGTTTCGGCCTTGCATTGGCACAGTCTGCCTTTCAGAAAATGATGGTCACTAGTTTGCAGAACTGCAAAAACATTTTGTGCTAGATAGATGACGTCATAGTGCATGGAAGTACCTATGAGGAACACTTCAACAATGTGAAATAAGTCTTGCACTTATTTCTCTTAGTCTTGCACATCTATCCTTGCACTGCCAGGTCTGTAGCTGCATGCCCGAGTTAGACAAAACCGAGATCCTGTACAGGCATAAGAACGAAGATACGCGTTTATTGGTTGAGGCCTGGCATATCAGTATTAGTGGAAGTGCATGCGTGAGTCAGCCGTCGATTAGCTTAAACAGAGAGGAGATAGAAAGCCTTAGGAGTTGTCTATCGCGAAGACCGGCACGTGTAACCGATTGACAGGTGGCGCTACCATTCCGAGCTTGTGCAGATAAGCTGTGTGTCTTCTTTCTTTTTCGCCTCTGTGCTGTGCATCAGTTGTTAGTCAGCGTTGTTCACTGCTCTCCTTGTGTCCGTGTCCTGCACGCCTCTTCTTTTGATCTTGCACTTCATTGCAAAGTCTGGATTGAAGCTTAACGACAAATACATTTTCAAAATATAAGAAATAGACCTCCTTGGTCACAGGATCAGTCACAAGGGGATATTACCCTTACAAAGCCACATTGACGCCATCAAGGCAATGAGAGCACCATCAGATATCAGCACCCTGCATTCATTCTTGGGCGTGGTAGGCTAATACACCAAGTTCGTGCCTGACTATGTGGTGCTTGTCGAGCCTCTTCGCGAGTTGCTGCCTAAGGATGCCGCATTCACTTGGAATGATGCTAGACAAGCTTGTTTCGAGCAGCTGAAAAGTTCTTTGGCCACAAGACGTTTACGGCGATTTGACCCTGCAGGTGGCATTACTATCACTATGGATGCCTCATCCATTGGTTTAGGAGCAGCGTTTCAGCAAACAAGAAATGATGAGCTTGCCACCATCGCTTTTGCTTCTTGCAGGCTTACCCCACAGGTACAGAACTACTCCACTGGGGAACTGGAGGCCCTTGCTTGCTTGTGGGGATTGGAGAGCATACATTGCAGGGTACACCTTTAGAGTTGCCATTCACACTGCGCACTGATCACCAGGCTCTGGTCGCACTCCCGAGTACAAAAGGAGGAGGATGCTGTCCATTCCGGATTGCAAGGTGGCATGCCAGGCTGCTGGCATACAACTTTACTATTCAATTCTAGAAGGGTGACAAGAATGCTGTTGCAGATGCTCTTTCAACAATGCCTCTCCCAGGTCATGTGGAGGAGGAAGAGAGGGGAGACTGTTTGTGTTGTCTCAACTTGTGTCACTCATCTGGAGTTTGTCGTTCAAACAATGCAGGACCCGCTTCTTCAGCAGGTCATAAAGTGGGCGGCGTCAGGATGGCCTGCAGCAATAATATTGCCTCCTAAGGCAATTCTGTTCTACCGGTTGCAGAATAAGCTCTAAGTTGTTGGAGACCTCTTGCTTCATGGAGACAAATTCGTCGTGCCTTCATCCGTCGTAGCATGGCTTCTTGACGCAGCCGTGCTACGACTGTAATCATGCTGTAATGTGATGTTCTTCGCTTCAGTCTCATTATATTTTCGAAGTGTTATGTTCACAGTGTAGATATGTCATGTCATCTGTAATCTTAACATGTTAACTCTTGATGTTGCATACCACCTGTAATGCATTCTTTTTTTTTTGTCCCCCCCCCCCCCCCCACCACACGCACAATAATGATGCCCATTGGGCACTGCAGGTATCTGAATGAATGAATGAATGAATGAATGAATGAATGAATGAATGAATAAGGACAAAGCAGTGACTACGTGAACAATACTGGTGGTCTGCTACGTGCAAGCAGGTAGAGCAATTGATAGCATCTTGCGGGGTATGCCAAACATTTGACAAGTCTGCAAAACCGGTCACACCACCTCTGCAGCCAGCTGCATTTCTATCGGCACCATAGCAGAAGACAGCAACCGATGTTGTGGGCCCTTGTTCCAATGTACCTGTAGACTGCCGTTTTGCCATTGCAGTCGACTCTCAACGAAATTTCCGGTACAACGAAAAATTCTCAGATCCCCGTCAGCAGTCCATAGGAGTCAATGCATAAATATGCTCGCCACAACGAACACATTCTTTTGTGCCATTTCGCTTCAACGAAATTTGACGATCAAATTCCAGTCTCGAAAATTCGATTTGCTATGCAGCAAACACAATCCGAAATATCTTGGTGCATTTCAGAAGATAAAAATACGTCAATAAAGTCGAAATCGCGTGTTGGCACCACCAGAAACGGCCGCTGTTGATTGCGCGGTTGATTACCGATGTCTACCGATGTTGTCTACCGATGACTGTCGAGATAGCGCACGCGACCGCCCCTCTCCCACCGGCGCCCCTTTTGCTCCTTCGCCCGACGAAAGAAGGGCTGGGCGTTTCCTCTCTGCTTGAGAAGCAAGCGATGACAGCTATCACACGCGGTGCGATGTTATCGCATTGTTCAGTTCGTTCGGCGGAGACGGCCGGGTCGTTTCATCTCTGCTTCAGCCGCGCTCGTCCACAGCGTTAGCGCACTTTTACTCGCGCGTAGAACGTACGATGCGCGGGCGGTGTTATCGAGTTGGACTTCGTACAGAAAAACCGCGACTGCAAAAACTCGCTAACAGTGTCCATATCATTGCGATAATTCCTCCACCACGGTCGACAACTTTTTTTTTTATTCGTTCAAGCAGCCCCTCCCCCTGTTAAGTACCGTATTTACTCGAATCTAACGCGCACCTCCAAAATCGTAGGCGTGTTAGAACCGAGTGCAAACGAACGACGTTACCATATCGCCGTCGGCATCAAAATGGACGCCTCCTACGTGCTTCGGGCACTGTTGAACGGTCACCGGCGAAAAGCGAACTAGCGGTGCGGCGGTCTTTGGCGCACATAGTTTCTTGTTCCTATGTCGCCGCACATGATGCGTAGACCGATGATACCGTGCCGGCTTGGCCGTCTTGCGGCCAATCAAAGTCGCTATGTCGCCGATGCAATCTCTGAGATGCCCAGCCGCAGCAGCTTTCGGTAGCGTTCGCGGGTGGACGTAACGGGGGAAAAGATGCTTCTCGTTACCGCACACAAAACGGCTCATTATCGCGTTTTCCCCTCATATCTGTGCTGAGCCTGAGCCTCTCAGTCGTGCGCGCTGCATGACGTCCGAGGTTGCATCACGGCAATCTCTGAAACCACGCCCCGACCATGCTTAAGCTTAGTTGCGCCAGCCTGCGCAGCACGCATGGCAGCAAGCGGCAGCGGGCATGAGGGAAGTGCGACAGCACGTAGGAACGCAGCACTCCGAGTAAATGATGTTACCGCCGCTTGCACGCGGCTAGGCCCGGCAACGCGCGGCAGTTTTGTCTGGACGCAGGAGTTATGAATCGGCACGCCAAACGTGTTCGAGACGCCGCGGATCAAGTGAAGCGGGAAAGCCACAGCTCGGTCGTTCGAGGGACCGCAGGGGTCCAAAGTCGGCGGTCTGTTTATTACGAGAGTACGACATTTGTTTTTATGAATGTGAGAAGGTTGATTACTAAGGACTTTTTTTTTTTTTTCGTCGGTGCGCGGTACAATCGATGTTTCACTTGCTTTTTTTTTTTTTTTTTGTCGCGGTAAACGGGAGCACGTTACTATCGAGTGCGCAGTAAAATAGAGTAAATATGTAAATCTCCCGGATTCCGTTTCTCCAAGCTTGGCAGGTATGGTTTCAGTACTCGCGGTTTCTGAACCCTTCCGACCACTGCCGTGATATCGCGTGCCGCGCGCAAGATTGAGGCATAAAAGTTTCATTGTTCTAACAGCTCAGGTCAGCTATATTTTTTCGATTTCACTACAACGAAATTTTCGCTTCAACGAAAAATTTTCTGCGCACCGTCAATTTCGTTGTAGCGAGAGTCGACTGTATAAAGATTACTTCAGCAAGTAGCCGGAGGTTCGTTTCTCGGCAAAAGTGACTACCACAACAGTCATCGCCTTTCTGCAAAGCATCTTCAGAGGGAAAGGAAATCCAGATGAGATAGTGAGTGACCAGTCCTCAGTTTACAGCCTGTGGGTTTGACAGTTTTCTTAAGGAACGCGGCATCGCCCATGCGTATTCGGCAGTATACCATCCGCAAGCCAATGGTCAAGAAGAAAGATTTACAGTTCAGACCACTTATAGCATAACCGCGTATAGTGCAGGATCGGCTATAATGCGGTCTTTTCTGACCCCCGTTTACCCTCCCACAAAACTTCATGTACAGTAAAATCTCGTTAATTCGACCTCCTTTTATTCGGAATTTTGGTTGCTTCGGACGCGGCGTCTGGTCCCGTCCGAAATGTGCATTGTTCTATGACTGAAAACTCTCATTAATTCAGACAGATTCGACCGCGCTTCAGTTAATTCGAACTCCTGACTGAGGTCGGGTCGTGACGGCGAAGCAGCAGCGGATACTGCCGCGACCGCGGTTCGGATATAATTCGGATTTGCAACAGAAATCGACGGCACACTGAACAACTTCGAGATCGGATTGTGGCCTCCGAGATTTAAAACAAGGTACAAATGAGCTTTGCATCTCGGATGCATCCACAAAAAACACTCGCACAAAATGAAAGGCAGTGCATCGCTACTGCCATCAGCAACAGGCAACCGACGGATTTGGCCTTTCTTTCTTTTTTTTTTTTGTGCGTCCAACACATTTGCGTTGCGGTTGAGTTTGATTGTACTTCTGCAGTGTGCGGTTGCTTTTAAATTTTATTTATCTTTGTGCGTGGTCAGTGCCGTCCACAGCCTTATTGTTTGTTGGTTTTGAAAAGTTTGCAAGTTCTTCTTCCTTTTTATCACCGCGGCTCTTTTCTTTTTTTTGTTCGTTGTCTATTCGTGCGCGTCACCACCACACCACTGCGCAACGACACTGGGATGGCTTCTACTGCGCTTCCTGCCCCAGCCCCAGCAGTGAAGAGGGCGAAGTACGAAGCAAAGGATTTGGCTCCGAAGGTGCAAACATTGAAGGCGTTGCAAGCGGGAGCATCTCGAAAAGAAGTAATAGAGAAGTTCAACGTTAAGAAAAGCATGCTGAGCAGTTACGTCTAGAACGAAGACCAGATCATGCAAGCGTATGACGGCGACATGTTTGGCGACAAGAGAAAGAGACTCAGAACAGCAGCGCACCCCAAACTAGAAGAAGTGTTGTTGCGCTGGATTGCATCTCGCGCGATGCGCAGTTGCCCTGGAGCGGCCCCCTTATCTCCACACAAGCAGAGAAGTTCGCACTGACAATGAACATTGACTCTTTCAATGCGTCGGAAGGTGGTTCGACTGCTTCAAGAAGCGACACGGGTTGGTGTTCCGCAACGTCTGCGGTGAAAGAGGTGCCGTCGACGAAAGTGTTGTGCAGGACTGGTGTTCTGGACTCTCCGCATGCCTTTCTACGCATGAGCCGTGCAACATTTTCAACGTTGGCGAGATACTGCCGTTCTTTAAGGCTCTGCCTGACAAAACAATCGCTTTTAACGGGGACCCGTGCGTTGGCGGGAAACGGAGTAAAGAGCGGCTTCTGCTGCTGGTGATAGGAAAGGCTGTGAAGCCAAGATGTTTTAAGAACATTAAACAGCTGCCTGTCGACTACCGTCTTAACAGAAAGGCTTGGATGACGGCCGAAATATTTCAGGCCTGGCTGCGTCAGCTAGACCGCCGCTTTGCGGCCAAGGCTCGGAAGGTGCTATACGTGCCGGACAACTGCAGTGCGCACAAGAAGGTGTTCGGGCTAGGAATCATCGAACATCTATTCCTGCCTCGAGCACAACGGCTTCCCTGCAGCCTATGGACCAGGGAATTATACAGTTTGTGAAAAGCCGCTATCGACGGCGGGTACTTGAGCAGTTATTGCTCTGTATGGAGGCAGGCATGCAGTGCGACGTAAGCCTACTGAGCGCGATCCACATGCTCACATACATGTGGAGCAACACGCCACCTGAAGCAGTCACCAACTGCTTCAGACATAGCGGCTTCGTACACAAAGCTGCTGACTCGGATGTGGTTGCCGATGTTGAAAGCGGCGAAGAGCAAGACGGGCGCTTTGTTAACATCATGCCAGCTGATGTGCCCCTGTTGGATTACTTCGCAATAGACAATAATGTTGCCATTGCCGGCAGAGTGACCGACAGCGACATCGTCGCCAAGGTCTTGGATGGCGAAGGGGAATCGGCTGATGAGGACCCAAGCGATTCAGACGATCGCCCACACCACACAATGACGGAGGCTGTGCATGCATTGGCAGTTTTGGAGGACATCTGCACGAGTTCCTAGGACAGCGTGCGCGGACTGAGCCACCTTCAGGAACTTCGCAAAATTGTGATTTCCTCACACACTGCCTCCACGAAGCAAGAAAGTGCACAGAGAAAGTGCACCACTCGAAAAGAGCACAACGAATCACCATGAAGGAGGAAGGCGCACGAGACGAATGAACCAGGAGCGGAAGGAAGAAAAAAAGAAAAGAAAGGCCACGGCAGCAGCGCGTCACGGGCGTGGCCAGCGAGCATAGGATTGATAGGATTGTCACAGCAACAGAATGCTGCTACGTACGTTTGTTGGCTGTGAACGCTTTGTACTGAACGCACGCCTGCGATCGCATGACGTTCACTTTACCGCTGTTTGTCTCCAGTTTTTTTTTTTTTTTTCAAATAATTTCACACACGTTGCCCTTAGCACAGCCGGTGATCGTGATTTCTGGTGCACCCGATCCCCGCGTTGTCAAAGGCAAGCTTCCTGTGACGAGCACCGCTCGTAACCCCACAAGTTAGGCCTAACACATGCTACCTTTTCGGTGCTGCATGGCTGCAAGACAGGGTGCCGCGGGCAACTGTGCTTCATGGCGGCCACATTCAAAACGCTGAAAAATAATTTCGAAATGGAAGCGAGGGCATGGATGGTAGGTGCACCACTGGAATGGTGGTTTGCGATCACTATTTGACATTGCGCACTAGTCACAGAGAACAAAGGATAGTGTGTAGTAATCTGTTCCCATTTCTGCACAGTCTGGTTCCGCAGGGAGACCGCATGTACGGCGAAGTTGCTGTAGTGCTCTTGCTTTCTTTTTTTCATAGCATGACTGCGGACTTAATCTTTCAAATATCCAAATTTTATGCGGGTGAAAGCAGCCCGGTCTTTTGGTTATAGTGCGGTACCACTTATAGTGCGAGCATTTGCAATTTCAGTGACTTACGTTATAACCAATCTAATCTGTAATTGGGTACTCAAAGAGTGCTTTCAAGTCTGCACTTGAGAACATCTGCCTTTGAAGGAAGCTATCACCAAATACCTCGGTGTCTACCATTTCACACCACACGCCACCACACGAGTGAAGCCTTCCGTCCTTCTTCACGGCTGTCATCCAAGAACAGAACTTGATCTTGTAGGAGCACCAGGGAAAGAGTTTTTCCAAGATGCGCACGCAGCGATGAAGTCCATCCGTAGAAGAGTAGCACAGAAGCAACAAGCAAGTAAGTCCTACATTGACTGTTGACAAGCTGCGAAGCATTCGCCGTTAACAACAGGTCAACTGGTTCAAGTCAAGTTGCCAGGCCATATTCCTACAGGCGCTTTGAGCTACTCAAGCCCGTTCACCATTGTTGACCAATGTGGCCAAGACAACTACAAACTTAATGATGGCTGCACCTGGAATCGGAAGTGGCTGGTACCATGCCCTCGACCAATTACATCCCTTACAGTTGCAAGGAGCTGTTCGCCTAAAGCAGCGACACCATTTGGCAAGCCACAGCAGGGAAGTCATGAGCAACCTCAACAGCCATCTGTTAGAACACCAGTTCCAGAACTGAGACATCCGGCAAGGCAAAGAAGATCGCCATTGTGATTTAAAGACTATCAAAAACATTGACTGTTTATAGCAATTCCAGTTACTGTTAATCTGCCAAGTGACTCTTTTTGAGGGAGGGGGGAAAGTGGTATTCAGCAGTTGTGCTTGCATAACCTAGATGGTGCTAAGCAAGCACCTTATCATGCCAGCTGACACATGGATCTGTACATATATGCTCATCGCAGACTAATAAAAGTGTTGATCGAGCTACAGGCTAGTGCGGTTCACTGCGAGGCTCTCCGGCGTAGTTGGGCAGGACTTAACAGCAGGCGCAACGTTTAGCAGTACATTTTGAGTGCAATTTAACAGGGGCAAAAAGTAAGAGATTCTGTGGGAGGTGCCATCACAGTAGCTTTTTTTCTTTTTCTGAGAATGAATCATCTCACTCTTCATGACAGCTGTTGGAGTACAGATGGTGATGCGGTTTTGCTACAGCAAGCTGCAATTTCGGCCAACTGGCGCAGCGGCAGGAGTCCCTACTCTGCGTGAATGGCTCCACGTACAGTTTCAGATTTGTATCCATCTGAACCACACAGGTAATATTCAAACTAATGTATCAAGAAACATATTTCAGTATAACTTCTGTTCTGGACAAAAAGTTCAGATATTCAATGTTGGACAGGTCATTTGATTGTTACCAAATTAACTAAAAAGTCTATGTACTGTATAAACCGGAATGTAAGTTAAGATATTTTCTATAAAACAACAAGCTAAAGTAACCCCTCGTCTTATATAGCGTTATATAGCGGTGTTTAGCCGACAGTGCGTTGCCGTCTGGCAACACGTAGCGTGCATAAGTGTCAAAAGTCACATATGGCCATATCACATCCAAATCCAATAGCAGGCATTTTTTTTTAAGTTTCCCTGTTTTCCCTGTTCGTGCTGTGCATCCGATCTGTTCCGAGTTCTCCGCTCCGATTGACGTTGCGTCTGACTTTTATAGTGTTTTTTTTCCCCCGTTCATTGAATATGAGTAGCGGCACGAGGAGGCAGTTCTCAGCTGCATTTAAACAAAATGTTGTTCAGTTCACTGAAATGAACGGCAACATGGCCGCTCAGTGTCGCTTTGGCGTTTCTGAAAAAAGCGTGCGCTAGTGGAAAGTGCAGAAGTGCAACCCTCAGAAAATGTTGTTTCGTGGGCGAAGTGCGGTTCATCCACAGATGGACGATATGCTCGCGGACTTTGTGTGGGAAGTTCGTGCGCATTTGCTGCCAGTGACCATGGGTGCCATTCGCAACAAAGCCGCGTAAGTTCGCTCGAGAAGCTAAGCTCACAAAAGTTCAGTGCACCAAACTCGAGAGTGTGTCAATTCATGAGACGCACCCCAGACGCACGCACCCTCCAGCCACTCAACGTTGTGCTGAACAAGCCGTTCAAGGACCGAGTGCGACTGGAGTACCAGGAATGCTTTGTTGGGCGCGTTGGTTCAATAAGGGATACACTAGAGCGCAAAAAAGGACGAAACACAGGAAAAGAAGATGACAACACGAGCGCTTATTCACACTACCTTATTGAACCAACGTGCCCAACAAAGCATTCTATTAAGTTACCTTTCTTCTACAGTGGGCCCTGTTTTTTAAGTACCAGGAGTGGATGTCCGGTGACAAGCCGAAGATGCCAACGGGCGACCTAAAGAGGCCCCCCGCTTGCGACTGCGGCTGGGTGCTTTCCGCCTGGCGCTCCTTCTCAGATTCCATGATGAAAAATGCTGTAAATGAAACGTTGCATCAGCAACTCGCTCGATGGCACGGAAGACGACGCACTGTGGGAGGCGGCCAGCGATAAACGCTCGTCTTCAGAGCACAGTGAGGCTTCATCTGACGAATAGGAACAGCTGCGATGGTGGTTCAGGGGAGCTCCGACGACGGGTGGGCGGTGCGCCTGATTCGCAAATAAATGTGTTTCGGCAATTTTGGGTTATTCTCTTTTTTTTTCTTTTTCTTTTTTGGTCACCTAAACTTGGGGGGGTGGGGTTGGCCTATATACCCACTCGACCTATAGTCCGATTTATACGGTAGCCAAATAAAACAAACACATGTCTATGGGAACGCATTGACAAAAAAGACAGAAAATACACACATTATTCATCATCATCATCATCAGCCTGTTTAGGTCCACTGCAGGATGAAGGCCTCTCCCAACGATTTCCAATCCACCCTATCCTGAGCGAGTTGGTTCCACTTTATGCCCGCAAACTTTTTAATTTCATCGCTCCATCTAACCTTTTACCTGCCTCTGTTGCGTTTTCCCTCTCTTGGTATCCATTCCGTCGCTCTTACACTCCATCTGTTATCTTTCCTCCTCATGATATGTCCTGCCCAGGTCCACTTCTTTCTTTTAATTGATATAAGAATATCGGCTACTCCTGTCTGTTCTCTGATCCATTCGGCTCGGTTTTCATCTCTTAGCGTTACCCCTATCATTTTTCTTTCCATTGCACGTTGCGCGCTCCTTAGTTTCATCTCTAGTTTTTTCATTATCCTGTACGTTTCTGCACCGTACGTTAGTACTGGGAGAATGCAGTGACTGAATACTTTTCGCTTTAGTGAGAGCGGTAAGTTTCCAGTCATGACTTCGTAATGCCTTCTGAATGTGCTCCAGCCCATCCTTATTCTACGGAGAATTTCTTTTTCATGGTTAGGAGTTCCTGTTATTAACTGTCCCAGGTATACGTATTCGCTTACACATTGTAAGGGTTCATTGTTGATTTTAAATTCCTGTTCCTTAGCTAGGCTATTGAGCATAACTTTGGTCTTTTGCCTATTCATTTTTAACCCAATTTTAATACTTTCCCTGTTTAGGTCATCAATCAAGTTTTGCAGTTCGCCTCCGTCATTGCTAAAGAGTACAATGTCGCCTGCAAATCTTAAATTGCTGAGATATTCTCTGTCTATTCGAATTCCGTTGTCTTCCCAGTCTAGATGTTTATTGATTTCCTCTAAATGCAGTGAATAGCATTGGGGATATCGTATCTCCCTGTCTCACACCTCTCCCGATCGGGATTTCTCTGCTTCTCTCATGTAGGAGTAGTGTGGCTGTGCAATCTTTGTATATGTTGTTGATGGTTTTCACGTATATATCCGGTACCCCTTGTCTACGTAGAGCTTCTAGAACTGCTTGTATTTCTATCGAGTCAAATGCTTTCTCGTAGTCGATAAACGCCATATAAAGAGGTTTGTTATATTCCGTGTACTTCTCGATTGCTAGGTTGATAGCGTGGCTGTGGTCCATTGTCGAGTAACCTTTCCTAAAACCAGCTTGTTCTCTCGGTTGATTAAAGTCGAGTGTTTCTCTTATCCTCGTAGACATTACTTTTGTAAATAGCTTGTATATTACTGGGAGTAGGCTAATTGGTCTATAATTCTTTAACTCCTTTATGTCACCTTTCTTGTGGATAAGGATTATATTCGCATTTTTCCAACTGCGTGGTATACTACATGTCTTGACACATCGTGAAGAGCGATGCAAGTTTTTCAAGTACAATATCTCCTCCGTCTTTAATCAAGTCGGCTGTTATACCATCTTCACCAGCTGCTTTACCGCGGGACATGCCTTTGGCAGCTTTTTTGACTTCTTCAGCAGTTATACATGGAATTTCAGTGTCTTCCTCTGATTGTATTTCTGTTAAGGTTGTACGGTCTGTCTGAGAAGTGTACAGTTCAGAGTAGAAATCTTCTGCTACCTTTACTATTTTGTTGAAACTGTTGATAATGTTACCTTGTTTATCTTTTAGTGCATGCATTTTGTTTTGCCCTAAGTGCAGTTTCTTTTTGACCGATTTAATGCTGGTGCCTTTTTCTACTGCTTTCTCTATTTCTCCCTTGTTACAGTTTCTTACATCTCTTTGCCTGGCTTTACTGATCAATTTTGATAGTTCTGCGAATTCAATCTTACCTTTTGGCGAAGTTACCTTCATTTGTTGGCGTTTTTTTTTATGAAGTCCTTGGTAGATTGGGACAACTTACTTGTTGTTTGCTTTGCTGTTTTACCCCCGACTTCTACAGCTGTTTCAAGGATTGTTTCCGTTATGGTTTTGTTTATTTCTTCTACATCCTCACCGTTTTCGCCTAAGGCCTCCAACTTGTTGCTTAGGGCGACTTTAAATTCTTTGTTCTTCGCTCTGATTACCTCTAGATTGCATTTTTTTCTAGTAAATGTTTTCTTTAGGTTAAGTACAATCTTTGCCCTTACTAATCTGTGATCGCTGCATTTTATCTTCCCCACTACTTCTGTGTCTTGAATTATACCTGGTTGTTCGCACATTATAAAGTCGATTTCATTCTTTTGTTTCCCCGTTAGGGCTTTTCCACGTCCACTTCCTATTCTTGTGTTTCTTGAAAAACGTGTTCGTTATTCGGAGTCGGTTTCTTTTGGCAAATAGTACTAGCATTTCCCCACGGTTATTCTTATGGCCGACGCTGTAGTTGCCAATCGCCTGCTCTCCACTTTGTTTTGTCCCTACTTTTGCGTTGAAATCCCCCATGACTACTGTGTGTTGTGTCCGTACTTTCGTTATTGCTAATTCGATATCCTCGTAGAACTACTCCACTTGTTCGTCGTCGTAGCTCGTTGTTGGCGCATATCCCTGGATTACCTTGTGAACCTGTGACCCTTGTCGGTCCCGGTTGCAGCGCCTCCGCATCGTTAAACGTACATTCTTTCAAAGCCTTTCATGGGCGATAATTTCTATCCATTATTCACACTACCTAGTAAAACAAGAAATGCATACGTTTGCAAGACCAACTGCTTAGTTTCTGGATCTTTGGTGACATAAGCAGTTAGACCAACAGCACTGGATCCCTTTCCAGAAGTGTACTGGCCACGTGGCACCAAGTTGTACACATACTGCAGCAGTTGTGACTTGCTTGTTCCTGGGTCACCACAAAGGAGGATGTTTATCTCAGACCTGTACAAAAGAGAAATTGAGTATTGAGTATTGTTATGATTGTAGTAAAACCCTCACAAGACAAAATTCAATGTTAACCCCTATGGCAGACCTTAGGAAATAATACTTGCACATTAATTTTTAGGCGTGCATTAAAGTACAGTAAATCCTTGGTAATTTGTACACAGTTAACTGAAAATCCTGGATAATTTATAGTATTTGTGGGGTCCGGAATTTTCACATTAAATTTGCACACTTGGCCATGACCTTTGATCTGTGAAATGTGTGTTGCAAATCTCAGAGGCTGCAACTATAACAGAGTAAGTTGGTTTTAGAAAAACAGATCTTGGAGGCCATGTTCTTTCTACTGGAAATACCGTATTTGCACATAAATAACACGACCACGAGATAACGCAAGGGGGGTACTTTTGGTCTTGATGAAAAAAAAAAAAGTATATTACGATTATAACACGAAGTGATGTAAGCGTAAACAGCAGTCAAACAGCGGTCACCCGCAAAGCTTTATTGCCATTTGCAGCCGTTAGAAAATGCCCGATTATTCTTCCTCGCTGCTTGAGTCCTTATCGCTGTTAGCAAAAACTGCGTCGCTGTCCGTGCCATCCAGACTGTTCGAGAGGCAGCACTTCAGGAATGCCCGCGACACTACTGCGGACGGCAAAGCCTCCCAAGCATTCTTGATCCATCGTGCCACCTCGCTGACTTATGCTCGTTTCATGCAACCCGATGGCCTCAGTGGACATTTCCTAGCCTCCAGCCACTGCTCATAGTCCCATCGTACGAGGGCCTTGAAGGCCTTACTTATGCAGACATCCAATGGCTGGAGCTGCAATGTCATTCCTCTGGGAATGACAACAAGGTCAGTGTTGGACCTGGCGAGCGCTTCCTTGACCTCATTGGTCAAGTGGCCTTTAAATGCGCCTAGCACAAACATAGATGAGTGTTGAGGAGTACGCCGGGACGTCCTCTCACATGACACGGATCCAACCCTTCAACATGCCGCTGTTTCGTCTTGTCGTGCATGCCAGCATCACCGTGACCCTGGTCTTCTCATTACCCATTATGCGAACACGTACCTCCTTGGTGATGAATTCGTCAATCACGTAGCCTGCCGGAATGTCCAAAAAGATTGGGGCCTCATCCGCATTTCCGATCTGGCCTACGAGGTACTGCCTTTCACCTTCATATTAACAACATAGTCCTGAAACTCGATGAGCTTCTCCTCGTACTGGGCTGGGAGTTTCTGGCAAATCGAAGTTCTTTGGTGAAGCAAGCACCCGGCATGGCGCATAAACTTCTGCACCCATAAGCGACTAGCCTTAAAAGTGTCACGAGGCACGCCAACCTCATGTGCAAACTCCCTTGCCTTAATCTGGACAAGTTCTGTGTTGACAGGCAGAAACTGGCCATGACACTGGCGGACGAATTCTCCCATGTCCTCCTCAATTTTCGGGAAACGGCCGTTCTTGGGCCAACGGAACCTTACAAGTCGGTGCAGCCTGAACGATGCGGTCATGGCACTTCCTCCGGCCTCAGACAGTTGACTCGGTCAGTCCAAGCTGACGTGCCGCACTTGAATTTCCCCTCTCTTCGGCCAGCAGGATCGGCCGTTTTTTAAACGCAGCAGTATACTGATTACGCCTGTTCATTATGACAGCCACTGCGGAAGCAAACGCGAACAAAGCACAACGAGGAGCGACTAAGCAACTAGTGAACTTATTCAGCAATGGTTGTTATCCCTCTGGTGCCACAGTAGCCCCCATGGCGCTAGCGCTAGCAGCGGTAGCGGCACAATGTGATAGATGCAGCATATCCTAGTAGTGCGTGTGCCAACTGGGACACGCACGAGCGCTTCTGTACCGATGGTGGTGCCAGTGGTGCCCCGAGACCCTCGCAGGCATCGAAGCCACGGTGCCTTCCCATGTGCGTTCACTGGAAGTGCAAGTTAGAATAAAATGTGCTGTATGACACAACAAACCCGCCAAATTCATAGAATGTGTGACGCGTGTTTCAACGACAGTTTTAAAGGGAAAAAAAGGGGGTCAGAAAGAAGTTCGCGCTACATTTTTGTCAGGAACCCAAATATAATGCAAGGCGCCCTAAGCCATAAGCATTGGGCCATTCACCAGAATGTTCTTAGCACGGACTTCTAAAAACCAGGCATAAAATGCCTCCTCGACTTCCACGTGCGCAGAAGCATGCACACGACAGGCTCCTGACATTCGTTGCTCCGCCACTTTTCCTTTTATGTCCACCTTGTTCTTTAACAAGGTACTCACGAGCGCTCCGAGGAATCCTGAAGTCGTCGGCCAACATCAAACTTTTTTTTCGCCCACCTCAATGCACTGAATGGCAGCTTTCAACTTGGTCGCAAAGTCAAGGTGCTTGCATTTCTTGACACTGCTTGTGCTAGTAGCAGCAACTGCTTCACAACAACTCGAAAATTCCACCAGTCCACTACATCTTTGCACACCACACACAGCGAGCGCAAAACAAGCACGTGAAGGTAAGCAATGATGCCAAGCCTCACTGAAGTGAACTCCGTGGACACCACCAATAAAGCGCTCGCGACTGCCACCTCCGAGGGCAACAGCGTTGTACGAAAGATGCAAGCTGTGGTTGGCTTATCAAAACTCACGAAAGAGTAAAAAAGGCGAAAAGGGGAAGCCACCGACACCTTCGTTCCCGCTCTCCAAGCCGATTACTACAACCCGGGTAAAGAATGAGAGAGACAGACAGACAGACAAAGAACTTCTAATTAAGTCCTAAGAAGCACCGCCCTTACAGCAGCACTGCGGGCCGCTCCCACGTGGGGACAGGGAGGCCTAGCCTCACTGCCGCATCACCAGAGCGAGAAGAAAAAAAAAAAACTGTTCCTCAAGTCGAAGTATGTGCCCAGCAGAAGTACAGTCCGAGCCCCCTCATGGTTTTCGAGCGTTTCAGGGGTCGGCGGAGGCACGGTGCCACAAAGGTCACGAGGTGCAGCGAGTGCCGAAGCGCACCTTCCAGTCCACGCGGCGTTCGACATATTAGGGTAAAAATACCATTCGATATCATCATCACCAGCCTGTCTACGCCCACTGCAGGGCATAGGCCTCTCCCATAGATCTCCTATTATCCCTGTCCTGTGCTAACTAGGCCCAATTTATCCCTGCAAACTTCCTGATTTCATCTGCCCACCTAACTTTCTGCCGCCCCCTGCCACGCTTGCCTTCTCTAGGAATCCACTCTGTTACTTTTAATGCCCAACGGTTGTCTTGTCTTCACATTACATGGCCCGTCCATGCGCATATTTTCTTCTTAATATCTATTATTATGTCCCTAACAAGCGTTTGTTCCCTAACCCACTCCGCTCTTTTCCTGTCCCTTAATGTTACCCCTACCATTTTCAGTTCAATAGCTTGCTGCGTCGTCCTCAATTTAAGCTGAACCCTCTTAGTTACCCTCCAAGTTTCTGCCCCATAGGTGAGTATAAAAATTCGATATAGACATACGAATTTCTATACTTTTACAAAGAATTTTTAAGGGGATAATTCACGAGTTCGATATAGCCAAAAATTCGATATATGTGGTTTCGATATATCCGTGTTCGACTGAATCCCATTTTATTGCAAATATGTTCAGAGTCTAATTCAGGGCAAATCATTGGGTAAATGTGATAAATATGTACACTTGATACCAACAATGCTTTCCTATATTTAGGCATAAGAAATGCCTGCTAATGCAATGCATGCACAGAAGCAAGCAGCGCATGCATGTTGACAGCTAGCACCTAAATTAAACTAAGGAACTATCTGCACTCATATTAAGCATTCTCTTGTTTAGAAATAAAGATTCTGCACATTCCCTTTGGGGTAGTTCTTAAAGGGACACTGATACCAAAATTTCGCTGTTGAGACAGCCTGCAGGATCGACTGCGGTGGACAAGCATATGGACAGCTCCAAGCAGTGCACCTAGCAATGACGACATGATAGGCATCATGGCCCTTCTGCTGCGCTTCTATTAGTAGACGTCCGACGACATAACAGGCCTCGAGAAAATCACTGGCATCCGACGACGATCATAGCGAATACAAAGCGCAGGATGCGTGACAGGGCTTCAAGTTCTGTGTGTTCACGTGGCCGAATTTGTTTATGCCAACGCAAACTTATGCGGTGCTAGTTGCACACGGTGGCCTGTCGTTTTCGGAGCTCTCCCAAACCATAACAGAAACTAGCCAGTATTAAACAGACTGTAAATGATTATCTATCCCATGCTGCAGCAATTGATGTGCCACGTTATAACAGGCGCCCAGCTACATATGGCAGCTAGGAACATCAGACAAAAATCTTTGTGTTAGTGCCGATATGTGGGTGCATATGTGAAAATGAAGCATACCTAAACTTTCCTCGACCAGTATCGGCGAAGTCCTTCCGTGTTCCCCCAAACAGCTGTAGCAAGATTCCTTTCTTGATGTCCTCATTTTCATAAATGCTTGGTGCTGCATGACACACATGAAGGTGAACGTTAAATGCATCAAGAGAGGTAGGTACACAATAATGCTCTTACCTAATGCCCGTGCAAGGCGCTCGTAAATATCAGGAAGTCTGGATAAACGCTTCAGCTGCTCAATTCTTTCAGGAGTAAAGTGGCAGTCTTTGCTGTAAAATACAGACATTGGAAATGTTTGCACATTCACGTATAAAGATGCATTAGGAACATGAAAGCATAAGGACTTAAAGGGACACTAGAGGCAAACAACTTTCACTGTTAGAATGATGGGTGAGTGCTAAACAACGTATAAAATGTCAATATTATCTACACCAGCACTTCCATCACTGAGAAATTTAGGTAAATGCAGGGCAAGACTTGAGTCACGAGAGAGATATTCTGCCAACTTGGCCCTGTGATGTAATTGAGCCTCAGAAAAAAGTGATAGTCAGACTGCAAGTAACATAGGAGATTGTTGCAGTGCATTCAAGGACTGACTAAAATACTGCTTGCTTTTTTTGTTCCATTAATCAAAAAAAGGAACTGACAAGATCCACTGCGAGAGCCTTCAACCATAGCAAAAAAACTTGGACCATCTCCCCGAAGGGAACCCTGATGGGATGCGAAGCAGCAGCATTGCGCACGGGTGGCGTCACGGGTTAAACGGCGCTAACGCGGGTGCTGGAAGAACAGTTTGAAGCGAAACTCGGTGTAGCGTTTACTGGTGTAAACGTTTGTTTGAAACGCAGACACGGGAGGCGAGCGAGCGTTGGAGCCGGCAGCTGCGGGCGCTCCGGCGGGTGAGGGAGGGAGTGACGTACGCGCTCACCTGCGAGGGAAGCGTGCAAGGGGAGCGTGACGTCAACGCCCAGCTGCGGCATGAGCTACTTGGCACCGCTCCGACACCTGTGCCGAGGGAAGCGCGTTGCCTCGCGCTTGTGCGGAGGAGGAGGATGATGATGATTGTGGTACGGAGGGACAGCGACTTTGTGGGAGGGACAACGTTATACAGGCTAGTCAAAGAGCTGCTTCGCATCTAAAAAGCAGCAGTCGGCAGGGGCAGCAGGGCTGGCTCTATCAACTCGTCGCCACCTACATCGTAGAAACAGGTTTCCAGTGATGCTACCAGCCTACGTCCTTTTGGAGCAGGTTTTGGAGCAGGCGTTTGACAACAGTAATTGCAAAACGTACACAAGCTGCCTTCATGGTGCACAACTGATAAAGAGAGTGGGGTGTATGTGCTGCGCACTGTTCAAGTACTGTGCAATAAAAACAGACACAGCTCTCTTTTCTGCTGGCCTGCAACTATGCACGAGCTCGCCAATGACGAAACGCGAGAGCCAAGCCTCCTACACAGGGAGCAGTTACAAAATTACAATTCATTACAATTACAAAATCATGCTAATTCTCCCATTAAAAATGAAGAATATTGCTAAAAGCCATGAAAAGAACATTACACGAGTGTGCCCTCTCTCTTTTTATTACATAAGGCTGTTTTGAATGGCTGCCTGAAGTTGTGATTTGCCTCCAGCTAGAAGGGAAATGCCACTTTGAAATTCTCCAAATGCCTGTGGCTTTAAACGATCAGCTCAGTCCCTGTGAACATGTCCTGCAGTCTCCCTTTCCTTTTGAAAATCGCGATCCTCCTAACTCGTTAATTGGAATTTAAGGGCAGAAGAAAAAAAAATCGTAATTACTAACTGTACCAAGAGAACAAATGCCTGCCATATGGATGCACTCTGATTTTATGAATGAATAAATGAAACCTGCTAATTGTCATACCAGTGTAAAAGAAGCGTTTCTGGTAATTTTGTTACTGCCTTCTTGTAGCGACCGCGGTGCAAGAACCCCGCGCCTTAGTTCAACCGGAAAGTAGCGACCAGCCTCCCCCCTTCTCCCCCGCCCCCCTCGTTCCCCCTTTTGTTGCCGCTGCCGCCACCACTAAATTAATCACGCGCTAGCGAGGATCCTCTTTCTTATTTTCTTTGTCGATAACTTGAGCGGCAACAAACCATTCATCCATCCCTGTTGTAGCCGTCGCGTTCGATGCCAGCATGCGGAACCCGGAAAAATCGCTATTTATTTAGAACAGCTTCCGCCATGTAACTTCATAACATTGCACCGAGTCAAAACGAAACTACGCCACTTCTACTGCAGAAGTAACTGTGATCGCCAGCGTCGCATTTGTTGCATGCAGGCTCCGAAGACACGCGCGAAGACAAATCGAAACGATTGCCGAGTGCGAAAACAGCGGCGTTCCGTGTACGTGACGGCCGCTGGCGACGCGATCATACGTAGCGCTCATGCACGCGCACTGTCTGAGCACAAAACTACTGCACTCCGCGTTCTCTCGGAATGAACCCCGCCTACACCACTGTCGGTAGTGCCGTGATAGTGGACGGCGCCCACGCAATTGTGAAGGCATGCGCGGCCTAAGCGAGCTATCAAGAGGAAACCACTGCTTGCCGAAGCCGCCGCGGAAGAAACGTATCTAAGTAGATCGCTGTTGCGAAACCATGGATGGGGAGAGAGCACAATTCGGAAGGCACACAGCAAGCACGAAAATGCTGTTTGCCGCAGCCGCTGTGCAACGAAGTGGCCGCTATCGATGCTATCACGGACAAGCGTTCGCGCAGTTCACGCGCGCGGGGCTAAATAGCTTGCCAAAGCCGAAGCGGATCTACCCTTCGTCACTATAAACGCGGTCATAGTCGGCAACCCTGCTTTTTAATAAAGAAAAAAAAAAAAAAAGAATTGAGCAAAACGTCTAGTGTATCGTGATGTCACACGCACTAGTAAACACGGTTTACGCCGCTGCAGATCCGTAATGCGCCGCCTCGTTTTGACATCCACGCTCGCGCCATTTTCACTCTTTCGTGTCGCACATTTACAGAGATTCGACTAAGCGCGCTTCGAGGATCGTCCGAAATAACCACCGATTAGAACCGAACTACCGAGCATTTCGTGCCATTAAATAACGCATATGCTTGACGGGACTAGAGGATACGTCCAAATTATTGGAATTAACGAGAGTCCTAACAAGCTTTTACCGTGAATATCATATGGGATTTAGCACGCGATGTCGCTGTCAGCGGGGGAGACTTCGCGTAGCTGTAGTTTCGTTTCTGAAAGTCTGTGCATCCCTTTCGGCGCAGCTTTGGCGCAGGTTCCCCAAATTTCGGGGAAATGTAGCAGGATGTAGCAGCCTCCGCGCTTCGGCGCAGTTTGGCGCAGCGGTAGCATCACTGGGTTTCTCCACATGTGCTCACAGCAGCATGCCCTGACAACACTAGCTAAGCACTTCTTCCCTTCTGACTATTCCTGCCTTTTGCATAGCTGGCTAAACTGTCAGCCAGTAAAGAGGAAAAATGGCGAATCTATGTCAACAAGCCCTTGTTCAAAGCAGGAAGTACTAATTATGCTAATGGCATACTAACCAGTAAAATACGATTTTCATTTAAACTAGGCCTTTTCTTGGCACACGAGTACAACATTTCTTGAATGGTATTTCAACAGTTCACATTAAAATGTCAGAGGGGCATGACTCAAATCTCTCTGACAAATACCTGTAACTCCACTCATACTCGAACTAGAAGAGAAGCTCAGGGGAAGATGGATGCTTGAATCGATGAACAAATCGCAAAGTACGATTTAGAACAGGGAATGTCGTGGGAGCCAACGTTTCGACAAGCGGACTTGTCTTCGTCAGGGCGACGAAGACAAGTCCGCTTGTCGTTAGCACAAGTTAGCGCTAGGCTCTCTCCTCCTTTTCTCTTTTCCCGTTAAATACATCCGATCACTTCTGTGACCGCTTTTTGGGACCAACCCATATACAGTACTTCACCAGTAAAACCCATGTTCACCCTCCCTATACGAGTCTACGGTTACGCCTTTGCGTTACCACACTTCGAACCGCTCGCTGCACCGAGCTTCTGTGAAAGATAGCAATCAGGCACTAATCCTATGGTTACGCCTTCATGTTCACGCACTTCGAACCACTCGCTGCACCAAGCTTCTGTGAAAAATAGCATTGGGCAAGAATCCTGTAATGGGTTAGCAGAACTCCGCAGCAGGGCCAAATTGCCACTCCGTTTACCTGGCGGCATGCATCCAAGCTTCCGCTTGAACAGGACTGCCAGAGAGGTGTATTGTTAGTGAAAACTCTTCCCTGCATTGCTACGGTGAGGCCATCACCGCCGAACGGGCGACCCCTTGGTGACAGTCGAGCGTGCAAAAAGGTCAAAGGATCAGTTCAACCGCAAGCCCCTGCTGTTCTTGCAAGCAGCTCTCCCTCATTCTGCTCCTTTCTCGGATATAGTATTCCCTCCAAAAATGCTCTACGGTCCCACGACAAAGAAACCTGTCACCCATCATGCCACCCTTGCTGTGCAGCTGTGGTAACGGCACAGCAATCCGCCTTTTGTATGTCTGTGTAGCGCCCTCTCATGGACACGGGCACGAATCAAAATGTACAGCGTCACGTCGAATCTGTCGTCTGCTACTGCACTGTTTCTCTGTGGTACAACATGGTCGGGCAGCTACACACATGGTGAGCGTCGTGCTTAATTCAATTTAAAATGCTTTACCCAATTCTGGGAGGCCTCGCCGGTTTTGTGAACTCCAACAGCGAAAAGAAGAGCCGTTTTTGAGAAAGCTTTTGGGGTCCAGGAATGGGAAAAAATGTCGCCCGAACACGAAAGCAAAAGAAACACCACTTGCTTCCCATTCAGTTGAGGGGTGGAATTCAGTTTGTTCGAGATGGCGTGCGTAAAGCAGAGGTACGTCGTGTGAAAGCATATGCACTTTCATCCGAGAGAGCCCATGGGCCCGCCTCCCACAACACCGTAAACAACAGGGCTCCCTCTCTCAATATTCTGGCTAAGCTCGCACTTGCACATGCTGTAAAAGACAGAAAGCTCTGTTGACTTTATATTTTTGCTGTTTCCTGTTACTTGCCTCCCCTTTTTCCGTCTCTCCTCACAAAAATAATCAAGTCTTGGTGCGCACTGTAAGTTCACAGATCTGCTGATCTCTTCAATGCACGGAACTTTGCCCACACGGAGTACGGGGACGCGGCATGAAAGCACCAGGGATCGACATCTGTAGAACATAGCCCGTGGGCTTGCGGTACGTTTGTACGGCTGTGGCCAGGGTAACGCTGTCTGCTAAGCTGCTAAAAGACGCGGGGATAGCCTTTGGCGACTCTTTGTATTTGTGTTATTCGTTATTTTGTTGTTTTCCCCTGTCCCCTTTCCGTTTCTTCCTTCGAAAATGAACCAATCGTCTTGGTGCGCTGAAAGTGAACGGATGTGTCATCTCTTTTGCAACTCGGCAAAGTTTCTCTCCGAATAAGCATACACAGAGATAGCTAGAGCTCAATCCGTGTTTCTCACAGTAGCGTTTGTTCAAGTTGCGGAGAACCTGCACACCTGGCCGCGGTCATTAAGGAATGCACAAGACGAGCATCAATGAAAGTGCCACGTGAGAAGCAGTTGGAGGAATTCATCGCAGGAAGTGAATCCCGCTGTTATCTTACAACAACGAACGACGAATAATTCGGTGATGATGTGTATGTGCGCGATGTAATGTTTAACGAGTTGAACTGCACATCAACTCATGGAATTATCTGAAGTATTTGTCATCATCGCTGAAAGGTGCTGCTATATTCATGCTGTCCAAGGAATACAACAGGTGATGCGTTGGCATTCTCTGCCTAGCCGGGTAAATTTTCTTTACTGTGACGTTCCAAGTGATCATGCGTTTTGCCGGGCCTCTGCTTTTGTGCATCCCTGTCATCGTTGCAAAAACTGTAACTACGGGAGCGCGGAGCATTGGTTTTACCTAAATACATGCTCTCATGTGTTCAGCTCGCGTTCCTCGCTGCAAAGGCCTTGTCAGATAGGCAGCGTTATCCTGCCTGCATTGTGCGATGATGTGAGAGAACTTCACATCGCCAAAAATGTGTGTGAGGATGGCGTAGCGACATAGCTGGCACCAAGTGTCATTACTTTCAGTAATGGGTCCACCGTTTCGTATTGCGCGCCGCCTGCGTTGTCTGCTACGACGCCGTACAGGTCATTTGTGCCGGTTGCGGTGCATGTGCACTCGGACCATGCAAAGGGCAGACTACCGACAGCGGGCGTCACGGGAACACCAGCCGCCCCCTTCCAGCGCACTGCGTAAATACGAAGACGTTTCTACAAGAAAGCCATCCATTAGGCGGCCAGTGCCTACTCTTCCCATCAATCTACCGCCAAACATAACAGGTGGCTAGAGGTGATCGGTAAGTAAAAAGATTGCTTAAAAATCATTGTAAGCAATCTGTGCATCTCTCACGCCTGTAATCTAGCATAAATCATGCAAGTGTGCCAAGGAACGCACACATCAAACGTAGCTCAGATGCATTAAATGCCGCAATTGGCATTAAATGAGTGGTGCGAAATTTTGGACATGTGTGTACAGTCAAACACTGATATATCGAACCCACATATATAAAATTTTCGGGAATATCGAACTCGTAAATTATCCCCTCGAAAATTCTTTGTAAAAGTAAACAAATTTGTGTTTATATTGAACGGTATTTTTAACCGCCATCAGATACATATACGTCTCAAATTTGTACAGATTTGCCCACAATATGCAACCGCTCAGCATGAAAACAGTCGCATTTTATTTCACACAAAAGAAATATGTAAGCCATCTAATACCTTGAGCCATCCTGAGGCCTACAGATCAACAAATCCAGCGCTTTCCATTGCGCCACAACAGCAGCAAATGACTGCGAATGCCGAAACAAGGTCTCAGAGCATGGTACAAAGTCGTTTAGCAGCAGCGTAGATGTTCATCACTGGTCAGGTCCGATCCTCCGGCACCAGCAACGTCAGCTACGGTCTCGGGATTGGTGCGGTCATAAACAGCTCGCACATCGTCATCGGCGCTAACCAAGTAGCTTGCTGTGAGCCGTCCAAGAGGACGTCCAGGAACACTTGATAACTCACGAAATTCATTGAGGCATCCAACGCCGCTATCAGCAGCGATGACCCATGCGATGTCACAACTACGCACCACAAAGCACCCTTGCGGAAACATTTCACAACAAAGCCTCACCTGACTAGGCCTGAAGCACCGGTCATCGTTTGTCTTGTCTCGAGAAAGTCCATCTTTAGTTCAATGGATTTAACTTCCAAACAGATAGACCACGAGCGAAAGAGACGCACGTAACAAGTACGCAAAGCGTCAAAATGCCAAAACAAACAGTAACGTTGCGATGATGATGGCATTTGTGGCTTTGCAGCAAACCCATACCCACCAAGTTTAGAGAAACAGAATCCGGGAGATTTACTCAACAGGGGACAGGGGGTATTGGGTATAGCTATAGAAATTACATGAACACTGTCAGCGGGTTCCTACAGTTGCCACTCTGTGCAGAGTCGAAATCGATAACATCGCTTACGTATGTTTTATGTATGTTTTACGCACGCTAGTGCTGGGGGCAAACGAGGCTGAAGCAGAGATAAAACGACCCAGCCATCTCCGTCACACGAACGGCTCGCGATAACATAGCTCCGTGTGCGAGGCTGACCGTTACCTGCTTCTCAAGCAGAGAGAAAATATCCAGACCGCCTTTCGTTGGGTGAAGGAGCACCAGTGGGAGATGGATGGTTACGCACACTGCTCCAACAGATGCTCTTCACTTAAAGCAGTACTGACACACAATTTTGAAGGCGAGATAACTTGTAGGATAGATTTGTGTGTACAGAAATGTATCACCTACGAAATATCAATGGCTAATATAGCCTTTAGGAGGGTTTCAAGTTTGGCTTATTGGTGAATCATGCTGAACTGAAGCGTTGTGCACAAAAACAAGGAAACAAGATGGAACACAAAAGGACAAACGAAGCACTTTGTTTGTCCTTTCGTGTTCCTTCTTGTGTCCTTGTTTTTGTGCGCAATGCTTCAGTTCAGCTAATATAGCCTAACATACTTAAATCAGTTTAAAAATTTTTAAGCCAATAGAAACAGGGCACAACTGAACTTCCGGTTTTCCTGCTACCCGTACAATGGGGAGAAATGGTCAAAATACGGAAGTCTCCCGCATAATCTGGGAGACTTGGCAGGTATGCAAACTGCAAGTAACATGGCCTTCGAGATTGCTACTGTAGAGATGTCATGCAACCCCAAATCTCAAAAGCTATGCTTTTGCGAACTACCAAGTGGTAGCACGAAGACAACCATCGGAATGTACACATCGCATTGATGCAGGTTGATACTGCCAGTGCAGTCTGCCGTAGCCACAGCCGCTTCGTATCTAGCTCATTTTGTGCCTTTGCCTGTCAGCCTTTTTCAAAAATGTTGCTGCTGTGCATTACTATCTAAAATTAGTGCAACAGACAAGTTAGTGCTCTGACAAGTGCTGTGCAGCCCCCCAAAGCAACGCAATGACACCACATTTTTGACATCGCACGCAAATATAGATCGCATCACGTCAGACCGCGGTTGAAACATGATCAACTTACGTAAGGAGAAGTGCACTTGAGGGGTTCGGTGCAGGTCAAAGTTCGATATGTCAAATGCAGCAGTCCACAGGTGTTCGATACATGTGCACACCATCCCTATACTTCAGCACTGAATTTTGAAGTTGTTTTGTGGGTTTTAGCATCCCAAAACCAGCTATGATTATGAGAGATGCCGTAGTGGAGGGCTCCGGAAATTTCGACCACCTGGGGTGCACCGACATCGCACAGCACACGGGTCTCAACATTTCGCCTACATCGAAACGCAACCACTGCAGTCGGGATTCGATCCCACGATACTCGGATCAGCAGCCGAGTACCATAGCCACTAGACTACCGTAGCAGGGCCTGAATTTTGAAGGGCATTTTTCAACTGTTCAATATAGCCAATAATTCGATATATCCACGTTTGATATATCCAGGATCAACTGTATTTATTCGAAATTACTTTCGGTCCCGACCCAAATGCGTGCATTTTAACCAGCATTACTAGAAACATGTCAACAGCTCACTCCGCTTAGAGCGATCTAGCAAGGCACAGCTGCTTGGCTCCACACAGTGACTTAGCATGGCGGAGGCGACCGTTAATTCCTCGTCGCCATCACCAGTACACGCGGTGCACAAAATTGCCAAGCAAACGCGTGTTGTAGCGACCGCATTACCTCCCTGCTGTGCCCATTTTTCAGGCATGGAGACAGTGAATGTAGTGACAAATGGCGCACGACAAAACGGTTGTCGTGTCCTCATGCCTCGGCGAAAGGTGACACATTCGAGTGCTCATACCCTGCTTCAAAACTCAACTGCAATGGCTACACAAATATGCATGCTTTGAAAATCGAACTTGCTGAAGCTCTTATCGCAGTACACCATGTTATGTTTGATAAGGGGCTGCTAACACACCTCTGATGCTACTTTAATGTGATTCCCTTTTCGTAAATTTCAAATCAGAAGGGGCTCTGAGGGCGAGGTCTGTTCTTGAAACGCGGCAAGAAGACCACAACGTAAGGAACACTAAAGATAAAAACAGCTAGGTCAGTTTGAGAGTATGGGGTTTACATGAAAATGACAAAATATGAGAATTATGGATACATACGCATCTTCAGAGTCTTCATAGAGGCGCTTGTTATCAAGTTTGCGGAAATGCACAGCATCAATGTGGGTCTTGTACACAGCCTTCACACTCCGCTGTCGAGGATTTACTCTGACAGCAGATGCCCTATAAATGCCAGTAACTGTAATCCTAAAAAAAAGAAATAATTTCTTCATGTAAACTTAGAAATGTGAAGCCTCTGCAAACCAATATTACACAGTGATTAACCCTCTGAGGGTAAAATTTTTTCATCACATACTACTCCCCATGCTGCTTTCTAAAAGTGAATATACATATAAGGTCTCTAGAATGATGTACTACAGCACAACCTCATTCACATGTTCTCGAATAATAACATGACAATGAATGTACAATCCACAATACTGTATGATCCAAACACTAAGAAATCATGCAATGTCGTCTGAAAAGCAAAGCATTAATATAGATATCAATCATATTAAACGCAAAGCATTTCTTGCTCGCCGCAAGCTGTTCCATACAAGGTTCCAAGCGAGGCTAAATTGTGCATATGTTGCTCGATTGACGATTGATTTCGGGGGCTTTATGTCCCAAGGCCACGATATGATTATGAGAGACGCCTAGAAGAGGGCTCCGCAAATTTCGACCAACTGGAGTTTTTTTTAATGTGCACTGACATCGCACAGTACATGGGCCTCAATACTTCACTTCCATCAAAATGCAGCCGCTGCGGCAAACTTCGTATTACAGCTCAACGTGTGAAGCACAAGAAAGGCTGTCAAATTTTGCACTCGAATCAGAGCGTAGCCTTACTTTTAGTGGCTTGTAATCATCTATGCTTGCTATATCATCACAACTGCGATGAACAAAAGCGAAGCGTGGATGGAACTTTAGACTATCAATGCAGAGCAGGAAAGAAGAAAAAAAAAGCAATTCGTTCTCTAGTCCACTTGACATAGCTTATGCGTGCCACAGTACATTTCCCTGCACTCCTGGCGCAGTCTCTTAAACAGGCAAACACGAAAATGCTGCTTGCCGCCGCTGCTGCAGAACAAACTGTAGCCACTATCAGCAGCTATCGACGCGATGACAGGTAGCATGCCATGAAGATCATGTGCCCGTGCATTGAATGAAAACGAAATTAGCGTGCTGCAGCCACCGTGGTAAACCCTTCATCGCTGACAACATGATCATGTATGGCGACCATGCTTTTCTGAAAGCACACGACCAGCTATGTCCTACAGGTTAAACACAAAGTTCATGAAGGGTGCTAGCTTTTCTATCGTTTCTGTAGTAAAAAGCGAAGACGACAACGACGAAGATAGCTACCTGAGTGGAGCGTTGCGGGCAAAAAGAGTGCACGTGGGAGTGGTGGCATCAAAAGCGTGTTCAGCCAGTCGCTGACCTGAGACTCGTCTACTTTCTTTGCTTCACTGCTAACAACTTTGTAAACTAGTCCACGCCTTTCTTTAAAACGGTGCAGCCATCCGCCGGAAGCTTGGAAATCATCGATACCAAGGGAAAGCGCAAGGTTGTCCGCCTTTTCGCGTAGCACCTTGCCGTCCACGTTGATGCCAGCTGCTGTCACTTCACGAAACTACCTCAGCAGCACCTCTTCCAGCTTCACGTGTGTAGCTGTCTTTGCTTGCTTGACATTAGCACCGATTTGCTGGGCATTCCTCGAGACGTCTCACTGCCCAACAGTGATGCAGAGCATCAACGGTGCGATGCCTAACTCTTTCGCCAAGTCAGTGCGTTTTTTTCTTGGGGTTTTTGTCGACCTTCCTCAGAATTTCAATTTTCTCCTTAAAAGAAAGGGCCTTCCGCTTCCGAGCGAGACATGTCAACAAACGCTTCGGTCTTTTAGTACGTGCAGCAAAATGGGCGTCTTTATGCACACCCACACCAGAGAACACCAGCCTGCACCACGTGAAAACGTGCAGCGCACATGTAACAGTAAAAAAAAAAAAAAAAAAAAGCCTGCAACACGCCAATGAGCTGCTAGGAAAGGGCTGACGTACCAAACTTGTCAGGCACGTGACACGGCCTGGAAACAAGAAATATTGAATGGGAGGAAATCTCTCCTCCCCGTGAGCAGCAAACCCATCCACAGCTACGCTGCACCCCACCGACGAGAAAGAGAAAACCTCTCCAGCACGCTTGCTCGGGAAACGAGCATGCGAGGAGGAGAGTGGCGACAAGGCATGCGGGGCCTCCCATTCAATATTTCTTGTTTCCAGGCCATGTCACGTGCCTGACAAGTGCTGGGGCAAAGCGGTTATTATTCACATTCATATCATCTGCAATGGCTGGGGAAACTGTTCGTATAACACCAAACGGCAGCGTATTTTATACAACGTAGTCCATCCAAAACAACATTAAAATTCGTATCATCACGAAATTCACATAAACCGTAATCATACCATCGAGATTGTACTGTACTTGCCAAAACCAACATCTATCAAATTTCGCTTTTAGTATTATCGATTACAGAATGGAATTATTTCATCATCATCATCATCAGCCTATTTTAGGTCCACTGCAGGACGAAGGCCTCTCCCAACGGCTTCCAATCCACCCTATCCTGAGCGAATTGGTTCCACTTTACGCCCAAAAACTTTTTAATTTCATCTCCATCTAACCTTTTGCTTGCCTCTGTTGCATTTTCCCTCTCTTGGTATCCATTCCGTTGCTCTTACTGTCTATCTGGTATCTTTCCTCCTCATGACATATCCTGCCCCAGGTGCCCTTCTTTCTTTTAATTGATGTAATAATATCAGCTACTCCTGTCTGTTCCCTGATCCATTCCGCTCGTTTTTTATCTCTTAGCGTTACACTATCATTTTCTTTTCTATTGCACGTTGCGTGCTCCTTAGTTTCATCTCTAGTTTTTTTCGTTATCCTCCACGTTTCTGCACCGCACGTTAGTACTGGGAGAATGCAGTGATTAAATACTTTTCGCTTTAGTGACAGGGGCAAGTCTCCAGTCATGATTTCGTAATGCCTTCCGAATGCGCTCGTTCACATTCGTTCACACATTCTAAGGGTTCACTGTTCATTTTAAGTTCCTGTTCTTTAGCTAGGCTATTGAGCATAACTGTGGTCTTTTGCCTATTCATTTTTAATCCAATTTTAATACTTTCTCGGCTTATGTCATCAATTATGTTTTGTAGTTAGTCTCCATCATTGTTACAGAGCACAATGTCGTCGGCAAATCCTAAATTGCTGAGATATTCTCTGTCTATTCGAATTCCCTTTTCTTCCCAGTCTAGACGTTTAAACACTTCCTCTAAACATGGAGTGAATAGCATAGGAGAGATCGTATCTCCTGGTCTGACACCTCTCCAGATCAGGATTTCTCTGCTTCTCTCATGTAGGGGTAGTGTGGCTGTGCAATCTCTGTACATGTCGTTTATAGTTTGCACATATGCGTCAGGTACCCTTGTCGACGTACAGCTTCTAGAACTGCTTGTATTTCTATGGAGTCAAATGCTTTCTCGTAGTCTATAAACATCACATACAGAGGTTTGTTGTATTCAGCGTACTTCTTAATTACAGTTAAACCTGCTTATTACGAACCTCCATATAACAAATTCCTGGATATAACGAAGTTTTTCTATTACCCGCCGCTACTCCATAGAAGCATATGTATTTGAGACCTCCATGTAACTAAGTGCCTCCATGTAACTAATTACCCCCTCGAAATAACGAATTTTCTCCGCCAACAACCTAGAGATTTTGCCCCACATTTTGTCACTTCTGCGCGGAAGCACCTTCTCCGCCGTGACGGAATGCGAAGTGGCGGCGTCGCGTTTAGCGCGCTCGAAGACACGGCGACTGCGAAGTGAGGGCGAGCGCACGACTGCGTGTGTGCGAGCATGCGCGAGGCAGGCCTGCATCCCTCGACTTGGCGATCTTGCCGCCGCGGGTGTGCTGTTTTCCCCTCACTTCAAACCTGATCCAGCCGCTTGCTGCAGCTGGCCTAGCACGCCAGCCCGCACCCTCCTTTTCCAGTTGATGTTGCCGAGCCGCGCCAGCTTAAGAAAGAAAAAGAAAAAAACGAGTTTTCTTTTTTTTTTTTCAACGTGCTGGCAGCGCCACTCTTTGGTTACTGCCACTTTGCTAACCTGACACTCGGTGACAGCGCTTGTTAGGCCTAGCTCGCGTGGTCGCGGGCGGCGCGCCTCACCGAGAGCTTGCCCTCGACAACACAGGGATCGAGGCAAAGGAAATTGCGTTCACGGGGTGATTCAAGGGCAGCGCGCGTGAAATGATTTAAAAAAAAAAAGAACTGGAGGCAAACAGCGGTAAATTGGAGGTCACGGGCGCGGCCGTAGCAGCATTCTCCGTCGCCTTGGAAATCCTATCATCAGAGGGCGAGCGTATCACACGCTGCTGCCATGGCCCTTTTTCTTTTGTCCCTCCACTCATGGCTCGTTCGTTCTGTGCTCCTTCTTCCTCCACGGCAATTCGCTGCGCTCTTTTTGAGCGGCACACTTCCTTTGTGAAGCCTGTTCGCTACCGCGATTGTCTGCGTGATCTCCTGGCAGCCGAATTATAACCGGGAAGGGGGGGGGGGGGGGGGGGGGTATGCGTATACATTAAGTTCTATGGGAGGGCAAACAGGGTCAGAAAAAGCCGCATTATAGCCGGTCCTTAACTATAAGCTGTCACATAAGTCGTCTCAGCTGTAAATGTTTTCACACCCAAAATGAATGTTTTAGGTGAGCTCTGCAGTCTTACCTTTTTGCTTACTTAAGCGCTTCTTTTTCGAATTTTCGTGCCGGACCTGCATATAATGAAATCCTCTTTATAACGAAGTTTTCCGGGAATTTGTCAATTTCTTTATATCCATGTTTAACTGTACTAGGTTGATAGCATGGCTGTGGTCCATTGTTGAGTAGCCTTTCCTAAAACCAGCTTGTTCTCTTGGTTGGTTAAAGTTGCGTGTTTCTCTTATCCTAGCAGAAAATACTTTCGTAAATAGCTTGTACATTACTGGGAGTAGGCTAATTGGACTGCAATTCTTCAACTCTATGTCTCCTATTTTGTGGATTAGGATTATATTAGCATTTTTCCAACTGCGCAGTAAAGAATTCCAACTGTGTGGTACCGCGCAGTTGGAATTTACCCGTGTCGTAATTTGGTAAAGAATGGAATTCTTTACCTGATTCAGTAAGTGACCTGTCGTGTCGCTTACTGAATAATCATCTTTCCAAGCTGCCCCAGTAAAGTTTTTGCAAGAAAACATGCCGTGACCTAGAAGTTCCGGGATACTTCATTAAAACACATATTCCACCTTAACATTGTATAATGCAACATTATTGCTCCAGTTATGTTTTGCCTTCTATATCCTTTTGTGTTCAACTTTAAATATACATTATTTAAATTATTTATGTTTTCGTGTTGATTCCCACCTGCATACGTTCACCCCTTTTTTATTCACACCTATTTCATTGTACCCCCCCTTATGTAATGCCCTGACGGGCCCTTAGGGTATTCGAATCAATAAAAAGACATACCGCATTTACTTGCGTAATTTGCGCACTTTTCTTCGTGATTTTAGAGCTCCGAAAAGAGGGTGCACAAATTACGCGGAGATTTTGCGAACACATTCGATATAACTTGTAATATAATGCAACGAGCGCGGTAACTCTTTTGGATACGATCTCGTGTAACATTGCAATATGCTGGTGTAAGAGAATACAGCTGCTCTATGGACACTTTTCGCAGTTGAGAGCGCAGCACGTAGAAGGGTTTACGAGCCACCCGCTGATGGCCTGCTGACGGCTGCCGAGACAGCGCGCGCACCAGCACTATCTCGGCAGTGGAGCGACACTCCACCCCCCACCCCCTCCCTCGCGTCTTTTCGTGCTCGTTAATGACGGGCAGGGCGTTTCCTCTTCGCATCCATGGCAGGTGTCCCGATCGGGGTGATGTTATCGCATGCGCCCACCGAGCGACGAAGATAGGCCGGGCTCGTTTGATCTCTGCTTCAGCCAGCCGTTTTCGTCGCCCCCACTCACATGGTTTTATTCTAGTGACTGTACTTTGGGCTCAGGGGGCTTCCGGAGAAAAGAATCGCAAAAAGGGACATCGCACTCGCAGCCTCTTTTGCGTATGACTGCTCTCGCCTGCGCAGCGAGGGGCGCGGCCGCGCTGCTGTTCAAAGTCTGTCCGTGCGCGTGCGCCGGTGAGCTGGCTCGGGCGGGACGGGGAGCGCAAAATATACGAAGATTTCTTTTTTGTAAATACGGCTAAATATCAGTGGTGCGCAAATTATGTGGGTAAATATGGCATTAATATATATAACAATCGTTATTCTGAAATTTTGGTATTTTGAAACAATTTGTTGCAAAATAATTTTGCGTTAAAGCTACAGGAAGCCTGCACAGCATTTCTGGGAAGTCTCTTCATCTGAATAGCTCGTTAATGTGGTTTTGTTCTAATCACATTTTACTGTATTTTGTATATCAAATTATCAATATATCGAACTATTTATTAATACCATTTGACTTCGATATCAGGGGTTGACAGTACTGAGAGAAATGAAACGGTGACTGTCTGAGCCACGCCTGTAGGCACTATGACATTTATAAATTATCAGGAGCTCAATGGTGGGCACCATCTCATGACGAAATATGGAAATGTCCACAATTTTTGTGCTGTAAATGGTTGAAGGGAACAAAACAAATTTTTAAGTACTTACCGGTCCCCTGGCTGCACAGCATCAACCAGATCGTTGTGAGCATAAATAAGTGCTGTGTGTGGCGTCTGTCCAGCAGGCATATCCTCTAGGAAATAAAGCAACATATCAGTACCACAAAATATTCCTGCACATTATAAAGTAACAGAAATGTCTCCGAATTAAGGGAGATATCACCTGGTCTAGAAATGAGTCATGTGCTAAGATAGCAAAAACAAAAGCAACACCTTGGTGCATTTCTAGATAGATATTTTCAGATGTGTAATTTTAAAGGTTAAAGACTTTACTTCATTCACAAATTTGGCCCCTGTGCATGTTCAAATTCAGAAAAATGCAGCACATACAAGAGACAGATGCCCAAACAGGCCTACAGGAATAGCACACATTAAATATAAAAAATGTCTCGAAGGTGTAAACGCATACCTTTCATAGGCAAGCAACATGTTTACTTTATTAGTGATAATTAACTCAGTACACAAGCAAAAGCGATCCTCAGTTGATACTGAAAAGCAACATGTTCAAGATTGCATGACTAAAAAAGTACACATTCATGTGACATACAAGAAGGTGGCAGCAAACTGTGATTCAGTGCTTTTCGGTATGCTTACAACAGTGCTATACCACACACACAGCCAAGCAGGTACTTAAATAGGCCCTCAAACACTTTTCTTGCACTAGTGTTTCATGTGCAAGTTGCATAGACAGACGGCTGGGTACAGTTTTGGCACGACTCAAACCAAAAGATTTAATACATTAATTATGCATGAAATCACCACACTGGTGTAGACCACATCAACGCAAGTCGGGCTGCTAGAACTATACGTGGTGGAAATGAAATGTGCAGGGCAGTGATTGGACAAAAGTAATGAAAGAAGTCATTGCAGCATTACATCGGAAAACGGAACACTGCAGTAATCAGTCGTTATAACAAAATCAATGAGATGGCAAATTAATTCGTTATAGGTGGTAATTCAATACAAGCGACCACTCAATGAAAGCACAAAAACTGAGCTTAAATCACACAATTTTAAGCATACCAAAACGCAATACCGTCGACTCTCATTACAATGGACCCTCATAATCCGGGAAAAAATGTCTGTTTTATCCAAAGTCCGCAATATCCAGACACCGAACGGAAGAGGAGGGGAGGGGGGGCGTTGTGAGGCCCGTGTGTTTATCATCATGGACATTGCTCAGCTGCGTGATTTAGGCCTTTTTAAATACCTGCCGCTGAATATAGGCTCCATGGCACGGCGACCGCCGACAGTGGTAATTTATAACTGTAGCACTTTCATCAGCAAGTGCGACTGTACTAAGTGCAGGAAGGCCCGGTAGGTGGCTACCGAACCCATGTAAACATTAGCGAGGCTTCGTCCAAAAGCTACTAATTTAACAGCTTGCCGTGATGTTACGAGCCGGTCATGTTACGAGCTGCCGGTCATGTTACAAAAAGAACTAAAGAACTGGTTCCAGCTGGGGCTTGTTATTGTCGATCGGCATCACAATTTCATTCCTTGTGCAGACAAATTTCTGCCTCAGCTAAGCTGAATTAGCACGCGCATTTATACCAACGCACCTCGCGCGTAAGAACTTACTCATTACAACTTCTCGGTGGAACTCACCGGTACTTGGACTGGGAGCTCTGGAATGCCTCACTTCCATAACATTGGTCGCGATGCCTAACGATGCGATTGTGGAAAGAACAACGAACATTTAAGGTAGAAAAAAAAAAATCTTTATATTCACACCTAACTCGAAAAGAACTTCATTATCAGTGACTGGCGGCCTCCTTAGGCTGCTTCACGGAGCCTGAAAAACGCTTAGGGTAAAGTTCCCCTGACGCTTGTTGGCCGACGATACCTTTGTTGTGCACGATGGAACTCACGATCTGCTTTGATAGCCCCATAGCTTTGGCAACATCTGCCTGCTTTTCACCGCGTGCAACTGCCTTCACAATTTTCATTTCATTGCTGAGTGAAATTTGCTTCCGTTTTCTGGAGGCCATTATCTCAGCACTTGCTCTCGGTGTGGCACAACAAATCCCCATAGAACACAACGACAAAATGGCGTTTGTTATGCTCTTGGGCTGGCTTGGCTAGAGGCTCGGCTTGGCCAGATGGGCACCAACGTTGCCAGCCGCAGTTTAAAATCTTTGCCTAACACGCCAGCGTGGTAAAGTATGTTGTCAGTCCGCGTCGACACCGCAAAAGTCCGTTGCATGCGCCACTTTGGCAAAAAATTGCCATTAATTTTGTCCACTGCAGCCAATAGTCCGTAGAAGCGGGGTTTATTCAAAGCGAAGCTGGCTGCATTGATAAAATACATGGACCAAACCTGGTTCAAAATATGGTACATTATATCCGAAAGTCTATTGTACGCGTGTCCGCTATAACGAACGTAGACTGTGTACTAAGTGATATGAATTTTCATTCAGGTGCCAAAAAGACAGCCAAGAACAATGTCAATCAACCCCGCAGCTGGAGTCACATCAGGAACAGCAGCGTCGGGAAATGTGAAGGATATCGGTGTCATCCGCACACTTATCGTATTGGCATTGATCACTGATTTGTACCAGTGATCAGTGCTGATATGGATCACTTTTCTTGATCGCCATCGACATTCAATGATCACTGTTACATGGTTCAAACTAATCTGGATTGAGTTTGGTGCTGATATCAACAAACCACCAGACAGATCGTGGTCATTCCGATCCCAACCAGAGCTGATCACAATTGAAAGTAAAAGTAACCAGTAGCAGCATCTAATCTGGATTGGCGTTGATTGTGATTCAAAGTACTCATATGATACCAGCATGACTCAAGCACCTTCCACATCTTCGCGAGTGATTCTCTGCACTGCATCATAAACATTGCTGGTAGTCTGGCCATGATCATCAGGATCGCCGGCGATTGTGCTTTGGCTGTTGTGGCAAATGCAGGCCCACATACAGGGAGATTGGCACCTCCCGTGCTTTTAGCCACTGCAGAAGCACCTTTTCATTCCGGGTATTCTGAATCGCAATTCCCTCTTCACTTCGCTAAGAAGCCATCATGCACTGCTTCATTCTTCTTCAAGACAGGTGATAAATCATGGTTGTCGAATTACTAAGCGATACCACATTTCTCCCAGCCGTATTTTTTCCACCTTTTATCAGCAGGACTTTCTGTTCTAAAGTCCAATTTTCGCCCGTAGACTGGTGGAGCCATTTGTAACTGTAGGTCACACTTAACAAAGCACTTCAACAACATGCAATCATGGATCTTGACGCATGTGTGGTAGGCGACATCGCCGACACGCACCAACACAGCGAAACCTCAGTTTGCATGAGCGAGTGACCTTTAGCCAGCACTGGGTGGAGTATACCACGAAAGCTCGTTCCATTGGGAGCTATTTGTCGCTGTACACACTGGCTTCATGCCCTCAAACGTGGCAATAACGAGGAAGAGTGACTACGGCGGCACGCATTCCCTTCAAGATGGTGCACTCCGTGCATGTTGGTGATGGGAACAGGAAAGATCGCTTCCGTGAGGCCATGCCTCGTTAGTTCGCTCTAAGCAGAGCAAGCTATTGACAGGCTTCAAGTACAGCGGGTCAAAATGCATGTTTCTGGGTTGGACATAGTGGAAATTTAGGCTTTTTTTTAAAATAAATGTTAGGCTTGTTGGTGCACAATATTCGGAAAAATGTTGTAGTGCAAATTGACACAGAGACATAGAATATACCCACACACACTGTGCAGGTTGTTGGAAGTTAGTGCTGTGTCTGTGTCCTTCTTCTATGTCCGTGTGCCAATTTGAACTACATTTTTCTGGGTTGGAACTGGAAGAAACTTCAATTAAAGCATAAATTCAAGTAATGTGAGTTCTTTATAACAAGGAATTATTGCATTTGGTTTTGCTTTATCGAACACCAGAACAGCTCATAATTTACAGCGTGGTACGGTCAGGCTCTACATCTGTTGTAATGGCAAGTGCATCACCAGTATACTGGAAGGAGGCAACCATGGCATGTGAACTTCACCTACATAGGTGCTTCAAGCCAATTCCATTGACTGCACATTGTGTCGCCCATGACAAGTGAAATGTAGTCACCTGACCTCTCAAAACTCAAGTTGAGGGGGTCTTGAATTTATTTTGCATGTATTTTGAATATTGCCTGCTCAACTGCAGACTTTGAGCTCCTATAGCTGTTGTTCTTGCTGCATTTGTCCATCTTTCTGTCTGTGCGATATGGAATTAATAATAAACAGATGTTCAAAAAGTCTTGGAGAGCCCCTTCAAAAGATAGTCATTTCGACAGGACTTCCTACTACAAGTCATAAATCACATACTCGCCAGTGGTTGCCTGTACATCTCTGACCAGATGGCTGCACTGAAATTTCAAGGGCACAGTCGCACTAACTGGGAGGCATACAATTAGCTGTTTTATACTGCAACAGTCGGGGCAATATTAAATCAAAGAGAGCACTGACCTGGTGCTTCCTGCAACTTAACCATCTGCTTGTCCGAGAATTGAGAACGGTTGTGAATCAGAGTGCAGCTGTATTTGGCTGAGCAGTGGCGACAGGTGACAGGCTCCGAAATGCGACCCCGGTCAATTTCCACAGCCTGAACATATGCGCAAGCTGTGCAACGAAAAAAAGCTTCACGCATCTCGGGGATCAGGTTGGAAGTGCGGATGATCATGCCACTGATAGTAACCAGTTGGTCAATATCTGAAAAGGAAAAAGTCAGTGTAGTAGTAGTAGTAGTAGTACCATAGAATCCCGAGCAACCTACCCAACCCCCCCCCCCCCCCCCCCGCCAAGAGATATACGATCTTATGGGGGGGAGGCACTAGGTCATGAACCAAAATGTAAAATGGCGGCGCAAGTGCGGGAGAGAAAAAAATAAGTGAAAAGCAGCTCTTTTCATTAATATCTGTCGAATACGTGCATTTACTCTTTTTATTCGATGTTATTGTTCTTGAAGCTGTCAATCGGCTCCTCGGAGACAGATGCACAAGCTGCAAGCCCAAGCAGTACTGAACATTAAATTAATGCTAGCAACTGATGCAGCCCACGTCTGTCTGTCCAATTAGAGCAACCTACAACAATTCCAGCTCACTCTAATCCCATGAAAATGGCAACTCACAAAGCCTGTCGTCTGCCATATGTAGTCATGGCTGCCTATGAAGATGACAAGTACACGGCTGTAGTGCAGTCATTATCAGGCCCTGGCAGAAGTGCGGCTAAACAACGCATTTCTTTTCTTTACTTAATTGCATCATTTCTTATAATTTATCTTGCAAGCAACCTGGCAATCATGCGTGCTTGATCGGGATTTTATGGAGGTAGTGGTGGTGGTGGTGGTGGTAGTAGTAGTAATAGTAGCAGCAGCAGCAGTATACCTGCCAACATAGGGGCCTTAAAAACAGGGAGATTCACAACAATGAAAGGAAGGAAGGGGAAGGGGGGTTATGTAAAAAAAAATAATACAAGGAGCTCTTGCATGTTTATATAACCTCACACGCAGCGCTGAGTAAGTTTCAGTCACACTTTTCAACGTACTGGCGCTTGAAATTGTAGTGCACATGTGTAATTAGTCATACGCATACACAATATAAAATATGCTATGGTTCGTGAAAGCAGCAGCATGCTTCACTGCATAACACAGTTGTATGGCAGCAAAGCTACCTTAGCGTGCGTTGCATTGTAATGTTATCGCAAGCTTCTCGTCAAGCTAAATATAAATACTTTGATTGACTGCAAGTAACAAAGGCCTCTCATAAAACGTGACAGCCACCCGTCCCTTTACATCACTGGGTAGAAGGAAGTGCCCTGCGACAACAGTTAGAGCCTCTTTCCTGTGCTTTCTTTTCTCTGTGGAGCTGGCTAGGGCTGTTTATCAGTACACATCAATATAAGGGACTAAGTTGTAAGGCCAGCAAGCTGATCAGCATTCCTTTCCAGCAGACTTAGGTACCATGGGCATTCCAAATTCAATAGTTTCCAACTTCAAACACCACCTTGCTTACTTTCAGGACAGGGACAGCACCTGTGGGATCAACACAATGACATGCCATGGTGATAGATGAAGTGAAGAGCCTTGCAATGATAAGACACACATGGTGTCCAAAATGTTCACCATACAGCACAGTTAAAGCTGACAATGTTCTTTCAGAAAACCTGGAAGGATTAAATCCATTCTTTGGCAATGTCTGTAACCTATAATTCACTCTGGTTTTAACACACCCATTTCATGTCTGCACAAAAGTCTGTTGTAACAGTATTTGTATGATACATACTCCTTTTACAACAGACCAAAATCATTTTCACTATCAAGGTCTATTGTAATGAGATTATCTGGTAGTAGTAGTGGTGGTGGTAGTAGTAGTAGTAGTAGTAGTAGTAGTAGTAGTAGTAGTAGTAGTAGTAGTAGTAGTAGTAGTAGTAGGAAGAGGAGGAGCCAACCGATCTAGAGGGGCCCTGTAGCTCCTTAAATAAGATCAGAAAATGGTGCCGATCAGTCGTGCGGGCTCCTCTAAACTAGTGAGCCAAATATCCCTGCAGTGCACATACTATAGCACTGACCATTTGTGGAAAAGTGAGCACCACATTTTGTGTAAACAGGAAAAATTCGCTGGTGCTTTTGGTTGGAAAATGGATTCTCAAAGTGACATTTGCAAGGCAGCATTCAGCAGTTCACATGCGTCTGTTTTGCTCTTTTAATAACATTTTTTTTTCTGGAAACGTACTTGCACTGAACGAACATAATAGAGGAAGAAAACATCCCATTTCCATTAGTAGAAATGGGGTGGAGCGAGGATTTTTTATGATGTAGCCTGAGCAAATCCCTGTGTGGTGACAAGTGCACTCTGCTCCCTCATTTCTTCAACATGCTCATCACGGCTGGTCCTTCAAGGAAGAAGGTTATGAGAGACAGCTGAAATTTAATCTTATAACCGCTGATGATGAACAAGGTTTGGTAAGAGAAACCTAGCCCAGGTAGGTTTCCCTGCTGCCTCCACCACTGGCCCCTTCCCTCCTGGGATAGTTTTTCTACTCCTTTTCCAGTGTTTACGTGAAAGAACACGTGCGGACTTGTTAGTAGATATGCATGTTGTAACAAGTAGTGCACGGTTAAGGACACGGACGTGGCGAATAGTCTTCGCTTATTCGCTTCATCCGTGTCCTTAACAGTGTGCTACCTCTTATGAACATGCGGTGTTTACGTGACAATGGCATGGTTCGTACTGGTAACATCATTGGAGCACACCGAGATTGTGTTGCTTGACGAGATATTTTTATTGTATAGGCGTCTTTAGTGCAAAACACCGAATGACCAAACTAAAATGTGAATGAATGTGAGTTCACGCACTCGCGAGTGTAATGACACTCACGGCGAGCCATCAACATTCTTTTTTTCTCACAGCTGCTATCGAAGCATTTCTTTTTTTGGCACCTAGCCTCACAGATGGGGACGTGTAGAACTTTGTGCTTTCTTTCTCAGTAAAATAATTCGTGCAGCCATCGGCTATGCAGTGACCTGCATTTTTAGACACGGTGAAAGCGAGGTGCCAGCTTATATCACCCATTGCACACGAGCGGCAGCTGGCCGAGTCAGCTGCCCATGTTTTCCAATTGAACCTGAAACGCCTACAGAGGGCATAGCTGTAGCATTAACGCACATGTGCAGCAGTTTTTTTACAAATGGTGAATTCAAAATTTGGCTTCAAGCACAGATGGAAAGCAATGGCTCTTCTTTAACAAATGACTTCACATGAGGCACAGACTACGTAAGTCGCCTGAGGCAGAAATAGCATTGGCTGACTTCATGATCGTGGAAAGATCATGTGCTAAACTTTATTTGTTCGTTTTCAATTCAACAAATAAACAATATGTGCATATCTCTCTAAAAGAACAATAAAAAAAGTCAAGCAACGTAATCGGTGCCTCATGTGACGTTATTTGTTATAGAAGTAGTAGGCACTTTCCAGCTGTGTTTAAAACCTAATTGCTAATTCCCTAACATGCGCAGTGCAATAATATTTGGCTCACATGTTCATAGGAGCGCCCACAATTGATCGGCACCATTTTCTGATTGTTTGAAAAGTGTTGAAGGGTAAAGCATACCCAGATCGGTGTAAAAAGATAAAGAACGAGGAGTGGGAAAGGGTGACACCCCTGGACCTATTTGAAGTTGCACCACGGCCACATCCGCATGTGGCCTCTGTCATTTACAGCTTGGGAGGCTTTATTGTCTGCCCTTAAAGGAGTACTGCCACGAAAATTTTCAGTTGGCATTTTTTCGCATGAAATGAAAGGCCAAGACCTCCAGAGCCCAGAGAACGTACTGGTAAGCGTGAGAGTGCCATGAAAATTTGCTTACAGCATGCCTTTAAAAGCCGGTTTCAGTTTCTACTGTAGCCTGACGTCACGACACAGTATGTGCATAGTAATGAGCCCTCGTGACGTGTTCCCGCAAAATATCGTGACGTTTTCGCCTAGTGTTCTCTCGCGCGCAGCGCCTGCAGCAAGTGCGGGGTCAACAATGTACAAAATTTTGTATACTGACTCCTAGACGACAGCAAATACTTCGGCACAGTGCAAGATGCAACGTACGGCACGCACGGTGGGTGTCGGCGTGGCTCCGGAGCCTCCGATAAGCTAAGGTGGCCTCCGAGACCTCCGCGGCATTTCAGGGGCAAAATGTCGGCACCACAGAGAGCTTGCTTTCCGATTATACGCGGTCACACACGACGATAGAAGGTAATTCGACTTCGCTCGCTCGCTTCACGGGCACTGAACTACGGCGGCTGAACGGCGAGAGCAGACGACCGAGAGTGACGCACAAGCGGCCATTTTGCATGTTTTTGTACCTGACGTCATCACAACTTGCCATACTGCTGCGTGATTTCACCAAAATTTGTACTGTAGCCTGACGTCACACTAGTGTTGATGTCAGTAGGCACGCCATGTGAATATTGACTTTGACGTCCAATTAAAATATCTTATCAGCATTTCCTGAGCTTAACATTTGCTCAGAGCTGTCTACGCATATAGGAGAGTTGTATAGTAGAGTAAACTCAGCTTCGAAATTTGGTGTCAGTACTCCTTTAATGAGCAACTTGCAAGAACACACAGATGCATCATTCCTTGCACAGTCGAACACGGATATGTCAAACTCGAAGGGGATCGCGAATTAGTTCAATATATGAAAAATTCGATATAAGAAAATACAGGCCCCGAGACCTTACCAGTTGCAGACGATCACCTACAATCGGCGCATTCAAGAATGACAACTAATTCCGCACACACGATGCAACAGAATGTTTTACTTGCGTGAAAAAAAATCGCTTATCTTGGCCTGCTTCTTCTTCTTCGAAATGAAGTTGAAGATGCTGGCCTCGATTTTATCGAGGCTGTCCAGGTGCGACAGCCCGGTTTCCCCCCCATGTCGCCGCAACAACAGCGAATCAAGCCAAACGCTGCCACCACTTCAGCGGCAGAGTACGCGCGTGTAGCCGCCGCCTCGTCCGGATGATCTTTGTTGCCACTTGAGCTGTCGGCCTGGGCATCCTGGGTCCCTGCGACCGCAGCTACAATGTCCTCGTGAGCAAGGCTCGCAACAGCCTGAACATTGCAGTCCGCTTCCACGAAACCATCCGCAGACATTTCGGGCAGAACGGCAGCCGGGAAGAGGGACGACAACTCGCGAAACGCATCTATGCGCTGTGTCGCCGTCTTCTCCGGTTTGCGCAAGTTCTGCCATCACGAAGCCTGCCTTCCGGAAGCAGTTGGCCACTGTGTCCATCTTCACGTCTCGCCAGGCGGCCGTCATCATTTGAATGGCACCAAGCAGGTCAACCTTCAGCTCGGTGCCCATGCAGAGGTTGACCAGCAGCCTATCAAGGAGTCGCCTTCTGTAGCCCACCTTGAAGGACTTGATAATGCCCTGGTTGAGCGGTTGCAGCTTCGCTGCCGTGTTGGTCGGCAGAAACTTCAGCCCGATGTTTTTGAGCTTGCAGGTGGTGTGGTAAGCCGAGCGGTCGTCCACAAGAAGGCAAGCGCGACGCCCTGACTTGCACAGGTCGATGTCCCACGTTTGTACCCATTCTGTGAACAGCTGACGCGTCATCCATGCCTTCTTGATCGAGGTGTAGCGAACAGGGAGCTGCTTGGAGTTCTTGAAACAGCGTGGTGCCCTTGCTTTCCCAATCACAAAGGGCTGGAGCTTCCAAGACCCATGCATGTTGGCTGCCAGCAGAACGCTCGCGCAAACTTCACTCATTTTGCTGCCGTGACACGTGCTACCCTGGATGTCGAGAGTCTTGCTCGGCAGCATTAGCCAAAATAGACCAGTCTCGTCAGCATTGAAGATTGCTGTGGGTGAAAACTTCACAGAGATTTTCGGCCCCTCTTTCGTCAAAGATGGTTTTGCCGACGATAGTGTAGCATTGCTTAAATTGGTGAAGCCACCCGGTGTTGTCAGCAAAATTGTCTTCACCGGGTGCGGCGGCAAACCATTTGGCCTTAGCAATCAGCAATGGGCCATCCACAGGAATGTTCTTCGCACGCACTTTTAAGAACCAGGCATGGAGTGTGTTTTCTACTTTCCCGTGGGCAGGAGCTCACACATGACGCTTGCAACGTTCGCTGCTCTGCTGCCTTTGCCTTGATATCCGATTTGTTCTTCAACAAGGCGCTCAGAGTGCTCCGTGGTACCCCGATGTCCGCCACCATCGACCTTTTTTTTCCCACCTCAACGTGCTGTATGGCTTTCAACTTCGTCACAAAGCCAAGGTTCTTGCGCTTCTTGATGCCGGCCATTACTACACGAGAAGTAAAAAATTCAAGCAGTCTGCAGCACCTTTGCACAGCACGCAGAGCACGCACGCAAAAGAGGAACGCGGTGGTATGCAACAACTCACGGAAGTGAACTCCGCCAACAAAGCGCTCGCGATCAGTCACGATGGCGGCGATGGCTACCCGGGCTACCTGTGAGGGCAGCAGCGATGTACGAAAGGCACAAGCTGTGGTTGGATGAGCGAATACGAAAGGCGCAGGCTGTGGTTGGCTGATCAAAACTCACAAAACAGCAAAAAAAAAAAGAACGAAAGAAAAGGCGAAAGGAGAAGGCCGCCGGCTCCTCTGTTCCTGCTCTCTGAGCCGACGGTAACACAGAGAAAGCATGAGAAAGAGAGAGAGAGAAAGAAAAGCTGTTCCGCAAGTTGGAGAACGCACCCAACAGGAGTAGAGTCCCAGCCCTCTCACCCTAACGCTTTTCGAGCGTTTCGGGTGTCGGCGGAGGCACGGTGCCGCGAAGGTGGCGAAGGTCGCAGGGTGCAGCGTGTGCCGAAACGCACCTTCCAGCTCGCACGGCATTTGATATATACGATGGCAGGTAAAAATGCCGTTCGAAATAAACGTGTGAATTTCTATACATATACAAAGGATTTTCAAGGGGATAATTTACAAGTTCGATATAGCCGAAAATTCGATATATGTGGCTTCGATATATCCGTGTTTGACTGTACACGTTGCAATACACTGTTGCACACCAACCATATTTGCACACCACACCAACCATAAGCATGTCTCATGTGAGCATCAATTCGTGCCCACATGAGACATGCTTAAGCCATAAAAAATTGGTACGCAATTAGTATGTCACTAAAAATACAGTAGACTCTCACTGCAACGAAAATGATGGTGCGATGAAAAAATTTTGTTTAAGCAAAAATTTCATCATGAAACTGAAAAAATATAACCGACCTGAGCTGATAGAACAAAGAAACTTTTATGTCTCAATCTTTTATGTCTCATGCAGCTAGGAGTTCACAACACCCTGGAAGAGATCATCGACGCACAGGAACCTGCTCAGGTAGCTCAGCTTTCGTGTACGCAGGCCGGAAGGAATATTTTAACCGTTCTCGGGCTCAATCCCACGCTAGTTGAGGAGCGACGACATCAGCTCTCTGACGCCCAAAGGGCCAGTATTCAGGTCTCTCCTTTTCCTCGTAACGTTCATCCATAGTACAACGTCGGCAGGCGCAGGGCCCGGGCTATTGCGCTGCTTAGACACCTTAGGAATGAACCTCACTCAGCTTGCTTTGTAGTTGTGGCCCAGTATGGTCGCTCGGCCAGGTTCGTTGTCGTAGTCATCGATCACAAGGGTTTGATCCTCAACTCCACATCATTCAAAGATTGTACTCCCTCGAAGGCCAAGCAGGCGGCCATAGCTCTCGCCCTCTTGGATGATAGCAAATCAGAAATATACACAGACTTCAAATCAGCTTTTAGAGCCTTTGCTTCTGGCTCCATTTCTGCCGAAGCCTCTAAAATTCTCGCCAAAAGGACTATCTCCCCACACACCATTACTTGGTTTCCGGCACATCTGCATTCACAGCTAGATTCCCTCACCAACCTCAGTGAAACTGCTCATTCTCAGGCGCGTGCTCTAACCTTCCGCGCTGGGATGGATGCAGGTCTTCAGGAGGGGTGGGGCGAATTTAAAGACATTTTATTCATGTTTAATGAAGTCACAAAACACTATCAAATGGGCAAGCGGACTTTTCGGCCCCTGCACAGCCAACTTTCCAGGCCTCGGGCAATCACACTCCGAATGCTGCAAACTAGATCATATCCCAGTTTAGCTCTACCCAACATTATTGCTCCGGATGCTTTCGAGTCTACCTGCCTGGACTGCGGCTCGGTTAGCAAGTTAGAACACATGCTCTGGCGGTGCCCCTCGCTACATGGGCCCAATCAAGTTGCCGAGGAGGAGTGGAATTCTGCCATCAGGAGTTCCGAGCTTGTACCACAACTCCGGGCTGTCCAGAGAGCCCACAATGCGGCAGTGAGGCTAGGCCTCCCTGTCCCCACGTGGGAGCGGCCCGCAGTGCTGCTCTAAGGGCGGCGCTTCTCAGGACCTAATTAAAAGTTCTGTCTGTCTGTCAATCTTGCACACGGCATCACGGTGGTAGTCGGAGGGTTCGGAAACTGCGAGTACTGAAAGCATACCTGCCAAGTTTGGAGAAACGAATCCATCAGATTTGCGTATTTACTCGATTCTATCGTGCCCTCAATTGTAACGCATACGAGTTTTTCGTGACATTGAAAAAGAAAGGCCTTAGTAATCAACCTTCTCAGATTCATAAAAACAAATGCTGCACTCGCAAAATGAATGCACTCGCATCATAAACGGACCGCCAACTTTGGACCCCTGCAGTCCCTCGAACGGCCATGCTGTGGCTTTCCCGCTTCACTTGGTCCACAGTGTCTCAAAAGACGTTCGGCGTGCCGATTTATAACTCCTGCGTCCCAACAAAACTGCCGCACGTTGCCAGGCGTAGCTGCGTGAAAGCGGCAGTAACATCATTTACTCGCAGTGCTACATTCCTCCATGCTGTCGCAGTTCCCTCACGCCCGCTGCCGCGTGCTGCCATGCATGCTGTGCAGGCTGGTGCAGCTAAGCCTAAGCATGATCAGGGTGTGGCCTCAGAGAGTGCCGCGATGCAATCTCGGACATCATGTAGCGTACACGACTGAGAGGCTCAGCACAGATATGAGGGAGAAATGCAATGATGAGCCATTTCGCATGCAGTGATGAGAAACATCTATTCCCCCGTTAAGGCCACCCGCGAACGCTACTGAAAGCTGGTGTGGCTGGGTGTCTTGGACATTGCATTGGCGACGTACAGCAACTTGCATTGGCTGCAAGACGGCCAAGCCGGCGCGCCCAGCATCATTGGTCTACGCAGCATGTGCGTCGTGTTTGCTGTCACCATTGTTCTGTACGAAGTCCAACTGGATAGCGTTCGGAAACTGCGAGTACTGAAAGCATACCTGCCAGGTTTGGAGAAACGAATCCATCAGATCTGCATATTTACTCGATTCTATCGTGCCCTCAATTGTAACGCATACCAGTTTTTCATCAGCGTTCTTCATCACCTGGACCTGACGGTATAAGCTACATGAAGATCAGCAACCTCGGTCAAGCAGGTCGGCGTGCCCTTCTGGCCATATACAACGACTCGTGGCGCCATGGTTTGATTCCTTCTTCGTGGAAGTCCAGTCGCCTTGTCCCTCTGCTCAAAGCAGGTAAATCTCCTCTCGAGTTGGCCTCCTATCGCCCCATTGCACTGGCTAGCTGCCTCGGAAAGGTGATGGAGAGGATGGTGCTGACTCGCCTCGAGCGGTATCTGGAGCACTATGACATATACCCTGATGCTATGGCTGGTTTTCGCTGCGGACGGTCTTCTATTGATAACGTCGTGGACCTTGTCTCATCTGTCCAACAGGAAAAAAGCCTAAAAAGACTATCCGCGGCAATATTTTTGGACATGAAAGGCGCATACGACAATGTATTGCATGGATCCATCCTGGATGCGCTGGGGAATGTTGGACTAGGCGGCCGTGTCTACAAATGGATCTGTAGTTACTTGAAAGACAGAACTTTCTTTGTACAAACAGAGGATGGTGCCACAACGCACCATTGCACCTTTCGTGGCGTGCCACAAGGCGGGGTCCTGAGCCCCACACTTTTCAACCTTGCACTCCTTGGCCTCGTCGATGCACTTCCACAGTCTGTCCGCCTTTCTATATATGCTGACGACATTTGCATCTGGGCGTCAGGTGTGACACGTGTGCACGTACGGGCCCAGCTTCAGAGAGCGGCCACACTAACCTCGAAGTACCTTCATGAAAGGGGACTCGAACTGTCATCTGAGAAGTGCTCGTTAGTTGCCTTTACACGCAAGGACATGGAACGCTACGTAATTAGAATTAACGGACAGGCCATCATGTATGAGAAGGCACACCGATTCCTCGGAGTAATAATAGACCGCGACCTGTCTTGGAGCCCTCACACTTCCTATATGAAAAGGAAGTTGACGAATATCCCCCACGTGCTCAGGTTCCTTGCGGGAAAATCGTGGGGTGTATCTGTACGAGCGATGCTCCAGCTTTACACCGCGTTATTCCTTGGATTCATGCACTACAGCCTACAAGTGCTGGGCGGAACACGTAAAACTAATGTGCGTGTTCTCCAGTCGCTTCAAGCTCAAGCACTGAGAATATGCCTTGGACTGCCGAAGTGTGCATCCACAGCAGCGACAGTCGTCGTCGCACGTGATCATCCAATCACAACATATCTTCGTGTGGATGCTCTACGAGTACAGCTAAGGCATCTCGCCCGAATTCCATCGCACCACCTAGCCTCTCTTCCCGTTTCTAGGCCAGCCTCCGAATTCAGCGCCATTATTGCTGCTCATCGTGCAGTCCTACCATCGGGTTTCACACCTCCAGCAAGGCCATCATTACCATTGTGGTGCCTTCATCCCCTCGAAGCGCTCCTGACCATTCCCGGAATTAAAAAGAAAAACCACATGTCAACTTTAGCCTTACAACAAGCCACCCTAATGTTCCTGCATGAGCAACACAGCGGACGCCTGCACGTTTACACGGATGGGTCAGTTTCCTCTGTGAGCCTTCAGGAGCAGTGATCATTCCAGCCAAGTCTGTCACCATACAATTCAAGACGTCCCACTTCACAACTTCGACGGCTGCAGAACTCACCGCCATTCATGCAGCGGTAGAAGTCATAATTGCAGAACCTTCCCATGCATGGTCCATATTCACAGACTCCAAGGCAGCTCTTCAATGTCTGATATCGCCATTTTGTCATGGACCTCACGAGCAACTGGTTGCTGACATAAGAATTCTTCACCACCATGCCGTCGAGAAAGGACACATCACGTACCAGTGGATACCGGGGCACTGTGGGATCAACGGCAATGACCTTGCTGATAAATCCGCCCGATCTGCCCACGATGATAACCACTGTAGAGCAATACCATTCTCCAGGACCAACGCATCTGCAAGGCTTCGATCCCTAGCACGTGAACTTACGCGCGCACAGTGCAATTCATCAGAATTCACCAATGCTCGTGTCCATAGTTTGCACCCAGACCTTCAGTTCCGCCTTCCGTCAGGAATACCTCGAGCTGAAGAGACACTTCTGTGTTGCCTGTGGCTTGGCATTGCCTTCACAAACGCCTACTCATTTCGTATTGGAATGGCAAACAACCATATGTGCGAGAACTGCGGCTGCAACGAAACGATCTCTCATCTTCTGTGTGAGTGTCCCCGTTTCAGTGGCCCCAGGAGAGAACTTACCGCTGCTCTAGACAGACTTGACAGGCGCCCTTCGTCCGAGCAACGAGTCTTGGGACACTGGCCATGTCCATCGTCAGAACGGAAAGCGCTCAACGCGTTGTTGTGATTTTTGCGGACGAGCGGTCTAAGGGACAGACTTTAAGCAGCGTCGCGTTTGTGTGCGTGTGTGTTTTTTTTTCTCTTTTTCTTTTTTCTTGTTGTGTCTCCTTTCTGCTGTCTTTCATTCCCCTTACCCCTCTTCCCCTGCACAGGGTACCCAGCCGGTCTCAGCACTGGCTAACATCCCTGTCTTTCCTCCTTTCCTCTTCCTTCCTTCCTTCCAACTGGATAACACTACCTACAGATTTTATGTTTTACGCGCGAGTAAAAGCGCACTAGCGCTGGGGACGAACGCGGCTGAAGTAGAGATGAAACAACCCGGCCGTCTCGGCCGAACGAACCGATAACATCACACCGGTTGCAAGGGCTGTTGTTGCTTGCTTCTCATGCATAGTGGAAATGCACAGCCCGTCTTTCTTCGGGCAAAACGACCATGGTCGCATGCGCTATCTCGACAGACATCGGACGCAGTCAACAGCGGCCGTTTCTGGTGGTGCCAAAACGCGATTTCGACTTCGTAGACATATCTTCTGAAATGCACCAAATGTTTGGGATTGTGTTTACTGCACAGGAAATCAAATTTTCGAGTCTGGAATGGCATCCTCGAGTTTCATTGAAGCAAAACCGCACAAAGAAACCGCACGTTGTGGTGAGCATATTTATGCATTGACTCCTAAGGACTGCTGACGGGGAACCGAGAATATTTCATAGTACAGGAAATTTTGTTGAAGTGGCGTTAGTTGTAGCGAGAGTCGACCACAGTGCAATTAAACACCCATTAAAATTGTTTCTAGATGTTTCATTACCCCTTAGATAATCAGGAGCCTACTTTTTCCGTTACAAAATTCATTGTAACTGAGTCAGATAGGATCATAGCACTAGAAGACAAGGACAAGAAAGAGACGACGGCAGGCGTGCTGACTTTCCACTGGGTGCTTATTTCCAGAGCCAGCAATATTTGAAGGCCAGTGTACCAAAAAAACCCAATTAATGCACATGAACACTGGCATCCTTTACGAAATAGGACACATAAGCGCATGGCCTGCACTCTGCAGCGACTGCTTACCAACAGCTAAAGAAAGTACTTTCGCTCTTGGTTTCATCTAATGGCAAATAAAATAATGAGTCATGGCCGGTAGACAAGTACTGCTAGATTATGCTTTCTTTCCGCTCGCGCAACAAGTGATGCCTGCCCGCGACCGTGCCCGCGCCCGCACACCATGTTCGATTTATTGGAGCGGACACCGCTGGCACTCATAATCACGGCAACTGTAATTTTGTCTGCAGCGCTTTTAGTGCGCATGCAGTTTGCGAGTGTGGCAGCTGCCATCCGTGAACTCGTTCACATAACCGCAATTTTCTGCAGAACAGAGTTTCCCCTCAGGCGCTGTGGGTGTTGACTGCGTCTATGCCTTCAAAACAGCATATAAATCATCCTTGACAGCCGGAACAGTGACAACAAGCAGTAATTTTGTTTTGCCTCGGTGTAATGCGTGCTGTGTCACGCACAGGGTGCGAGTTCTTAGTAGCGATTCCAGTGCAGCCAGCATGCAAGTTACACCTGCCGGCCGCATCACGTTGTTGGTTCTGCAGCATGGTATTTCATCCTTCGCCTTCTTGATGTGAAAAATATCAGTAAAATGGTGCATTTTTTGCATGCATTCATTTTTTTCTAGACTGCCCATTTTTCATGATATTCTTGTGCTCCTGAGAGGGCCTAAAAAAATCGGTTGCTGACTGTAATAGAGAGATTTAGTTTGTCCGTAAACTTCTTTACATATGCGAATACCAGTTTACCGTGCATGTTTACGGTGGAAGTAGAACTGCTAGCGCCATCTATTCGCGGTTTGCTTAACTACAATGCATTAGATTTTCTTTTTAGTAGCGTCAGCGGTTGCTTCGAAAGAGGTAATGCAAGTACTCAGAGTTAATTATTCTCTCATGTCCAATGTTTTACACTAGGAGTCAAGCAAGACGGGCAAGCAACAATAATATCTTTTTGTGTGCCTGGTTAGGTTCCGCATCATCAGGTGTCGCCACCAGTGCTGCTGGTCACGTACACTTTCCCGTTAAACCAGTATCCGTAAACGTGAAGAAGTTTGCGGACAAACTAAAACTCTCTAATATAGGTCCTTTTCGCTGGAGGTTTTCATATGCTCGTCCCATTTTGTCTTTCTCGTCCGTGTCTTCTAGTGCTACAATCACATTTGATGCACCTCGCCAAGTAGCCCAAAAAGCTACACATTTATTGTAATTGAATGTCCTTGATAAAAAAATTACTGGCAAGTACCTTGACCAGCAAAAAAAACAAAAAAAAGCACAAAACGGTTCACTGATGCACTACATTCAGTCCTCTGAACTGTCGGAGCTCTCGTCTAAGGACGACTGCTTTTCGCTAGCCGCCTCCCACAACATGCGGTCCTCGGTGCCGTCGAGAGCGTTGCTGATGCAGCACTTAAATGGGCGCACCACCATTTCGTCAGGCAGAGACCTCCATGCCTCGGAGACCCAAGCACAAACTGTTGCGAGAGGTGGCCTGCACAGCCGGCCTGTCGGGGTCCATGGGAGTCGCCAGCCATCCATCCATTATATAATGCACGCACACGGTCCTTAAAAGGTATGTTAAGGACGACGTCCAGCGGTTGCAGCGTTGACGTCCTCCCTCCCGGAATGACGACAAAATCGGTCTTCCCGTCGTGAAGCGCCTCCTTCAAGGGTGCCGTCAAATGCCCGCGAAATGCATCCAACACGAGCATGTTCCGGCGCTGCAGGAGGGCTCCGGGCCGCCGGTTCCACACTGTGTGGATCCACTCGCGCATTAGGGCCTCGTCCATGTACCCCTTCTCGTTCACGCGGACGACGACATCCCGCAGGAAGGCCTCCTTTGGCAGCGTCTTCCGCTTAAAGATGATAAACAGGGGCAACTTTCTGCCGTCGGCCGTGCAGGAAAGCATCACGGTGAAGCGCGAATGTTCACTTCCAGTCGACAGCAGCTTCACCTCCTTTGCCCCGCGTTCACAGACTGCGGTGGACGACGGCATGTCAAACCACACCGGTGTTTCGTCGGCATTGCCGATCTGGCCTAACATGTAGCCATGTTGCCGCTGGAGGCTATTCACGTAGAGTTGAAACTCGACCAACTTGTCCTCGTACTCCTCAGGCAGCTTCTGGCAGATTGACGGGTGCCGTCAAAGCGCAAACCCTTTGCGTCACATGAAGCAGCGGACACAATAAATGGACCCCTTGAATTCTTCCCTCGACAGACCGGCTTCACGGGCTAGCTCGACGGCTTTTGTGCGAATGAGCTCCACACGCACTGGCAGGGACCTGGCACGGTACTCGCGGATGAAATCCGCCACTTTGTCCTCGAGTTCTGGGTGCACAGCTCGGCGACCATGAAACGACGTCTTCCGCGTGTTACACACCGACAGTTTGGATTTCTGGTTGCGCCAGTACCTGACACTTTTCTCACACACTCCAAACTGCCGCTGCGCCAACATATTGCCATTCGCTTCCACGAATTCAATAGATGCACGAGAGGCAATCGCCGGGAAAATTCGAAAAACTGAGGTATCTATTCCCCGAAAATACTTCAAGAAAGCATGGATAATTAGTTTTATGTCCCTTTGGTCCGCTAGTGGGCGCCAGCTGTAAGCCCTCGCTAATTCGAACTCGGATAATTCGAAATTTCGGTTAATTCGAAGAACTTCTGCGGTCCCGTGTTTTTCAATGCAAATTTTACCGGATTATTTGAACAGCCCGCGGGGTTTCATCCGGATAATTCGTAATTCCCGCCGGCAGCAACGGACGTGAAACAGCCTTCCGGCGACGCTTATCTCGGAGGTCATAGTAGTTGGAGTACCGGAAACGGGTTAAAATGTGTTTCCCGTTTCGTGTTTTCCACGTTCGCGTTTCCCCATTTTTCACATAGCTCGCGTGCTTGGACCATTCGCCGTCTTGCATTAGTCTTGTTTACTTCGCCGCCTACGCCTGCATTTGCCGCGTGCAAAGTCCTGACCGCTTGTTGGACTCACGATGCCGAAGTACAAGACGCTGACGCTGCGGGAGAAGGTGTCCTTAATCGAGGAGGCTCAGAAGTCGACGTGCACTAAGACCCAACTCGCCGAAAGGCACAAGATGCCCTTGTCGACGCTCTCGACCATCTTGAAGAACAAAGAAAAGTTGCTCGAGGCATATGGGAAAACGCATTCGTCAAAGCGATCAAGGATTCGCTTCCCAACGTACCCGGACGTTGAGGTCGCTTTGATGAAGTGGCTGCAGCGCGCAAACGCAGCTCATCTTCCCGTGAACGGCACCATCCTTCGGGAGAAGGCCGATGACCTGGCACTGCGCCTTGGCCACGAAGGCTTCAAGTGCAGTAATGGTTGGTTCGCCCGATTTAAAGAGCGAAATAGCCTTACATACTTGACCGTGTGCGGGGAAAGCGGTAGCGCCAACACGAACGTCGTTGACGACTGGCAGATGCGTACGCTGGCACCGCTGCTTCAGGAGTTTGGAGAGGACGACGTCTACAACTTGGATGAGGCAGCCTTGTTCTACAAGATGCTTCCCACGAAAACATTTGCTGCCAAGGACACCACTGTCTCGGGGAGAAAGCAGCCCAAGGAGAGAATATCCATTTTGTTCGGCGCGAACATGTCCGGGAACGACAAGCTTCCACTGCTCGTAATCGGCCGAGCGGGTAAGCCTAGGTGCTTTAAGAACGCGCGCCTTCCTCCGAGGGATGTCGTCATGTACAGACACAACAAGAAGGCCTGGATGACGGCGGCGATATTCGAGGAATACGTGCGGTTCCTTGACCGGAAGTTTGCCCCCAAAGGGCGGAAAGTGCTCTTTGTTATCGATAATTGCCCGGCCCACGGGGACATCAGAAACCTGGAAGCCGTCAAGATCGTCTTCCTCCCTGCAAATACTACGGCCATATCGCAGCCGATGGACCAAGGGGCGATCCTGCAAACGAGGAAGATTTACCGCCACCACCTGTTGAAGCGGGTTCTGCTTTGCTACGACAGTGGAAAGCAATACCACATCGATCTGCTTGGTGCGATCTGTTTAATTTCCTTTGCCTGGAAGGAGTTGGAGTCAAAGGTGATCAGGCGCTGTTTTGAACATGCCGGGTTCCGCAAACAAGGTGGCGAAGATCTTGATGAAGATTGCAGCTCGTCCGGCCTAGACGACGAGGGAGACTCGATGTGCGCCCGGATCACCGATTCCGGCGACGGCGAGGGACTAGGCTTCGTGGAGTATTCCAGTGTTGAGGCGGGGGTCCAAACATCGTACGCTGATGTACACAAGGACGTCGTCGACACTGGGCTAGACGGCGATGATGGTGACGATAACGAGCCCGCCCGCGCGCCCGCTTTGGCTTCAGTTGTCGATGCCGTGAACACCTTCCGCAGCTTTGTAGAGTGCAGCGGTGGTGACAGTGAAATGCTGAGTATTGTGAGCAGGTTTGAGAACATGGCACTTGGGGCGGCGAACTACCGCAATAAGCAGTCCAATATCACCGATTATTTCAAATAACCTTTTTCTCACAAAGAAAATAAATATGATTTCATCTTGTAGCGCTTGTTTGCTTTTTTTTCTTCATTTCGGTTAATTTGAAAATTCGCTTAATTCGAAGAATTTTCGCGGTCCGGCGGCCTTCGAATTATCGAGGTTTTACTGTAACTTTTCTTTTAAACGCGGCGGTGAACTGGTGCCGTGTCCCGGTATTCATAGCTGGCCGCAGCAGAGCAAGGTCGCCACTCGCCAGGAACACTAGCTGAACAAGAAAAGAAAAATGGCGTCGGGCCATGGAGGCGATGTCGAAGCTAATGCCCAAAAAGCATGCGACGCTCCCCGTTGCCAGACGATTACTCGGTTTGTGCCAAGGGCCGGTATATAGGTCGAGGGGCGACTTTTTAGTGACATAGTTTGGAAAAAATCTCAACCTATATTCCGCACTATACGGTACTTAAGTGTACTTAGAACATGTGCAGTCGAACCTTGACATATCGAACAGCGCAGGGATCTCGAAATATTTTGATATGTTTAGAATTCATCATAAAAATCACGAAGAAAAACACAGCAAATTCTTGCATAATCAATCGATGAATCATTAGTTGTGCGGTAGATACTCAAGCGAAGCTTCAAATAAAGTATTGCTTTTGTTGGAAGTACTCGAGCAGTATAACCTGCCTGTAATTGGTAACCATCTGCTTAATAGCCCCGTTTTGACAGCATTCCCTTACCTAAACATCGGATGAGGCAAGATGGCTAGCTATGCATCTGCGACCCCAATCATCCTCGCTAACAGTACAAAAGAATGCAGACATCGCTGAACAAACAAGAAAGACTGATGATGGATAAGAGCATAGAAAAATAGCATACAGTTAAACTTGGATATAACGAAATTGACAAATGACCGAAAATTTACGTTATAAAGACGTTTTCGTTACATCTAGTTTCGGTATGAAAATTTAAAAAAAAAGACATTGCAAATGAAGCAAAGGGGCAACTGTCGTGGCAAAAACGCCGAAGGCGCAGCTTGAATCATCCCATGAAGATTCATCGCCATTGCCGTGATATCGGACGCTTTCCAAACTAGCACCTCATCCGACATCTTTTTGGTAGGGACGGCACAGTCGCCCGTAAAAGAATAAAAAAAAAAGTGAAACTGCACATAGTCCATGATCGCTCTATTCGCGCGCAGTGAAAGCCAAGCTCCTGCGTGATGGGCAGGCCGTGTCTCCGTTGAGGCAGTCGTCCTTGTAGTGACACACACAAGCGACTGAATGTGTGGATACGGGAGTACAATCGAACGTTTGTGTTTACCGCGTAAACAAACAAAAAAAAAACGGCAACGCAAACGGCGCGATGGCTGAATAAAAAAAAAAAAGAAATGGCCATTCGCACAACCCACTGGGAAAATGATAAGAAGTTTGGAGGGAGGACGAAACGACACAGATACGTGCCGCCAACTTGAGTGCCGCAAGGGAGTTGAGAAAGTCTTCCCACCTCATGTTTCGCTGCCAGCACTGCAAAACCGAGGTTGCCGCGACGGCTGCGTGCGCGCCGTTCGCGATTATATCGCTTCACGCTTCGTCGTCGGTGGGCTAGCTGCGGGAGTGGATCCGGCCGCTGCTCGCGCTAAAATTCTATATTCGGGGCGAAATTACTAGGTTGTTGGTAGGGAGAATTCGTTATACCAAGGGTGTCTTACACTGCCACGTCATTATACAGAGGTTATAAATACACGTTGTTCTATGAAGTTATGGCGGGGAATTGAAAAACTTCGTAATATCAATGAATTCGTTATATCGAGGTCCGTTATAGCCAGGTTTAACTGTACTGATATTACACCCAACCTCACTGGAAATGAGAGATTGCAAATGCAGGCAATTTTCGATGTGATGCAGGAAATATTCGATATAGGAAATAATTCATTATATTGAGGTTCGACTGTAGTGCATTTTATTTGCGTAACACATTTCCGCTTCACAAAAATTTTAGTGCTTGATTGCTCGGACACACTGTGTGTTGCACTCCAGAAAATCTGAAGCAAGTCCTTTTTCAAAAAAGTGCTGCCTTATCATGTCAATGTGCAGCAAGTAGAATAGAAACAAGTCAATTCCACAGCTTTGCTATTCGGCGCACTGTGGTTCTGCTATAAGCATGACTTCATAGCACCTATTTTTTTGTGTGTGTGACATATCTGACAAGAAAAACGCACAGAGACCATTTATGTGGCATACAACCTACACTAGTCACGAGTTACATGCACGGCACACATACTTATTATGACACAAACAAGTGACACAGCAACCACAAACTGACCTTCTGGGTTCAGTGCTCTCATGCTCTGAGTCTTCTCAGAGTTGAAAGGCCGAACTTGAATCTGATGAGGCAGTTGAGCATCAGGGTATTTTTCAAAAAACACCTCATTGGCAGCCATGTCAAATGTAGGAATCACTTCCTGAGGATAGCATTTGAGCTGTCTGTATAAATCAGCATCAAAACTGGCCACGTGCTGACAGTTGACATTGAGAAATGGCTCCTCCAGCATGTACAGCTGTTCGAAAAGAAGAAGTTTTGCATGTCACTGAATGGTGCATTGTTGCATATAAAGTTGACACAAGAAATGTAGTCAATGGAGTGTCATGCACACTAGCATGCGCGCACACACACACACAAACACATACACATGCACACTCGAACTTCATTATATGCAGGTTTGGCACGAAAATTCGAAAAAGAAACGCTTAAGTAATCAAAAAGGTAAGACAAGATAGGAGCACGGTGTAAGAATAAGTTAGGTGGTGACACTCGCCGCTTCCCGTAGGGAGAGGTCGCGGACAGGTTGTGTTCGCGGATGACCTTGAACAATCGGCAGTTTCTGCCACTAGAATGCAGATGGCGCTAATGTGTGGGGTCCCAGCAGGGTCTTGGGGGCCCGCACTGGCGTGTTTGGCGTGCACTCAGAACTTCGGAAGTTTTGCTCACCGCACGTGCAGTTTGCGTGCGGAAGTATTGCTCATACTTGTGTGCATCTGGAGGCTCGTCTGTGATCTAAAAAGGCGTGTTGGATTGCCCGCGAGCGTTGTGAGTCTTTCTTCTGCTGATTTACCTGCATTGTCGCGGCATCTGACGTCCAGTGCCAGTCAGCTGCGCCTACGCTGCAGGGTGCCCCTCAATATGGGCAAAAAGTGTTTTGTACCTAACGGCAATTCGGGGTGCCGGACCTGTGCGGAACGTGTGTTGCTTTTCAAGGCTCCGCATGAACCTAAGCGCTTACAAAAATGGCGACGGGCGATTCCGAGAGCCGACAGGCTTTTGCAGTCTACCGACCACGTGTGTGCGAAGCATTTCCCGGATGAAGTGATATCTACAGCATACCACACAGAGTAGAAGGGAAACGTCCTTCTCCATGCTCCGAATAAACTTGCGCTCTCACCCAATTCTGTTCCTACATATTTCCGAACTGCCCGAAGTACCTGACGAAAACCACCACGAAAACGACAGGCTCTGGTGCCTACCCAGCGGAATCAAGTACAGGCAATTGTGTCAAGTACTTCTGAAGAGCTTTGTCTGAATAGCGAGAATGCGCCAGGATTATTGAGCGCAGAGACAAGTTCAGAGGATGCCGACGCCGAATCAACAGGCGCGCTGCGGAACAAAGAGGAGCTCATTGCGCGAATTCTACACTACTACATAGCGATGAGAATGAGGCAGCATTGTAAGGCCATGAGCGTGAAATTAAAGAAGGAAGCCCAAGAGAAAAAGAAGCTAGCAAATCTTTGCTCATCCTGAATTTTAACGCCAAGCGTACAGAACAAATTTTTTTGTTACATTTCTCGAGATTGTGCGGTGGTAAGTTTTGTGACAATAAAAGTATATGTTTTACCCTTGCTTCAGCATACTATTCTTAACATTTCATACGGCAAGTATAGGAGCACACTAAAACCGCTAGACCTGCATATTGTTAAGCATCTCTTTGTAATGTCTAAATTAATCCCTCTTCTCTGTAACTCCATGACGCAGTGGGTTAGAACGAGTACGAATATTCATAAGCAAGTACGATATACTGCTTTAGTAGCTGCGCTGCATTTAAATGTGTGACACGGCAAGTTATATTTCTGCCCCGCCACGGTGGTCTAGTGGTTATGGCACTCGGCTGCTGATGCGAAGGTCGCGGGATCGAATCCCGGCTGCAGCGGCTGCACTTCGATGGAGGCGAAATGTTGAGGCCCGTGTGCTGCGCGATGTCAGTGCACGTTAAAGAACCCCAGGTGGTCGAAATTTCCGGAGACCTCCCCTGCGGCGTCTCTCATATTCAGAACTGGTTTTGGGACGTTAAATCCTACATATCAAGTTATATTGCACATGGCTTGCTATACTGGCGCAAAGTACAGCCGCCATCGCCTCAAGCCGAAACTGAGCCAGTCTCGAAATAGCTGAAGGCTTGCAGGGAGTCGTGTACCGAACTAAGCTTCTAGATGAAATCGTTGAAGGTGCTTTAAGGAAGTTCAATTTTCTTTCGCTTCTGTTAAGAGAGAACTTGACTAGAACAACCAGAAAATGCACTCGATATACGGACTTCACCGTACACTGTAGTTGTCAGACCTATTAGGAAAACGCTGGTTAGAAGTGAACACCGCACACACACACACACACACTGAGAAAAGCGGTCCGATTACTGCTGGTGCCCGGTGTACTTATGCAACAGTATCGAGGTACACGACATTCCGTTCACCCCTACACAAGCGCGACAAACAAGGAAGGCGCGGTAGCGATCACCTTCACTGGGCGCGTCAGTGAGCCCCCAACTGTTAGAGCCACCTGTCGCCGCGAAACGGAACCAGCGCAGGCGGCGAACACAATCTGGACGCTGTGCCGGGCGCAGTGTCATCAACTAAACTATTCTTACACCGTGGATAGGAGACATAAAGGAGTTAAAAGAATTGCAGTCCAGTCAGCCTACTCCCAGTAATTTACAAGCTATTTACGAAAGTAATTTCTGCTAGGACAAGAGAAACACGCGACTTTAACCAACCAAGAGAAAAGAGAACAAGCTGGTTTTAGGAAAGGCTACTCAACAATGGGCCACAGCCATGCTATCAACCTAGTACAGTTAAACCTGGATATAACGAAATTGACAAATTCCCGGAAAACTTCGTTATAAAGAGGATTTCGCTATATGCAGGTCCGGAACGAAAATTCGAAAAAGAAGCGCTTAAGTAAGCAAAAAGGTAAGACTGCAGAGCTCACCCAAAACATTCATTTTGGGTGAGAAAACATTTACACCTGAGACCACTTATGTGACAGCTTATAGTTAAGGACAGCCTATAATGCGGCTTTTTCTGACCCCGTTTGCCCTCCCGTAGACCTTAATGTATACGCGTACCGCTTATTGTGCAGGCCCCCACCCCAAGATGAAGGATTGGTTATAATGCGGCTACCAGGAAATACCGCGGACAATCGAGGTAGTCAGCAGGCTTCACAAAAAAAGTGTGCTGCTCCAAAAGAGCGCAGCGAATCACCGTGGAGCAGGAGGGAGTGCGGAACGAATGAACAATGAGTGGAGTGAAGAAAAAAAAAAGAAAAGGCCGCAGCAGCAGCGCATCATGCACGCACCCTCTGAAGATAGGATTTCGAAGGCAACAGAGAATACTGCTATGGCCGTTTGTCAGCTGCGAATGCCCCGCACGGAACCCGCCCCTGTTCTCCAGTTTGCCACTGCAGTGTTTGTCTTTAGTTCTTTTTTTTTTAAATCATTTCACGCGTGCTGCCCTTGAATCACCCTGTGAATGCAATTTTCTGTGCACCCGATCCCTGTGTTGTCAAGAGCAAGCTTCCTGTGAGGCCCACCAGCTAGGCCTAACAAGCGCTGTCATCTAGTGTCGGGTTGGCGAAGTGAAGCACAGAGACTTAAGCACTAATCAAGGAGTGGCGCTGCCAGCACGTCGAAAAAAAAAAAAAGAAAACTCGTTTATTTCTCTCTCTTAAGCCGGCGCAGCTCAGCAACATTGAATGAAAAAGTAGGGTGCTGGCTTGGCGGGCTAGGCCAGCTGAGGCACTCTAGTGCTGCAAGCGGCGGGATCAGGTTTGAAGTGAAAGGGAAAGGACACGACCGCGGCGGCAAGATCGGCGGGTCGAGGGATGCAGGCTCACCTCACGTGCGCTCGCTCTCGCCTCGCAGTCGCTGTGCCTTCGTGCGCGCCAAGCGCGATGCCGCCACTTCGCATTCCATCGCGGTGGAGAAGGTGCTTCTGGTTGTTGCTCACGCAAAAGTGACAAAATTTGGGGCAAAACCTCGAGGTTGTTGGTGGAGAAAATTGGTTATTTCGAGGGGGTCTCCCACTGGCACTTCATTACATAAAGGTCTCAAATACATGTGCTTCTATTAAGTAAAGGCGGGGAACAGAAAAACGGAGTTACATCCAGAATTCGTTATACGGAGGTCCGTTATAAGCAGGTTTAACTGTAACATAATGGGATATAACAAAATAATGGATATAATGAAGTAAATAAAATTCCCCTCGAAACCTCCATAGACAACTGTATTTGAAACCTTGTTATAACAAAGTAAAATTCTCCCTTTCAATGAATATAGCAAACTAAAATCATCTCGGAAACTGCAAATCAGCGCGCGTTCGTGCCTCCCGCAGTGTTCGGTGCGGCACTACAAAAATCTTGCGGCCTGATGAAACTGCCACACAATCCCGCATGTAGCCGCACAAATGCAGCGGTGCATCGATATGTACTGTTGCCTTCCTCCGTCCTACTGCAGTCCCCACTTGCCATCCCCACATTTTTTTTCTATTTCCATTTTTCTCGCAGCAGTTACATACCAAAGTATGGCCTCCTAGATTGTATCGCGGCAATCTCGGAGGTCATGACAAATGCACATTCAGATTGCCGCTTGCAGATATACGAGGGAGAAACGTGATAGTGCACAGTTTCTTGCGTGCGGTGGTGAGAAAACAGCGCATCCACTTCTCTCGTTAGTCGCCCACTAACGCCACCAAATGCAAATGCAACTGGGCATGGCTTCCAAGAGTGCACCAGTGACGCAGCGACCATAGGGAGCACAAGCTGGAGCGGCAACGATTGTTCACCTACTCATCATGTGCGTTGTAGTGGCAAAGACGGCTGGCTTTTTTATTGTGTTTTCCACCACCCTGCTCGGCTGTCAAGACCTCGAGGCGAAAAAAGGCCCTGATTCGACAGACACGGGCGGCGTTGCTTGCCAATGGGGCCCCAGAATAGGGGCTCCACCTCGTACTGTGAAGAAAGAGGCCAATAGGGCCTTAACCTGATCACCTCACTGTAACCATCTCACGGTTAATAAATGCTTTCATCCCCAGCACCACCGCCGTGTGCTGCTCGTTCACGATGAGCATAGTTTCACTGCTGACTGTTCAATAGCGTCACCATCACTCCGGTGTCATTGTAACGTGGACGAGACGTGCGCTAAACGGAGGTGAAAGACAACTGCGTTGCAACAGAACGTGGCCTGTCGCACCGGCTGCCTATTTGCACGGTACTGCTGAGTAGTCCCCCCTCCCCGTTGTCTTTGTTTTCTTATACTGCCTATATAAAACTCGTGACATGCGTGGCTTTACCACGAGTCACAGTGCCACCGCATTACTTACACGCTAAAGGTTCTGCACCACAATAGTACATATTGCAGTTTAAAAGGAATAATGGCTATAAAAATGTAATGAATATAACGAAGTAATTCCTTGTCTCCCTTCAACTTCATTATAACGAGGTTTGTGTGTGTGTGCGTGCATAGAGGGGGAGAAGGTGAATAGTGTGATAATAAAGGATTAATTCATGTGAGCAAGAAATAGGTGTGCTTGATCATGAACATATAAGATGTCCGTTTCAAACATGAATCTTTCTGCACTGACGCAATTGTACCATGTAATTCAGGGAGCGAATATCTATCCAGCAACAAACAAATAAAACATCCAAATAAACAAGGAACAAACAATGCATCTCAAGTCATGCTGCATGCGTAAATCCGCGCAAAAAGTCCAGTTTTAAGAGACGGCAATTGTTAAGTGTTATCAAAGATCTCTCACATGCTAGGCACTACGAAGAAAAGCACTTCTTTCTCAAAAATCCAAGATGTGAAAATACAGTTTCCATGTACATGACACCCACCGGCCACGTACTTTCAAGTAGATGCAGGTGTAAACCAAACTGAATGGCCTCCGCCCACTCTAGGGGTTTGGCCAAGAGCCACGCAGTTAGAAGAAACGAAAGGACCGACCCACGCTCAATAATCTTGAGCAAGTTAAAATAGGTTAAAGAAATTAGAGATTGTTAAGCTAATTAAAAAACGAAAGCAGGTAAAATTTTTAGAGGAACGAATAAGCTGAAGCATAAATATGGTTGTAAAAATAAGTAAAATAAATAAAACAGTGCGTCCATAAAGTAAATCTTTTCAAACAGTTTATGTACTCCTGCAAAGCACTGCCAACCGTTCTGTCACTGTGCCGTAGGGTAAAGGCTCCCATGGAAAGCACAGCGGAGCGTGCGGACCAGCCCATGCTAGCCCTGCTGCTACCTCACGGAAAGCGGGGGCAACTCGAGAGCTAGTGCGACACGTGTGGAGCATTGCCAGAGTGCAGCCGTTTGAACACCTCTCCTATCATAGTCAAACCTCGATATATCGAACACGGGTATATCGAATTATTGCCTATATTGAACACTTCGTATATCACGCAGGAAATCGCATGCATTTTAATTTTTTATTTCGAACGGAGTTTGATATATAATGGATATATCGAACTCAGCTACCCCAAACTGCTCACGCTCTGTTGACAGGCAGCGAACTTTCCTGCAACACACTCAAAAATAGCGGCAGCGCAGTGGGCATTTATGACTGCTGCACACATTGATGACACCAAGAGCGCCACTTGAAGGTAGCGGCGTACGCACGCCGCAGCCTTGCAGCGTGAACGACGCACCACACTTGTTGCACCAACTCCTTGGCAGCGTTGGCAGCAGTCGCGTCGTTCGTTGCTCTCTTGCTCGTGTGTTCAGAGTTAGGCCTGCCATGTGTCGTAGTGTGGTTCATGTAGCGATGGCTGTAAACGTGAAGAAACGCACGACCCTGACTTTTGCTGCTAAACTGGAAGCAATCACGCACATTGAGAATGGTGAGATGAAGTCCAGCGTCGCGGAAGCTTTAGGCATACCAAGGAGCACTTTGAGTACTCTGCTCAAAAACAAAGGCAACATAAAGGCCAAGGCTGAGAAGAGTCAGCACTCTGGCGCGCGGCATGTGCACAAAGCTGCCTTTGAAGATGTTGAGAAATCGCTCCACAAGTGGTTTATCGACGCAAGGGCCCGAAATATTCCTCTATCGTGACTGATGTTGCAGCAGAAGGCAAAGCATTCTCGGCACCAAGAACTTCAGTGCGAGTAGCGGTTGCCTGCAACGTTTCAAGACTTGCTTCAACATTGTTGGGAAGACAGTATCGGGAGAGAGTGAGGACTCCAATGAAGAATTAAGATGTGGCTTGACCATGAGTGGCCCAAAGTTCTCGCCAAGTATGGCCCGAACAAGATCTTCAATGCTGACGAGACGGGCTTATTCTGGCAAATGCTTCCGCGACAAACGCTGTACACTCATGGGGACAAGTGCCACGGCGGCAAGCAAGGCAAGGCCCGTGTGACGGTCCTATTGGCTGCCAATATGGATGGAAGCACGAAGCTGCGGCCACTTGTAATTGTCAAGTTTCAAACCACGAGGTGCATGCGGAACTGCCCCAATATTCTGGCGACTTATGCCTGGAAAGTCGTGGATGACGAGGAATACCTTCCACAAGGGGCTGAAGGCATGGGATTCGGACCTGGCGCATCAGGCCCGGAGGAAGGTATGCCTTATTGTCGATAATTGCACGGCACATCACACAAATGCCCAGCTGAGCAACATCGAAGTGGTATTTCTGCCTCCTAACACAACTTCGAAGCTGCAACCATTGGACCAGGGTATTACTCGCATATTTAAGTCAATCTACAAGCATCGGCTGATCGATATTTTGCTTGTAAAACTCCGGATGGGCAAAGATCTGAAGACTGATCTTTTGGGCACCATCCAAATCCTCAAAGCATCATGGGAAAATGTCAAGTCATCGACGATAGCCAACTGCTTTCAGCATGCGGGCTTCGCATGCCGCACTGGCGAGACATCAGACGAAGAAACCGAGGAAGCTGGGTTGGCATGCGCAGATGAAGAAAGCGAGCTCGCTGAAACGTGGAGCAAGCTGGAGAGCTTTGTTGGTGCCGTGCTGCAAAGCATGTGCATCGATGACTTCGTTGGAGGTGATGACATACTGGTACAATGGCGGAGCTGATGGATGTGGACATCGTCACCGAAGCTACTGCTGAGCAGCCAAATGAAGACGCTGCCAAGGTGGACCCCTCAAGCACTGATGGTAGCCCGCTCCTGACATCAGCTGAAATCATAGTTGCTTTGGCCCTTGTGCGCCGCACTGTGCCGCGACTGAAGGCACCGGCCTACCATTCCACGTAGACAACAAAAGGACTAGAGTGTACATGCCATCGTCTAGTAAATCAGGTTTCGGAGCCCGCGTGCCGGCCACCGCGTTTCGTTTGGAATGATACTGCTGTCAACAGGACTTGACGCTGAAACGTTGCAGCCGTGTGCGATCTCGTCCCAAGATAACGCATACAACCAAAGGCGGCACCCGGTTTTACAAGATATGAAAAGAGCCTGCTGACCGTACTCGTGAACGGGCACACCATGGAATGCCACGTTGTTTGAAAAATATAAAGGATAACCACGTACGGTATCACGCGGCACGGTAACCGACAATAGGAAGAAATGTTAGGATAAGCTAAAAGAAAGCGGAATAAGGAAGCTGCAAAAGAAAAGCGATATCACAACAAAATTGCTAAGCACACATTACTGGCTCATTCGGGCCGCTTTTATATTTTCTCGTTGGATGACTGCGTGACAAGTTCGGCATGCTGAACGTTAATACAGTCATGAGCGCCAACAGTGATTGGAAACAACGAAATTGGCTCGTAATCACGCTTTCAGCGAAGCGTGTTTCTTACCTTGAGGATTGTTTACACTGCAAGAAAACAATTGACAAACCGATCCCTTGAGGTAAAAGAATTGCTAAAGATACATGAGCAGCACTTCCGCGTCGTCACCATCACTTTATTGCACGCGTGTGTGCAGTCGAGGCATCCGGTTACACAAAGTAATTCGGCCACTTCATGAAAATCCCGTGTCATTTTAGGAGATCTCGCGAACTGCAGGAAGCACACCAAAATCCAAGCGGCTTCGCAGTGAGCAGGGTCATTTTTCCAAACGCACGACACACGTTCACGGAGGAATCCGCACGAGACCATCGGCGACTGTTTGAAGCATACTGGTGCCGTGAAACCACACAGCCGGTAACTGCAGCATCCAAGGCAGAGGCTGTTTTCCGGAGTAGTCCTCGCTTTCTCGGCGAGGCATCGTACCCAGAAGCTGTCGCCCGGCGTTTTCGTGCACATGTGGCGAGCGAGGTATTGTTCGTCGTACAGCGTCCCCTAGCTACCTCGGTCACACAGGGGCGGCGGAATTTTCGACTCGCGATGCGCTTCTGAAAATGCTGCATCCACGGTGTGACAAGCAAATTCACGAAGAGGTAACCTTCGCTTGACGTCCGTATGGGAGGCGGCCATGTTGGAATGAAGCACGAAGTCAGTTTCAAGCTAGCCCCTGAGCTGACTTGAAATGAGAGCGGACTTCGGCCCGTCCAAGTCCTCCGCAAGTCAAGTACGATTTATGACATGCGGCGAAGCGTTCTTGAGACTGGCGCAAGTCAAGTTCGAGCCAAGTTACATCTCTGCATACGGGGGTGATTCACATTGCACTCAAAATTTTGCTAATCGCAGAGCTTTAGTCGAAATCATTAGTCGACCATTCTCTGATCGTGCTGAAGACGTGCAAGACCTTCGGCAGTGACATTCGTGGTTCACGAGTTAAGAGGTACAGTTCAATTAAACAAAATTTCAGTACGCACTAAACTGTGCATCGGGCAACTATGGTAAGCAGATACATGGGGCTCCACGGAAGCTCGGTAGGGGATTTGTTGCAACTACGTTTCAACCGTTAGTATGTTTAAAGCGGTATATACTAACAAAGTTTTATTGTAATTGTGGTTCTACTGTAATTGCACACTCATACTCATAGAAACGCTGCAAGGTTCATCAAAATTTAAGAAGACTTACAAAATAATTTAAGAGAATAGTAACCGCACGTCAGACAAATTTCCACAGGTTGTAGAGTTAGCTCACATGTATTTTCACTTTATTTTGGTAGGGAAGAAGACAGAAAGCAATACTTACCTCTTCAAGCTTCTGTATGTACAGGGGTTGCACAGGGTCAACACCTTCCATAAGCTCATCAGTTGCAAGATTGGTTTCTGCAAATGTTCGCAAGAATTGCTTGAACTTCTCCTTGCAGTGGCTCACCACCACATCAGTGCCCCATATAACTAGCTGTGGACCGGTGCCGGAATCGCTGGTGGCTACTGCACCTGTCTGCTCCGCTCCATCCTAAAAATGACGTTTGTTAGTCAAGAATGTCACAAATGCTTGTTTAATCATAAGCATGAGATGCAGGCATCCAAAAAATTGAGACAGAGATGATGCTTGTCTGTTTGCTATCCTTTTTTATCTTCAACGTGGCAACAAAAATAAAAAATGAGCAACACGAATGTGGAAGAAAAAAAACAGGAAAAACCTCTGAAAATTACATACTGAAATACTGCCCCATAAAATACCCATATTAAGGTATGATTTCATTACATGGTCCACTACAAAACAGTTTAAAAGTAGAGTTCTCTTTATCAGTGATGGAAGTGGTCTGGAGCGGTTTGGAACCAGTGAAATTTGGGCTTCGTACAACTTTTGAAGTCTAACTCACTCACTTTCAAGCAGGAGGATCGCATTTTAAAGCACCTTGATAAAGCACAAAATAAAAATCAAACATGTACAAAAGAAGACAAGCTAAAAAAATCCGTTTTATTAAACACAGCAGAATTCCTTTGCTTAACATAGCAGCATTGTACACCTATCTTGAAGTGTCTGAGCAAACACTTCAGACTTACACAAAATAAATGGTTGTTACGGCTAGCATAAAGTCGAGGCTTGATCAGCTTACATTAATGCAGAAACATCTAAACTGAACCAATCATAAACATGAGACTGTTTCATTTTTAACATTTGTTCATCAATGGTTTTTGGGGAGATGCTGGGGAGATGCCCATTGAAAGAACTTTTTGTTTGTACTAGAAGCGTTGAAATTCAACCATTGATAGAGCTGTTTGTGCTTAAAATATGTTCTCAAGTTGAAGGTCAACTACAATGAAATTTTTCACTCTGCAAAAAGCCAGTTCTTAGGCAGCCTAGCTGCAGGAAATGCTGCCTACCAAAACTGCAGGAAAAGATTGCAAACACACTTTTTGGTACCAAAACTAGAAAAAAATCAAGTCATTACCTCTGACCGAAAGTGACTCAGATCAAAGCTCGACCGAGCGACCGATGCAGGTGAATCGCCTGTTTGCCACGAAAATGTGTACCTCAGTCACGTTCAAGAGGATTATTTACTAATGTCGATGTTGAAAAACTGTGAACACGCATCGTGAAGGAAACATGGACACATCTTCAAGTTTCTTGCTCACAATAAAGCGTTCATCTTGCAGAACATCCATCAGCAGCCTTCCAATAACAGCGCTGTTTCCCTGAACATTGCCTCTGAGACATGCGTGATCTCGGAGGCTGTGCCCTGACACTTGCGGCATGTATGATGCCAGTGAATTGTTGGAACTATAAGCTTAACATTTGGCATTGCTGAATGCAAAAAACATTCTATTTACAATGCGCAAGGAACGAATAGCCACACTGAAACCTCTGCATGCGACAGAAAGCGTGCACTTCCTCCCCCACTGCACGCCGTGGCTAAACACTGAACTGCTCCTGGCTTCAACCTTTTCATGTTCAATGGCATTTTGGCGATGAGCAACCGGTCGTCATGTTTGAAGTATGCAGAGCAAAGCACCACACTCTTCGATAGCTCCCATTTCTTTTGCTTCTCTGCAATAGCTGAGATCTTTTGAAACTTTGCACTTTTAGAAAAAAACATGAAAGCTTCTCCTGACTGTTATACACACATTTAAGCAGCCCAAGGCAGTCCTTTTGGTGGCGTCGTGTTAAAGAACAGCACCAATCATCAGTTAAAATCTTGAGCAGTCGCCTGTAGGGGCATCAAGCACAAAAGGAAACGAAGTGGCAGCCTAGAATGTCCATCATTTCCGGTTGTGTCCTGATTTGTCGCACTATTCCCAGGCACACCACTAGAGCTCCAAGTCATCCATTAGCTGGCAATTAGAGCACCAATTACAAATGAAATACGCGACAAGCTTTTTCACTACATCATTGCTTACCCAATATATACTCCGTATTCACAGCCGGTGTGTCCCAAGTCAAATTTTGTTGCAGTTGGCCTTTAAGGCATGCACGATGATAAAAGACAAGGTTTTTTTTTTTTTTTTTTTTTTACAGGCACTGTTTTATGTGATAAATCTTCCCAAAACGGCATTATGCTGAGGCTTATTATACTCTTTGTAGATTTGAAAGTGTGGATATTGTTACGGGGATACTTATATTTACAATATATACAAAGGCAAGTACCAAAGAACACTAATGGCAGGCCCGAGTCTTGCTCGAACACTTCGTTTCCTTTTCCCCGTGTCCTGCGTACAGAGTGAGCCCCTCTGCTACCTTCCTTGCAACACTTCAGAGTACGCCCCTCTGCTATCTTGTAACACTACCCCCCGGCGTAAAAGCGCCGACTCGGCACGTGTCACGGCAGCATAGAGGTGGCAGGTATATAGGGCTTCAGTCGCGCGACGTGTACAGTTGTGGAAGGTAGTCTCGTAGATTGGGCTCCATCGGCGACTCGTTCAATTTCATACGTGAGGTCAGTGACCTTGCGTAAGATCTTATAGGGGCCATCGTAGCGGGATAAGAGCTTTTCCGAGAGACCAACACGGCGAGATGGGGACCATAAAAGTACAAGGGACCCGGGAGAATAAGAAACGTCTCTGTGGCGGCGATCATACAGGTCTTTTTGAGCGGCTTGAGACATGATGAGGCATTCACGGGCGATTTCACGTGCTTCGGCAGCCCGCGCTATGGCGTCACGAACGTACGTAACAGGGTAACTGGAGGCGGGAAGTAGCGTGTCAAGAGGCAGGGATGGTTCGCGGCCGTAGAGTAAGTAAAACGGAGAATAACCGGTGGTGTCATGCCTTGAAGAATTATAGGCAAAGGTAACGTAGGGCAAAGGTGCGTCCCAGTCGCGATGGTCTGCGGAAACATACATGGACAGCATGTCGGTGAGAGTTCGGTTCAGACGCTCCGTAAGGCCATTCGTTTGAGGGTGGTAAGCTGTTGTGACCTTGTGTTTTGTGGAACAGGAGTGAAGGAGCTCCTGAACGACGCGGGACAAAAAGTACCGGCCTTGATCGGTAAGGAGCTGTCGAGGAGCACCGTGTTGCAAAATGATGTCGTTAAGAAGAAAGTCGGCGACATCCGTAGCGCAGCTGGTGGGAAGAGCACGTGTAATGACGTATCGGGTCGCGTAGTCGGTCGCTACGGCAATCCACTTATTCCCGGATGACAATGTGGGAAAAGGGCCGAGAAGGTCGAGTCCTACGCGGTAGAAAGGTTCGGCGGGAATGTCAATGGGATGAAGAAGACCGGCTGGCAACATTGCTGGCCGCTTTCGACGTTGACATGCGTCACAACTGCCGACATATCGCTGCACGGAACGGTAGAGGCCGGGCCAGAAGAAGCGGCGCCGTATGCGATCATAGGTGCGTGTAATACCAAGGTGACCGGCACTTGGCTCATCGTGAAGCTGGCGAAGAACATCAGACCGCAAGTGTGAGGGTACAACGAGAAGGCGTTCAGGGCCATCGGGGTGCATATTGTGGCGGTACAAGATCCCATCGTGAAGGCAGTACATGCGGAGTGAAGGACTTGTAGTTCCAGAACCGAGGCTATTCACGATGGAGCGTAAAGCTGGGTCTCGGAGTTGTTCGTAGCCTATGTTACTGAAATCGGATATGGACAAAATGCATGCCTCAATGTCTTTCTCGGCGTCTGCAGGCGGATCAACGGGATAACGCGACAGGCAATCGGCGTCCTGGTGGCGTTGACCAGACTTGTAAACGACCGAGAACGAGTATTCTTGGAGACGGAGAGCCCAACGAGCGAGACGGCCTGTAGGATCTTTGAGCGAGGAGAGCCAGCAGAGTGCATGATGGTCAGTCACTACAGTAAAGGTGCGTCCATATAGGTAGGGACGAAATTTAGCAATGGCCCATACAAGCGCAAGGCATTCTCGTTCTGTGATGGAATAGTTCTGCTCTGGTGCGGAGAGAAGGCGGCTGGCGTAGGCAATAACGCATTCTCGGCCGCATTGACGCTGGGCGAGGACGGCGCCGATTCCATGGCCGCTGGCATGGGTGCGCACTTCAGTGGTTGCAGTCGGGTCAAAGTGCGCTAATACCGGAGAAGTTGTGAGGGCGTCTATGAGCGCCGAGAAGGCCGAAGCCTGGGATAAGCCCCAGGTGAAGACGGCGTCTTTTTTCAATAGCGCAGTGAGGGGACGAGCGATCTCGGCGAAATTCCGAATAAAGCGGCGGAAGTACGAGCACAGCCCGATGAAACTTCGTACATCTTTCAGCGAACAAGGCACAGGAAAGTTTTTCACGGTGCTGACTTTATCGGGATCAGGCTGCACACCAGCGGAGTTAACAAGATGTCCCAATACAGTTATTTCACGGCGTCCGAAACGGCATTTGGAAGAGTTGAGCTGGAGACCAGCGTTACGGAATAGGCTGAGAATGGTGGAAAGGCGGTCGAGATGGCTGGCAAATGTGGGTGCAAAAATGATGACGTCATCTAAGTAGCACAAGCAGGTCGACCACTTGAAGCCGCGTAGGAGCGAGTCCATCATGCGCTCGAAGGTTGCCGGCGCATTGCATAGACCAAATGGCATTACTTTAAATTGGTAGAGCCCGTCTGGAGTTATAAAGGCCGTTTTTTTCTCGGTCCTGCGGGTCAACAGCAATCTGCCAATACCCCGATCGAAGGTCAATGGACGAGAAATATTTTGCGCCATGAAGACAGTCGAGCGCGTCGTCTATTCGCGGCAGGGGGTAAACGTCCTTCTTAGTTATTGCGTTGAGGTGCCTGTAATCGACACAAAATCTCCAAGTGTTGTCCTTCTTTTTCACGAGGACAACAGGAGAAGCCCAAGGACTTGAGGATGGTTCAATGACATCTTTAGCGAGCATCTTTTCCACTTCCTTTTGGATGACAGCACGTTCAGCGGCCGAAACGCGGTAAGGGCGCCGGTGAATGGGATTGGAGTCACCGGTATGAATTGTGTGCATGACAACGGACGTCTGGCCTAAAGGGCGGTCGTTAAAGTCGAATAGATCGGCGTAGGACTCCAAAAGGTGACGAAGAGCTTCAGCGTGGGTGGGCGAGAGATCTGCCGCTAACATTTTGTCAATGTCAGTAGGCGAAGGGGCAATCGCTTTGGACGAGATCGAAAGGTTATGAGGGGCGTCGACGGAGAGTTCGGAGACGTCACATTCCTTCAAAGACGACAGGATGCCCAGGGTGATACCTGCAGGGAGCACATGGTTGGATAGGCCAAAGTTCAAAACAGGTAAAGAGGCCTGGTTTTGGCGTACTGTGATCACTGTGTGCGGAAGGACGACGGAATGTGCAAGGACAACGTCGGTAATCGGTGAAACAACATAGTCGCCATCGCATACAGGTGGGTCAGAAGTCAGCTGGATGTAAGTTGCTGCTTGCGGCGGTAGGTGCATGAACTCTGTAGAACATAAGCGATTGGGCTTGTCCAAACCAACGTCCGTATCAAAAGGGAGTTCAAGCTGAATAAGGCCGGTTGAGCAGTCGATAAGGGCCGAATGCGTCGAAAGAAAATCGAGGCCGAGGATTACGTCGTGTGGGCACTGTGCGAGCACGGCAAACAAAACAGTGGTCTGATGGCCTGCGATACACACGCGAGAAGTGCACATGCCAAGAACAGGTGACGTGCTCCCATCCGCAACCCGAACCGTGCACTGAATAGCGGGAGTAAGAACTTTGCGCAATTGACGGCGGAGAGCTGCGCTCATAACAGAAATCTGTGCGCCAGTGTCTATCAGGGCTGAAACGGTAACGTCGTCGACTTGAATGTCCAAAAGGTTGCGGCAAGTAGGAATCGTCAATAGAGGATTTTGATGCATGGTCTTTGATGCAGCGTCACCTCCGGGCGCTGCATGGTCTAGTTTTCCGAAGCGTAGGGTGCAGGTCGTGCAGGGGACGAAGATCGACGTGCCTGCGGCGATAGTGGTCGACGGCCTTGAGGTGATGGTGAACGGCTGAACCTCGTGCTAGGACGGTTCGCGTCAGATGTCGGGGAATCAGGTCGAGGAGAGAATCGACGAGCAGGGCATTCGGGACGACGCCATGATCCAGAGTTCCAGCGAGAATTCCAGCGGTTTTGGCAGTAACGTGCAATGTGTCCGGCGCGAGAGCAGTTGAAACATATGGGCCGATTATCCGCCGTCCTCCATTCATCAGGGTTTCGGTAGCGTCGGGCGTAGCCTTGGTTTTGGTCCACAGCGGCATAGGTGCTCTCGGGCTCACGAAGAGAACAAACGGAAGTGAGGCCAAGGTTCGCGAACTCCTGTCGAACGACTGCTTGGATGAGGGACACGGTGGGCAGGTTTGCTTGCGGCATGTCCGAAGGTACGGCAGCAGGGGCCATAGCTTCCAGTTCACGACGGATAAGGCGGGTGACATTCTGCGGCGACGCAGTTTGTGGGATTATCGGAGGGTCTTCGCACGATGAAGTAGCAGCGGTATTGGGCAGCCGAACGAACTGGTGGGTGATGCGACGACTCTTTGCTTGCTCAAACCTCTTGCATTCTTTGACAATGCCTTCGACCGTAGTGCAGTCCTTGAAAATCAATAGATTGAACGCGTCGTCGGCTATTCCCTTTAGTATGTGCGAAATCTTGTCAGATTCCGTCATATTAGGATCAACCTTCCGACAGAGGCCCAGCACGTCTTGAATATAACAGACGTAGGACTCGGTCGAAGTCTGCACGCGGGAACCAAGCTCCTTCCTGGCCGCCTGCTGACGACCAAATGGCCTGCCGAACAACTCGCAGAGCTTCGTTTTGCAAATGTCCCAACTGGTCAGTTCTTCTTCGTGTGTGTCGTACCATATGCGCGCAGTTCCCTTCAAATAAAATATGACGTTGGCCAGCTTCATTGTAGGGTCCCACCTGTGGTAATCGCTGACGCGCTCGTACATGGCCACCCAATCTTCCACGTCCACTTTGTCATCGTCCGTGCCTGAGAAGGTTCCTGGATCTCGTGGGGGCAGAAGAATCACAGGAGCCTGTGGCTGCGGCGCCGCCCCATCAGCCATCGCCGAGGAACCGAGACGGCGACCGCTCCGAAGTTCCGTGTTGGTTGAGCGAGGAAACGCAGGGCAGGCGTACCCAGCACCTCCACCACAAATGTTACGGGGATACTTATATTTACAATATATACAAAGGCAAGTACCAAAGAACACTAATGGCAGGCCCGAGTCTTGCTCGAACACTTCGTTTCCTTTTCCCCGTGTCCTGCGTACAGAGTGAGCCCCTCTGCTACCTTCCTTGCAACACTTCAGAGTACGCCCCTCTGCTATCTTGTAACAATATCTTTACTAAATACAAGCACTGAAACTATGCGAAAAAAGATTATAACTGTTGAAACAAGCATTTTCCATCTCCAAGTACTACTGCAAGATATTGCAATTTCAAGCAAAGATCAGCACCCTAAATTTCTTGAAGAATATTTATGCCAAACTTCACTATTATAGGAAAATTCTAAGTTTACAAAACGATTCCTACAAAAGCTAGATGTTTTCAAGAAATTTCAAAAAAGAAAAGCAGCGTTAATAGTTTGAGAACGTTGTATTCTTAGGAATGCCAGCATAATCACATGAAACTTGGTCACACTGAATAATACATTGTACATAAAGTGCTCAAAATTGTAGGAACCCCTTCATTATAGTATAGGACTTCAGCATGCACAGTTCTTGGCACGGGAAACATGTCAAGCTTGCCATAAGTGCCCTCAGCATGCCAATCTCGCATAGTATTTTAGTAGCAGGGATAGAGAGCAGTGTTATATCTTTTTAAACCATGCAGTCTTATTTTTGGATGCAATAATTAATTTCATGGCAGTGTCAATCTCTCAATATATTTATGTGGAATGTGCAAGTGCGAGGCCTACCAGGCGTCCTGAGCATCACAGGTCGTCTACAATTGTTCTTTTAACAGCTTAGTTGTTTAGTGTTGAGGTAGATCCATAGTAGTCGCTGTCGTCCACACTTTCAAGCATAAAGAAATAGAAATACAGTGAAAGCTCGTTAATTCGCACCTCATTAATTTGAACTTTTGGGTTAATTCGAACTGACGGTCATGGTCCGGTCGCGATACATAGGCGTCTATGGCTAAACCAACTCATTAGTTCATGTGCGCATCGGCTCCTCTAACGATAATTCGAACTGCGCGCCGCCGTGTGATGGTGTTTCATACTGGCGCTGCAAGCTTTCTTGGTGTAACAATAGATGGCGCGAGCGCTCAGCGTAGTGCCATAAAGTTTGGCATAAAGCCGTAGAAAAATGCTTACAGAAGAGGCAAATACCGGACAGTTGGCAAAAAAGCAGAATGAACTTAATCTATAAAGGCAAGGGGAAAAAGAATAACATTCGCTCGTATAGACCGCTAACCATTACATCGGTACTATACAGGATGGCTATGCAAGCAGAAAAATTAAAAATAGAAGCCTGGGCAGAACGTAACAATATTTTGGGAGAACTTCAGAATGGATTTCGAGTAGACAGGCGTTTAGACGATAACCTATTTGTTCTTACTCAGTGTATAGAAATAGCTAAAATAGAAAGGAGGCCGTTGTATGTGGCTTTTCTACACATCACTGGGGCGTATGACAATGTTAATCGGGAAATATTGTGGGAAATTTTGGAAGGAATGGGCATAGGCGACGATTGTGTACAGCTTTTGAGAGAAATATATTGAGAAAATACAGTTTGCATAGAATGGGAAGGAATAAGTAGCAGAGAGAACGTTGACATTGGCAAGGGGCGGAGACAGGGATGTCCTTTGTCGCCGCTGTTATTCATGTTGTACATGGTTAGAATGGAAAAAGCGCTAGGAGATAGCCACATTGGTTTTAATCTGTCACACAAACAGGGCGGCGTGATGATTGAGCAGATGCTTCCGGGTTTATTTTATGCTGATGATATTGTCTTATTCGCGGACAGTCGAGATGATATACAACGGCTGGTGAATATATGCGGGAAGGAAGGCGAGGATCTAAGACTAGGATTTAGTGTAACAAAATGCGGATTGATGGTATTCAATGATCCCAACGACCAGGCGGTATCCATACAGGGCCAAGAAATACCGAGAGTAAGCGAATACAAGTACCTTGGCGTATGGGTAAATGAGGGTGATAAATACATGAAGGTACACGAAAAAGCCTTGGCAGCAAAGGGAAAGAGGAACGCAGCAATAATGAAGCACAGAGCGTTATGGGGACACAATAGGTACGAGGTGCTTAGGGGTCTGTGGAAAGGGGTAATGGTACCGGGGCTTACATTTGGGAACTCAGTGGTGTGCATGAGGCCAGAGATACAATTGGGAATGGATGTGAATCAAAGAACTGTGGGACGCCTCGCGTTGTGTGCTCACGGGAAAACGACAAACGAGGCTGTAAAGGGCGATATGGGATGGTAGAGTTTTGAGGCAAGGGAAGCGCGGAGCAAAATAAGATTTGAAGAGAGGCTAAGGAATATGAAAGAGAGTAGGTGGGCAGTGAAGGTGTTCCGCTATTTATATAGAAAGAGCGTTAACACGCAGTGGAGAAAGAGAACTAGGAGGCTCACCAGTAAATATACGGCTCTAGGAGAACTGACAACAAAGAGCGTAAAGGGAAAAGTCAGAGAGGCGGAGAAGATTTACTGGAGGGCAGCGATGGAAAAAAACCGACCTGAATAACTACCGAGAGGGCAAAAATGAAATAAAGAGGGAGGCATTATATGATAATTCAAGAGGAAGCGCTTTATTGTTTGAAGCGAGATCGGGCTGCCTTAGAACGCGTATTTATAAAGCGAAATTCAGCAAAGAAGAAGAAAAATGCACATGCTGTGAGGAAGATAAGGAAACAACGGAGCATGTTCTGATTGAATGCGGAAATATCCATCCAGGTGTACGTTTGGGCACCACCCTACAGGAAGCCTTGGGTTTTAGGGCGAACAACGGGAAGCTGAACATAGCCGCGATTGAAATAAGTAAGAGACTGTTAGAATACTGGTGGCAGAAAACTAGAGAGAACCGACAAAAATAATTATAGGGAAAAATATGGACTTTCTGCCACAAGGGGCAGGGAACTGGGCTATGAATTTCCGTTTTTGCTATAGTATGATCGATTTGATTGAAGTAAATTTAAAAGGCATGAGGAAAATTTAAAGAGAGGGAAAAAAAAAGTTCTTAAATCTTCTTACGAGCCTGGTGGCGCACATGTCACCGCCCCGTTACAAAGGGGATGCTCATAGCATCCATCCATCCATCCATGCCCGGATGTGTGGTGTGGCCGGCGTGGCCAACACGGCGTGGCGTCCCCGCGTGATCCGCGCTCTTTCTTCGCATCGTGTGGTGCTCCGTGTCAGACGTACTCTGTAGTCTCCCTGTCCAGTTTGTGCTGCAGACGTTTGTTCAACTTTGTTCCGGTGCCGGCACACTCGGTCGCTAGGCCTTGGGTTCATCAGAGCTTCGAAGTCGTTCTGTGCCGTGTCGTGGGTTTTGGAAGTGGTGTGTCGCCTTCGGCTGTTGGGCCTAGCGTCACCGCAGTTCACTATGACTTCTCGCGGCAGAGGACACAGTGCAAAAACACTCAAGGAGAAAGTGGAAATCCTTCGTGAAGTGGATGCTGGCAAGGCAAGCAAACTAGAAATCGCAAGAAAACATGGGATCCCTAAAAGCACTCTCTCAACTTACATTAAGAATAAGAGAACGATTGAGGAGGCTTACGCGACTGATGCCTTCACCAGCAGTAGCAAGAGACTTCGCTTGGCGAAGCACCCGGAATTGGAGCGCGCAGTGCTTATGTGGATCAAAGAAATGAGAAGCGAGAACATCCCGCTGAGCGGCCCGATCGTTATGGCGAAGGCAGCGGACTTCACGCTTCGCCTGAACATCGACGATTTTAAAGCTTCGGAGGGCTGGCTCCATCGTTTCCGGGAGAGGCACGAGATCGTGTTCCGCACCGTGTCTGGCAAAGGCAAAGAGGTGGATGGTGATACGTGCGCGAATTGGCAAAGCAATGCTTTGAAAGAGTACCTTAATGCCTATTCGCCGCGTCATATTTTCAATGCGGACGAAACCGCACTATCTTACAAGTTGCTGCCGAGCAAAACCCTGACTTACAAAGGTGACAACTGTGCTAGCGGGAAGCGGAGCAAAGAACGCGTTACCGTCTTGGTCGCAGCAAATATGACCGGGACGGAAAAACTTCCCCTCCTCATCATAGGGAAGGCCCTGAAGCCTCGTTGCTTCAAAAATATCCGTACGCTGCTGGCGGAATACACAGCCAACAGCAAGGCGTGGATGACACGGGAGATCTTCAAACAGTGGCTGATCAAGCTCGACCGCAAGTTTGAACTGGCCAACAGACGGGTGCTTCTGATAGTGGACAACTGCTCGGCGCACGCGGTTGATGTGGACCTAAAGGCGATCAAGCTCGCGTTTCTGCCGCCGAACACAACAGCGGCCCTGCAACCAATGGACCAGGGTTTCTACAGGCACCACATGCTCGAGCGTTTGGTGTTGTGCGCCAGTATGAAAGACTACGATGTGACGCTGCTCACGGCCATGCATATGTTGGTGCGTGCCTGGGATCTGGTGACGGCAACAACAGTCGCCAACTGCTTCCGCCACAGTGGCTTTTGCGCAACTGATGAAAGCCCAGGCACAGAATGCGAGGCCGAGGTCATCCCTGCCGGACTGCATGATGCACTGGACAATGTCAGCTTCGATGACTACGTTGACGTAGATAACAGTGCAGTGGTCTGCGGCACTATCACCGACGATGACATCATCGCGCAGGTGACTGGCGGAGAAGAGCCTGTCGTCGAAGCATGATTGATTTGTGGGGTTTAACGTCCCAAAACCAGTTCTGATTATGAGAGACGCCGTAGTGGAGGTCTCCGGAAATTTCGACCACCTGGGGTTCTTTAACGTGCACTGACATCGCACAGCACACGGGCCTCAACATTTTGCCTCCATCGAAATGCAGCCGCCGCGGCCGGGATTCGATCCCGCGACCCTCGGATCAGCAGCCGAGTACCTTAGCCACTAGACCACCGTGGCGGGGCTGTCGTCGAAGCAGATAAGAACGACGAACAGGAAGAGGCGCCGACGCGGCCCTCAGCTTCACAACTATTGGAGGCAATGGGTGTCGCGTGCCTCTTTTTTAGCTTCGAGGAGGGCGAAGAGGATGCTTTCCGACACATTCACGCTTTGGAGAACAAAGCCATGGCCATCGCATTTAAAGAAAAGAAACAGAAAGTCATAACGGATTATTTTCGCCAATAGATATTTCTGTTGATTTCAAGCAACCAGACCTCAATTGACGCTGTTTCTTTCAATGAATTTCGTTAGTTCGAATTCGGTTTAACTCTTTCGTTACCACGCCTATTCAAATCGATCACCGGTGATCGATGATTAAAACTGCCGATTTCGACGCGTTAAAAACGTTTCCCGTGCATACAACGGCATTTCGCGTTTAGTTTGGGGACTGCTCTTCTACAATCCGTTCAAATTTTCCCGCTCTGACGACATCGCGATTTTTGACGGAGTTTTTCGCGAAGTAATGTGCGTGTGCTGCTGGAAAAGGGGGCGTGGCCACCACACATGAGAAAAAAGCACGCTGCTCGAGTTTGTGCTCCATTATTATCAACATTTTGTTATCAAACGATTCCTAAGAAGTCAATTATGAAATAGTGTCGTCAGTTTTGCAAGGCAATAATGTTTGGCCGCGATAATTACGTGAAAATGACACCAGCTATTCACCAGCGAGCTTTGGTTCCGAGTTTGGACAATTTCAATCAAATACAGCTCGTTTCTGAAGGTCCGTCGCGTGTCTAACTTGTTGATCTGGCCTTTTCAGCGAGTTTGCAGCAGTTTCGGTTTCGCTTCTCTGTATCTACGCGAGAGGGGCGCATCCGGCGTTAGCGTCGGTGCGCTCGGCAAACTCTCCGCCGCTCCCATGGCGGCGGCGTCCCGCGGGACTGTGTCGCGGGAAAAACGTTCCGCTCGGAAGTATGCTGAACCCGCACACGAATTTAGTGAAGATGAGTCGAGGTACGATTCCGAAGACGACACCAGCTCATATTCAAGCTCTGAAAGCGACGGCACTTGGAGCCAGCCCGGGTCATCCTCAGCTGTTCGCCGGCAAGTTTCGTTTTCGGCCTTGGGCGGTCTCATCCGTCAGGAGCGCTTATCTGCCGATCTGGGTGCACGCCCTTTGAGATATCCTCGTTATCTTCAGGGTACGCGCAGCGCTTGGACAGGATGTGCTGCCGCCGGCAGCGAAAAAGCTTCAATTCTCACCAATAAGGCCGCCCGGCGCGCATCTCGGCCTGGCACACCGGAGTAGTGCAAAGCGTTTCACGGCATCACGCGATTTTTTTTCCTGTCCTTCACAGCGGCGGTGACCAGAACCATCTGTGAAAATGCAAATATACTTGGATACATATCTTCGAGCTTCCGACCTATGCTGAAGGAGACGGCTCGTGGAAACAGCTGACTCCGGAGGAACTCGTGAAATTCATTGGACTGCTCATTTATATGGGCATTGTGCACGTCCCGCGCAATCACCAAAACTATGCCGAAAAGAAAAAAAAAACTACCGCAAGTGCTACAAAGAACGCAAAGTTGAAAAAAAAAGTTTTTTTGTGAAAGGTGTGGTGCGCACCTGTGCTTCACCTCATGGCACGAGCGGTGAAGCACTTTCAGTTTTTTTATCTGTGTGTAAAACGGGCTTATGTGGATTGTTTATTTTTCTTTTAGAATATTCCTGGATAATTTACCTTCGAAATGTATATTTTGAATTTTCTTTGTTCGTAATATTTTTGTAGATATTGTGTTTTCTTTGTATTGTTTTTCTCAAATTCCTACAAAAATAGTTGAGTTAATATTTTTTTCAAGTTGTGTAATACTTTCTTTTCTTTTCAAACTTATGTTACTTACAAAGAGCATTTCATTACGCACAATTTGGTGTGCTGCAATGTAACCTAGAGCATTATTTGCACTAGTAAGAAATTTTTTCCGCAGACCTATAAAAAACGGCCATTTTCACGCGGTAACGAAAGAGTTAATTCGAACTCGTTGAGCGTCCCCGTGAAATTCGAATTAATGAGCTTTTACTGTAGTAGAACACGACAGTGAGGAAGAGAGAAAAAAATAAAGAAGACAGGTAAAGAAGGAAACCAAGAAGTCTTGGGCTGCGCAGAAAAGACCGGCGCTTGTGCTAGACTCACTAATAGAAAGAAAGTCTCGGGTTGTGTAGAAAGCATAGACGGCAATTCAAGCTGTTTATGGTCAAGGTTGATCCATAGTAGTTGACACCATCATTCACAGTTTCGAACATAATGAAACAAAATAGAAATAGATCATTTAAGCTAGGATGAGAGCAAGAGAAATAAAAGAGAGAGGTAAAGGAGAAAACACAAGTTTTGGGTTGTACAGAAGGGGCCTGTGCTTGCACTTAACCCACTACCAGAAAGAAAGAAAAGTATCGGGTTGCACAGAAGGCATATGCCACATCGCACGCCATGGCATGTATTAGCGGAAGGAGGTGACAAGCAGGAGAGTGCGCGCCATACTCGGGAGAGCAGAGCTTGGCAAGAAACAGCATAAATGGATCCAATCACCCGCTCTAAGCGAAGTACCGACATTTTTCCCAAGGGCGCCGCCGCGTTGCCTAGCAGGTGCTGCCGTCTCTGATCTGGTAACCAGTTTGTATGGGAAAATGCTTGTGTTTGCAGTGCCGCTATAAGGACAGCTGCAGTTTTGGTCGTTTGTTTAGTTCTGGTGCACTTACATTCATGTGAATTCAGGCTGTGTATATAGAAAATGAATCCGAGATGTTCTGACAAGGTCTGAGCATTTGATGGTCATTTAATTTACCACAGAACGCAATGAACAAGTCCTAAAGTATCAGTGCCATATATTTATGGCATGGTCTCTTTGTTTGCAAAGCGCATACACATTCCCACACTTTCTTGCTCAGCAAGAGCACCCTTTGGAGATACAATGAACTTATTTCAAGGGTTTAATTTTTTCAGCTTTTCCTTTAAACGCTTTGTTTACGCCTTCCCTTTGGCAACCCCTCGTACATGCACTCGTGTGTGGGGTGGCTGGTTTCAGTTACAGTCCCTCAGGCAGTTTCTGCTTTTTTAAAGACGACAGTTAGTCCTCCTTGGGATACTTAAACGCAAAAAAACATTGTCTGCCTGCCTGTCTGTCGCTCGATTCAACCCCCCCCCACCTAGCAAAACCAATTGCAAAACCAATTGAGCAACTAGCACTTGTGGCACAGGGTCATACACGTCAACTTTACATAGGCGTAAAGGAAACCTCAGGCCTATATGAGGCAAAACATATGTATGCAGCCTTCATCCGCAATACACATTGGGCTGGTTTTTGCATTACTAAATGAAAAGTCAACGTATTAGAAATGTCACCGAAGAGACGCTACATGTTAATTAAGCCAATAGCACAAGTGGGAGTGCCCAGTCATTTTGGAGCAATTTATGGAGTAGGCAAAATTGTATTTTCGAGCAGTTCGCATCGAAAAATATTGCAGTTTGAAGCAGCTTGGAGCAAAATAAATTTCTATTTGGAGCTGATAAAATCTCAGTTTCCAGCTGTTTGCAGCATGAAATCTGAATTTCAGTGGAATATTGGTGCACTCAAGTAAACTGTCCATTAACACCGAAAGAGAGTAAACCAAAATCAGCCTTGTACTGCAACTGTCTCAGTCAATGTCAGAGCTCTTTCAAAGATTACCATGACACTGGGAGCATCTATCATTCATCCCGATTTCAGCACCATTGCAGCAATGCCTAGACAGATAAGCGCCACAGCGTGATGATAGTCATGGGTGAACATGTCTCTATGGCAAAGCCATGTCACGATGTGAAAATATGGCTATTTGCTTGGCAGTGCATGAAACGCAGCGTGTTTTAACTGCAGTTTTATTAAGCGACAATCCTAACTACCGCTGTGCCGCAGCGATGCGAAATACATGTTGCTTGCAGAAACGAAAGCCGCTCAGCATCATCGCATTGACCCAAGATAGTCGCCGCATTAGTAAGTGGCGCAAACGATCATGAGATGAGCGTGCCTGAAGGACACTCCGAGGTAAGCAAGCAAACATGGCACAGTAAGTGCTCCTGCAGCGACAGCATGAGCACGCAACGCACTGCACTCAATTACACAGGGCATAGTGGACTATGCAGCAGCTGCACTGCGCTTCATCAAATGGTATTGCAGATCGCAGCATAGACGCACACGTCGCGGAACGCGAGATGAGTTGTCTGTCCACTCTGGCATCATTTCAGCTGCTGTGTCACGGTATCACTTCAACAAACCATACTTTTAAAAATATTTTTTTGGCACCGCACACTAAGGCACGGTAGTGCGGTAAGATTACAATTTCTTCCTCACTTTGGTAGGTATGCCTATAAAATCGAACAAAGGAGGTTTTTGTGCTAACCGGACCCCAGAGCGAGGGCTGTCCCTAGACTAGTGCACATCACTCGAACTGCCACTGGAAAGATTTTTCCTGCTGCAAGCCAATCAAATCACGATGTGGTCGAAGCACTCGTAGAGCGGCGGCACCACATATGTTTGTCTGTAAAATTTAGCAACATCCCTGACACTACAATATCAACGCACAGATGCTCATGACGATAGAAGAAAATATTCAAACATACACGTTCCAGTCAACGTGGTAACATGATTTCTGGGTCATTTTATTACGCCGCAGATCTAGAGAGGCACAATTTGCCGTACAAGTTGAGGGAGGAAGAAGGACAAGGAGAAAACAGAGAAACGCACACACACTGGCACTTCCTTTTGTCCTCGTCATTCTTTCGCGTGCAACTTGTACCACGTACAAATATGGGTAACCAAACCCATATCGCCACCCTCCTCAATTTACTGTAGGCTGCTTAACGTGAAAGCATCCAAAATTTTTCATCCCAAATCTGCCATCGGCCCTTCGTGTCAGCACTCTCAGCCATCGACCATATAAACCTAAAAAGAGCTCGCACAGCTTCCCATAGTAGAAAACTATAGCAGCGCACACCTGGTCCAATTTGTGGGTGGTGCGTATATAACGCGAATACGGCCACCATCGTAGGTTCGGGCTTAGCGAGCCACAGGGGCGCGTAGGCCGTCGCCTATCTCGCACTCTGTTGCACACGTGCGTTCCAGACGCAAAGGCGTCGAGCACAGCATAGCAGTGACGCAGTACTGCTCTCAGATCAACCACAACACTTTATTTCACTAGGGCGACACCGCATACACTGCACACCGCCCGTAGTAACAGGTGGCGGGAGAAGCAAAGGCTCCGCCACGCCACGGGCGAAAATACAGACAAAGGGTGCCGCAAGCACGTCACCACAGGCAATGGCTCGAGGAGACACGCCACAAAGGGAAATGTGGTCCCTTGCGACTATGCTGCGCACTCACGCGATCGCAGACCAATGGGCCTGATCGTATGAGTATGGGCAAACTCCATTCGCGTTCGCTTTCGATTAGTGCGGCTCGGCGTAGGAAGCCCACGCACGAACACGGGCACAGATCTATGGCGTAGCGTTCGGAAGGGCAACGTAAGGGTAGGCGCTCGCCGTAGGCGCACAGGCACCGCGGGCGGACTCTTCGAACGAGCTCAAATAAAGGAGCCGACGGACGAGGAACGAAAAATGCGCTTACCCTTCAGTTGCCAGAGAGAGAGAGTGACTCCTGTTTCTTCCCCTCATCACGCGAGACTCGACACGCAGCGCCACCATTGCGATCCGCCGAGGGGGCGCGTGCGGTGAGTGGATAGAACGGGGAAGAACCGGTTGAGCGCAGGAAAAGCAGAAAGAGGCAAACGCCCGTGCGATGGCAATGGGCATATACGCCTCGATCCCCACAAATTCTGTATGAACCATACTAATAGCCAGTTCACTCTCAGCATCTTCAGCCATATTTTCATCATTTTCTAAGCAACGCTGCATTGCTCTGTCCACTCACCACTCTGTGAGCACCGAAGATCTAAATCCACTAGTTTCATGCACGCACAGTGACCACTGGTCGGCAACGCCGAAAGGTGTAATGTTGCAGGGGAAGTGCCGTCAGGCAGTAGGAAGAGAACGTCAATTGCAGCACTTCCTTTCGAAAACAAACCGTCACAAGTCGTTTTGGCGCAGAGTGGCGCAAACTCGGTCACTTTTCCGTGTTTGGTGCAGTTTGGCATGGGAATGTACATTTGTATCAAAAGGCCACAATTGGCGCAGGAGTCCCGCCCCTGCAACAGTAATAACAAGTCCCAACAGATGTCATGAGAGCAGGGTCAACAAGGGAAATTTGAATCGAATTCAGCAACGCCTCCATTGCATGCAGAATGGGAGGAGTGAGAAGGAAGGGGAACAGCAGGGGGGTGAAGAGAGAGTGTTACGTATCACAGGCAAAAGAAGACTACCGTCTTTTTTTTTTCTTTTTTGCACTCAGTAACACAAATGATGGGCAAGGACTAGTGTCTGTGCTGCGAGAAAGGAAACAGGAGAGGCAGGAACGAGGGTAATAAAAAAACACGACTTGCCACACCTACTGGCTTTCATGAACGGCTAGGCAGAGTTCGCCAAAGAGGCATTGCAGGGAATGTGGTTGGAGGGGCTGCTCTCCCAATGCCACGAAACACTTCCACTGGTAAAGCAGAACCACCAATCCTTCAATGGCCAGTCCAACATCCAACACATCTAACACATAACTGCTCAGCCCACCACACCACCTGTGAGCTCAAAAACATAGAGTTCAAATTTCTGCCTGCTAACACGACAGAAAAGCAGCAACCGCGCGACCAAGGCATCATCAAGTCCTTCAAGGTGGGTTACAGGAGACGACTCCTTGATAGGCTTTTTGTCAACCTGTGCATGGGCACCGAGCTTAAAGTTGACCTGCTTGGTGCCATTCAAATGATGACGGGCGCCTGGCAAGATGTAAAGGACACAGAGGACAACTGCTTCCGGAAGGCAGGCTTCGTGACGGCCGAACTTGCGGAAACCTGTGAAGACGGCGGCGACGACGAGTGCACAGACGACGTGTTTAAAGAGTTGTCGTCCCTATTCCCGGCTGCCGTTCCACCCGAAATGTCTACGGGTTTTGTGGAAACTGACTGCAACGTTCAGGCTGTTGCGAGCCTCACTGAAGAGGACATTGCACCTGCGGTGAAGTGGTTTCCACCACTTCACCACATCGTCCGGAGGAAGTGGTGGCGACAACACGCTCATACTCCACCACTGATGTAGCGGTGGTATTTGGCTTGATTCACCGCTGTTGCGGCAACATGGAAGAGACCGGGCTGTCGCACCTAGACAGCCTCGGTAAGATCAAGGCCAGCATCTTGAACTTCATTTTGAAGAAGAAGCAGGCCAAGATCAGCGATTTTTTTTTTCATGCAAATAAGGCATTTTGTTGAGTCGTGTGTAGAGAATTAGTTGTCATTTTTGAATGCACCAATTGGCAGGTGAACATACGCCACAGGTAAGGTCTCAAGGCCTGTATTTTCTTATATCGAATATTTACATATTGAATTAATTCATGATCGCCTCCGAGCTCGATATATCCGTGTTCGACTATACACAGTAACACACTGAAAATTTCACAGACGTTGCTTCGTAGTCATAACAGCTTTCATGATTAATAGTCGTTCTTTGTGTAGTCATCACCATCGTTCTCATCATCATCTGAAGCGATATCCAGGGTAAAGGAAATGTCCGAGTCGCTGTCAGACCCAAATTCCATGTCGTCATTAATGCTGCTCTCTGTACTGCCCCAAGAAGCACCTCTTTTTCATGGAGCATTGTCGCCACCAGCATTCGTCTCACAAAGTGCCATTATGAAATGACTGTTGCCGGGCTTAAAACACACGTGAAAGGTATGAAATGCAGTTTTTCATAGACAAATACCGCTATCTAGGGTTGAAAATTGCAAGCAAGGCAATTGAGGTCGTCTTTGGCAGCGGAAGGAATGGAAAACTCGTCATTGGCGATACTGGTACAAACTCATATGATAAGTACAACTCGGCGTTGGCGGTTGAAGGGTTAATACTAAGCTTGTGTGAATATTTCAATGAATATTACAGTATTCTAATTCTCTTCGAGACGACTCTCTGCCAAAAATTTGAAATATTCAAAACGAACAAGACATATCTTTCTGCATGTAAATCACATATAAAGGTGTTCACTGCAGTATGGGTATCTATGCCGTGAAACAGCCTTTCTAGAGGAAATTTGCACTGCTGTGAGGACCGACTTCATGGGGGAAATGAACATTTTACCTGTACCCAATCAAATTTCCTTAATGCCTTAGAGTGAATTACATAAGTTTACATTGATTAAATATAGCAAATAAAAAATGTGTAATTACCATTACTATTAAAAATCCTGCTACTATATTCTCATTCAATTATACTAATTACAATTCCCTGTAGCTTCCCCTCGAACCAAGAAAGCCAAGTCGTCAGATTTCCTTTTTGTGTGTTATTAGCCCTTGGAAGGAGCAAATTTTACTAAATGTGCAGCAGCTACTGTGTGTTACACTTTTTTTTACCTGTATGGAGTGAAGCGTATTCTCTTACTGTATGTCATATTTTGTGACATGAAGGTAAGCTGAGCCTCTCAATAATGACACCTAAGCAAAATTTAACGTTTGGAAATAAACAAGACATGAGCATTAAATGCATACTAGCAAAACACTGTTGACACACGAACTGTTGACAAAGAGATTAAGTTATTATGGTGATGTTGAGTCCCAAAAGTGTCATAACCATCATCTGGTGCTCTGCCACAATAGCTCCCTTAAGCTTTAAATAATGTAGGTATGTTTAAAGCCCAAAATTGTTTATTAAATAAACTTGCATAACATGTTCAGTGTGGCCACAGAATTTTATGGATTCTTCAATCAGGATGTGCGGAATTTCAAAATTTCTACCACATAAAGTTAGGGGCCCTAAGCATAGTTAATGCCCATTAAAGTAAACAAAACTATTATGCTATCACAATCCCCTGCTGCTGCACTGTAACTATCCACTGGTGTTTCTAGAACTGCCTATTTGCAGCATAGCTTTGCAGGCTACAGCCCTGATAATTCTGCATGAACGGCACGTTCCATAGAAGTTATCAAAAGAAAGTGCATATAGGCCATTGCCAGATACTGCATAACATCAGGTGTGCTGTCTTCGTCACCGGCAGCCGACACTCTAGAACTCCAGCAATAATCTTACTGTTACCAACAGCCAATCGAATATTCCATTCCCCCTCCCCACAAAAAAAAAATAGTGCAAAAGCACATTAGTGTCAGCATCATTTATACATTTACCAGCACCTACATGTAAACAGCCCATGTAAACACGTACATGTAAGCACCTACATGTAAACAAGCGAGCACCAGATCAACATCTTTTTGAAAGCAACAAAAAGAAATTGCTTGCAAGGCGAAAGCAAAACTAACCACCGCATGCCCATGTGCCACCGGATTTACGAGCAGCAGGCAATGCAAAAGCTTTAATGCTTGCAAGGCGAAACCAAAACTAACCACCGCGTGCCCATGTGCCACCGGATTTACGAGCAGCAGGCAATGCAAAAGCTTTAAGAAACCAGGAAACTGCATGTCCAGAAAAATATCATTAAGAAAAGTGCATCTGCTCAGCAAGGAAATATAATTCACGTTGTTCATGGCCGTCTTGACTGCCCTTCAATGAAGATTTCTTTCACTGAATATAGCGTGTTTTGATCTCCTTGCAATTGTAGTGCAAAATAAAGTAGACCTTTTAAGGAAGGACATGCACTTTATTCATTGGCATTTACCAGTAAAGATCGCCTTTCTCTGCTGATTGCAAATATCTAACTACATTTTGTAAATTTTCACTGGAACAAAAGATATAAAGCTTTTAATATAGAAACTAGGTAGATTTCTTATGGGACTTTTTGAAAACCTCGCTTTGTCAAAATCAGAAACGAAGTTTATGGCTAGGAAGCTGCTCTAGTCAATGATACTAATTTTACTGTTCTCAGAACACTTATAATGCAAAAAAAAATTTGAATATAGACTTAATTACGATTGGTTTATGGGGTTTAACGTCCCAAAACCAGCTCTGATTATGAGAGACACCGTAGTGGAGGTCTCCGGGAATTTCGACCACCTGGGATTCTTTAATGTGCACTGACATTGCACAGCACACAGGCCTCAAGATTTCGCTTCTATCGAAATGCAGCCGCCACGGCCGGGATTCGATCCTGCGACCTTCGGATCTGCAGCCGAGTGCCATAACCACTAATAATGCAAAAAAAAATTTGGATATAGACTTAATTACGATTGGTTTATGGGGTTTAACGTCCCAAAACCAGCTCTGATTATGAGAGACACCGTAGTGGAGGTCTCCGGGAATTTCGACCACCTGGGATTCTTTAATGTGCACTGACATTGCACAGCACACAGGCCTCAAGATTTCGCTTCTATCGAAATGCAGCCGCCACGGCCGGGATTCGATCCTGCGACCTTCGGATCTGCAGCCGAGTGCCATAACCACTAATAATGCAAAAAAAAATTTGAATATAGACTTAATTACGATTGGTTTATGGGGTTTAACGTCCCAAAACCAGCTCTGATTATGAGAGACACCGTAGTGGAGGTCTCCGGGAATTTCGACCACCTGGGATTCTTTAATGTGCACTGACATTGCACAGCACACAGGCCTCAAGATTTCGCTTCTATCGAAATGCAGCCGCCACGGCCGGGATTCGATCCTGCGACCTTCGGATCTGCAGCCGAGTGCCATAACCACTAATAATGCAAAAAAAAATTTGGATATAGACTTAATTACGATTGGTTTATGGGGTTTAACGTCCCAAAACCAGCTCTGATTATGAGAGACACCGTAGTGGAGGTCTCCGGGAATTTCGACCACCTGGGATTCTTTAATGTGCACTGACATTGCACAGCACACAGGCCTCAAGATTTCGCTTCTATCGAAATGCAGCCGCCACGGCCGGGATTCGATCCTGCGACCTTCGGATCTGCAGCCGAGTGCCATAACCACTAATAATGCAAAAAAAAATTTGAATATAGACTTAATTACGATTGGTTTATGGGGTTTAACGTCCCAAAACCAGCTCTGATTATGAGAGACACCGTAGTGGAGGTCTCCGGGAATTTCGACCACCTGGGATTCTTTAATGTGCACTGACATTGCACAGCACACAGGCCTCAAGATTTCGCTTCTATCGAAATGCAGCCGCCACGGCCGGGATTCGATCCTGCGACCTTCGGATCTGCAGCCAAGTGCCATAACCACTAGACCACCGTGGCGGGGCAGACTTAATTGCTATATTTTTTTCAAATTTTCATATACAGTCGAACACGGATATATCGAACTCGAAGGGGATCGCGAATTAGTTCGATATATGAAAAATTCGATATAATAAAATACAGGCCCCGAGAGCTTACCTGTAGGGGACCATCTACTACAATAGGCGCATTCAAGAATGACAACTAATTCCGCACACACGCCGCAACAGAATGTTTTATTTGCGTGAAAAAAAATCGCTTACCGTATTTACCCGCATAATTTGCGCACCCCTAATATTTAGCCAGCATTGCAAAAAAAAAAAAAAAAAAACCCTCGCATATTTTGCGCTCCCCGTTCCCAGCTCGCCGGCGCGCACGCACGGACCAACAGCCGCGCGGCCGCGCCCCTCGCCCCTCACTGCACAGGCGAGCGCAGTATTACGCAAAATGGGCTGGGTGTGCGATGTCCCTTTTTCCGATTCTTTTCTCCGGAAGCCCCCGAAGCCTAAAGTACGGTCGCTAGAATAAAAACATGCGAGTGGGGGCGAAGAAAACGGCTGAAGCAGAGATCAAACGAGCCCGGCCTATCTCCGTCGCTCCGAGGGCCGATGTGATAACATGATAACATCACCCCGATCGGGACACCTGCCGTCGATGCGGGGAGGAAAGGCCCCGCCCGTCTTTAACGAGCCTGAAAAGACGCGCGGCGGGGGGAAGGGGAGGGGGTAGTGTCGCTCGGCTGTCGGCTGCCGAGATAGCGCTATCTTGGCAGCCATCAGCGGCTCGTAAACACTTCTACGCGCTGCCTTCCCTGGAGCAGCCGTACGTTTTGCAGCGTTACGTTAGATCGTATCCAAAAGTTACCGCGCTAGTTGCATTATATTACACGTTATTTCAAACGTGTTTGCGAAATATCCGCGTAATTTGCGCACCCCCTTTTCGGAGCTCTAAAATCGTGGAAAAAGTGCGCAAATTACGCGAGTAAATACGGTATCTTGGCCTGCTTCTTCGTTTTCGAAATGAAGTTGAAGACGCTAGTCCCGATCTTATCAAGGCTGTCCAGGTGCGACAGCCCGGTACGCAGCCCGGTTCCCTCCACGTCGCCGCAACAACGGCGAATACAACAGCAACAGCAAAGAGGGCAACAGCAAAAGGCGTGAGCTGTGGTTGGCTGATCAAACTCGCAAAACAGCAACAAAAAATAAAAGAAAAGGCGAAAGGAGGAGGACGTCAGCTCCTTCGTTCCTGCTCTCCGAGCCGACGGTTACGCGGAGAAAGCATGAGAGAGAGAGAAACGAAAAAAAAAAGAAGAAAAAAAAAGCCGTTCCGCAAGTTGGAGACCGTGCAGTCCGAGCCCTCTCGCCCTTACGTTTTTTCGAGCGTTTCGGGTGTCGGCAGAGGCGCGGTGCCGCGCGGAGATCGCCGGGCGCTGCGAGTGCCAAAGACCTTCCAACTCGCGCGCCCAGCCGCGCTGCCGCGGAGGTCGCGGAGCGCGGCGAGTGCCGAAGCGCACTTTCCAGCTCGCGCGGCATTCGATATATCCGAAGGCAGGTAAAAATACCGTTCGATATAAACGTGCAAATTTCTATACTTCTACAAAGGATTTTCAACGGGATAACTTACGAGTTCGATATACCCGAAAATTCGATATATGTGGGTTCGATATATCCGTGTTCGACTGTATAACTACTGGCAACAAGAAATTAATAGATGACTTTACAAATAAATAAATAGCATCACCAGACAGATCTATTCCACACGAATAAAACAACATCAACTCCGTTGCTGTACCTCAAGAACAATGTAGAAATAAGCCCGGTAAGCCTGAGTGCAAGAAGGAAAAACAAAAACTTTCAAAAAATGCATTTTAAGTTCCAGACAAGTGTTACTTTGGCTAACATGAAGCTACAGCACTAACAATCATATCATTTTAAAACATTACTCTTCATGAGAACAGCCATACTAAATATGAGACTACACTTTTCTAATACAATGACAAAATCCTGTCACAAAGCCATGTGCTACACAACCCAAGAGAACAAGAAACTATACATTTACCAGCTTATAGATTTGTTTCAGTGCCATGCAAGGTAAAAAAAAATTAAACAATGTCTAATAATGCAGCCATGTCATAATAAAACAAAAGTTCATAAAGTTTAAGTCTAAAAGGCATGTGGTATATTTATGAAATCCAAAATCGTTTGTTCTGTTGCAATATGATTACATCAACATGCAAAGGCTGTACTTAGGGTCCCTTGCTAGCTTATGCTGTTTTGAAGGCCTGCTCCAGATAGCACTACTGTCCTAATGCTCCTTGAGCAATTTCCAATGTCAGCATGTGAACTTACTATACTCTGTTTCATACATCAGGTGCAACGCTGCGAAGGCTACGCAAGTAGTCCGTATAGAAAAAGAAAAGGAGAGGTGTGTCACTCCGGCAAACAAACTACAACCATAAATAACAAACTCGCATATTTCGATTGTTTACCCCGCAAATCGGGATGTATCTTGTGAAGCTGGTGAAAAATGTATTACGATTTAAGGCTGCCAGCGAGGCGTTTGTTGCTTCTCGCTCACCGCATGCACCACACTACTTTTCGGTCGGGGAAGTACACAGCGTAAACACGAGCGGTAGCTTTGGCAGCGTTGCACCTGATGTATGAAACGGAGTATAAGGCTGTGATACATTTAGCAGTTCCCTACACTGCAGCTCAGTATCATGGCGATTTGAGTGTTGCCTTGTCAAGCTGTGCATAAATGGTTGCTATTATTGCTTTTTGCGAAAAATGAACCTGTGACAAAGCACAGGCTTTGAACACAGTCCATACCACTGCTTCCAGGTCACTTTACATGGAGCACTCTGGGCAAAGCACAAATTTAAAGAGCATTTTTATCATAACTCTACGAAGATAAATCGCACAAAGTTAAATCCCATGTCATTTTCACGACGGCCCCCAATGCTATCACTTAGTAAATTCCAGCTTTCGCTTCCACTTCAATGCGCACTGTGATGCCAGGCACTCCAAACTACACATTTTCCGAGCAATCGGCGGTCACGTCCACTGAATAGTACGCCATATCAATGTGGCTTTGGATGCCGCTGGGATCACAGGACAATGATCTTATGACGAGATGTACTGCAGTGAGACCTATCACCGACCAGTTCTCATCAAATGCGTCCCTTTGGACACAACAGGTAGTTGACAAGGGCAGTGACAAGAACAGTGACAAGGGCAGTGCACCCTTGTCACTGTTCCGCTGTGCATGCCATGGATGTTTTCATTTTTACAGCGTAAGCTGTTATGAGATCACAACAAAGGCCGTTTTTGGCGTTGTAGTTGTCCGCCGCCGCCGCCGCTGGCGTCCGTAACCACTGTCACACCAATTTTCACAAAATATAACCAGGACTGAGGAGGATTCGAACCCACATCCCTCTGCGTGGCAGTCGAGCATTCTACCACTAAGCTATAGCTGTGCTTGAAAAATCATCGCTAAAAGACCTGAACAGGTATAAGGGCCGCAGAAGAATCGCATTAACAAATGTAATGTTACATGGCAAAATAGTAATACGCCACTATGCGTCTCGGAAAGTGGATTGCATAACGAGTGCGAGGAATCACTTGAAAGAACACAGTGGTGCACGCTTTGTAGCACTGCACCCATTACAGACGCATCATAAACATTATCATTATGAAACAATCTTCTTCAACTTTTCCGTCATCATAGTGCTGCCCCGTGAAACAGTTTCGTCGTATTGTGACATGCGTCACGCGACAGGCGACGTGCGCAGCCCCAAACGCAACCTGACTTGGCTCTTCGATATACCTGATGGCCCGATCACTTGGCCAGATCCCCAAGTGTTTACGATGGCCACTAAGAAGGTCGCTCCTCCAGCTTACGCTGTCACTGTCCTGCGATTCCGCGCAGGCGTGGTGTTTTTTTTTTTTTTTCCATATGCTTTACGTGTCCCGCTTAGACAAGCATCTTCGGAGATGCTACCCCAACACAAGAAAACTACAGCGGCTGCATGAGCGCAAGCGAAAGCAGACAGATGCAAACGACACCGGCCAAGCGGCAGCAATGGTGGCGAGCGCGAAACAAAAATAGAAAAAAAAAATGGCTGCCTCGGTCGCGTTAGCTAATGGGATGGGAGTACAGTGTCCTATAATTTTTATAGTATGCTCAAACAGCGGCGGAGGGTGTCCCACATCGTGTCGCCGCCGACTGGTGGCACTGTTCACAGCGTAACCGGCAGTGGAAAGCTGAGTGGAAAACAGTGGAAAGCTGAACATACCCGCGATTGAAGTAAGTAAGGGACGGTGAGAATACTGGTGGCAGAAAACCAGAGAGAACGGTCAAAAATAATTATAGGGAAAAATAAGGACTTTCTGCCATAAGGGGCAGAGAACTGGGCTATGAATTTACGTTTTAGCTATAGTTATGATCGATTTAATTGAAGTAGATTTAAAAGGCATGAGGACAACTCAAAGAGGAGAAAAAAAGAAAAAAAACGTTCTTAAAATTTTTTTACGAGCCTGGTGGCGCACATGTCACCACCCCGTTACAAAGGGGACGCTCATAGCATCCATCCATCCATCCAATTAGCGTAACCTGCAGACCTGCACTCCGGCGCATCGTGGTAATGTGGCTATCGTGCGTTGCTGTTTGACCAGCAAGTAGCATTCAGGCTGCGCAATACATGAAAGATTTTTAAATGAAGCTCCGCTTTGTGTGTGACAAGAGATTACTATCACTGTGGCTAGTTTACGTAGGGCTGCCGATGTCTTCTACGCATCATGGACGAGCGATCCTTGCAGTCACCCAGAGGGCATGAGTTTGAAACGAGCACCAAATATTTTCTCTCCTGCTATATTAGCGGTCTCCTGCTTACTGCAGCAGCCTTACCAATCGCGCTTCGGCGTTCCGAGCACCTATGCGTGCCGCTTTGAATTTAAATAACGCTTGGTTTTTTTTTATTATTATTATTTCATTGCGCCTATGAGACGGCTGTAATGGGGCAGTGAGATGTTCTAAAGCAAACGTTTGAAAGTTACCTAGGCCACTCCTTCACGATTTGAGGTGGTCACGTATTAGATTTTATTTAATTCTATACCGAAAAAGCCCAGAAGGCATTTCGTGCGGATTATACAATTGGAAAATACAAATGCACACAGCCACCATCAAAGTCAACTCTGCAATAAAACACTATATTAAACATCACTGCATAAATCACTAGAACTTTATAAATAATGACTGTATCAACACTACAAAAGAAATATTAACAAAACACAGTTTGAACACAAATAAAAGAGTTGTCCCTTTTTGAAGAAATAGTGCACTACATGAACAATTTGATTATATGCACATGCATACACTGCGAAGAGTAGGTTTGCAAGGCGGAATGTTGAAAAAATGAATTCAAGAGTCTTGCATACTCTTCTCAGGAAGTTTTAGCTATCTTTTGGTACATTGACCGCTTCCTTTTCTCACGTTTCTCAATGTTAACCACCTTTGTAAAGAAGTGTAGGCACGTCGTAATATAAAATCTAATTACATTTTTCGTGACTTCAGCTGCATGTTCACTGCAACCAATTTTGTGTGTGCACTTGGTCTTCACTAAGCTCAGCACGTCCAAGACACTATCAGCATGCAATTCTCTGTTGCTGAAGCATGCAGTGAAAATGTCCTCTAGCATCTTCATTAAAGAAAAAAAGCGTGCCACGTGGGTACAGAAGTCCTCCTCTGTCCTTGTGCAGTGTCAGTGCAGCAAGCCCAAGGGGTTTCAGCTCCTGATGCCACAGTCAGGTCATCCATGCAAGTGCGCACTTTGTCTTCATAATGCACTTTTGTGTGGCATACCCTGCCACGTAGTAAGTTATTCGAGAGTCACTTCTCTCGATGTGTTTATCATGGTCAGCTTCAGACAGTGCCACTTCGGCGCCAGGTAGATTGCCTTAATCAGTCAATGCGTCCACCCGATCCCGCAAGTTGTTGCTGGGAAAGCAGCTGGAGCTAGTCGCTTCAGTATCTAACAAAGCACCCACCGCACATAGGTCTACATTCCCATATCTTACAGTTTTAATAGACTATAATGTGACAAGCAGTTCATTGTAATCAGAAAGTATGTGGGAGTTAGGTAGTTGTTGCAACCCAAGGCTTGTCGAACTGTCATGATGTACCTATACCCTGAATTCTGAAGGTACAAAAGAAGCTCAAGGGTGCTTGAGATCGTGACACGCAGGCCACTCGCTGTTGATTCACTCAAGAACCCTCCAGCTCCACCGGCATGCTGCTCTTAAGTGGTGAGATATTCTAAGAAGCCTGAGAGAGCTCCAGCTGAAGATGAGCTGGGTCTCAGGGCTCCCCTAGGGAACCGAAATGTCATGATACAGATAATCTGGTTGAACCTCATGTCAAAAAAATCCACAGCATATCCACGGAGTGAATGATGATGAGTGGGCGAAGCTCCGGAGGTTCATCGTAGATTCTGCCGAGTTCCGGATTAATTTAGTTAACGCGCACGCTACGAATCCTTATGGTTCAACTACGCACAAGTGAAATCTCCCACTGGCACTTCATTGGAAGTCAAGATCCAGTGCCTATATATATATACAGGGTGTCTACCAAGTTGACAAAGCTAAATTCCCTGAGATTTCCAGGTTTTCCCTGAGTACTTTTGCGAAATTCCCTGAGTGGCACATAACTTTATTTCATGTCGATGCGGGTAAGCACCACGTCACCCAATGTCATCACTAATAAGGATGCTGAGCTTTTTGAGGGTCAAATAAAGAAAAACGAAAAAAAAAACCAACCAAACAAAAGGAAATCAGCTTTCCCAGACGGTCAATCTGTGAAATTGCTGATTTTGAATGTACGAAGTGCGTAAGGTCGGAAAAACATTGTTTTTTTTTAAAGAATCAGGAGCTGTATTTTGGTGTCAGCAACACTTATACCGTATTTACTCTAATCTAATGCACACCTCTTTTTCGATAAAACGGGTCCAAAAATCGCATGCGCGTTACAATCGAGTGCGAACGAACGACACCGTTACCATACCGAGGCGCGTAGGAAAATGGCCGCCTCCTACGCGCTTCGGGCGCTGCCGAACGGTTACTGCCGAAAAAACGAACTAGCGGCGCGGCGGTCTTTGGCGCGTGTAGTTTCTGTAGTTTCTATGTCGCCGCCGGTCCCCCACGCAACGATGCCACGACGCACATGACGCGTAGGCCGATGATAATCGCCGCGTCAGCTGGGCCATTTTGCGGCCAACCGAAGTCAGAGATGCCCAGCGGCATTGTAGTGCACACCCAAAAAATGGGTGTGCACTACAATAGATGTTTCACTTTTTTTTTTGTCGCGGGAAACTGGTGCGCGTTACAATCGAGGGCGCGGTAGAATCGAGCAAATACTGCAAATTGTTCAATAGTATTTTAGAACGTGGTATTCCTTGAAAAACGGGTCTACACACAGCGCCTTATCGCAGTCTGCGCACATAAAACGCATCTCTGTTCTCATCTTGGAGCAACCAGCTGTGTTGGCACACACACGGTATCTTCTCTGCGCGTGGCTGCCTTGGGCAGAGTAAACTCAGTAATCAAGAACAGCAAGAATCCGTCGTAAGCGTCGATAATTGATTGATTTGTGGGGTTTTACGTCATAAAACCAGCTATGATTATGAGAGGCCGTAGTGGAGGACTCCCTAAATTTTGACCTCCCGGGGTTCTCTGACATCGCGCAGTACACGGGCCTCAAACATTTCGCCTCCATCGAGATGCATCCGCCGCGGCCGGGATTCGATCCCGCGACTCTCGGATCACAAGCGTCGATAATAAACAAGCTGAAAGCTACGCCAATAAAGATGAAAATCAACTTCCGCCGCCTCCACAAATGGGTGCTGTGCCGATGAAGATAAACATCAAGTTTCACGCGCCTCCGTTGCAATCACGCTGAGAAACCGAAAACACGAAATGGCGTTGCCCAGAGACGTTGCCGCAGACCGCACGACGCGCCCACGCTAGAAATAAGTTCTGTTTATCTCCGCAAGAAAGCAAAGCCCAAACCCACTGCCCTAACCACACGTACGCGGTACAACGCGTCACCGCGTGGGGTGCAGAATCGGCGCCACGTCCTCTCCCTATGAAGAGGGCGCGCAGCTTCGTGCAGCCGCGCGTCCTCTACCTCCACACAGTCTTTTCCACAATATTTGTGGAAAAGACTGCGTGCAAGCAAACGCACAATATAACAACGCTCGGCGCACACACGGGCTGTGTGTGCGCCGTAGCGTGTCCAGCCACATACAGCGGACTTTACATAGAACAAGACGCGACAAGCAAAGTCAATAGTAAAAAAAGCAGCCGATTCGCGCGACGGAGAGCGATGACCAAGGGGGGGGGGGCACTCATCCCTTCAGAATTACTGCGAGTTGCGCTATAAACTCAATCGCAAGGATAGAGTGTAGCAAGGTGCATTGTTAGAGCCAGCGTTACCGCGACTTTCGTACTTGAGCTGATTTTCCCTGAGAGAAGCCCAAATTCCCTGAGTTTTCCCTGAGATTTTCCAGACTAATCATATTCCCTGAGATTTCCCGGTTTTCCTGGTTGGTAGACACGCTGATATATATATATATATATATATATATATATATATATATATATATATATATATATATATATATATATATATATATGGGTGGCCGGTGAACGGTTCTCCAGCGTGAGCAGTCGGTATTTTTCAATCAAGAAACTCGCTAGAAGACGCTGCCTGCGCCAACGTTGTCTCTCGCGGGTGAGGGCGCGTTCTCCTTGTTTGCGAGCTGGTAGAGCGTTCATCGAAGAAAGAGGGTTTCCATAGTCAACGCGCGCCTTTTGCTCTCTCTCTCACAAGACAGCAGATGGAAGAGTGAGAAGGCTCGCGCGCCGGGAGGAACGCGCCGAGGGCGAGCGCGAGCCTCCCGGCGGCGCGAGGTGGCTACATACATACTACTACTGCAGAGGAGGGAACGACCCACACCCTAAGGAGCTTCGCCCCTAAATATCAAGTGACACATTATGAAAGGGGCAATTAGCATCCACCCGTATTGTAGCACAAGGCTACAAGGAAAGCCATACGGATTTCTCAGAAATGAAAGCTTCCTAGTTGCCGAAAAATTCACCCTGGTCTGGGGTTCGAATCCGGGACCAACGCCTGTCCGGGGCGCTTGCTCTGCCGATTGAGCTTACCAGGAGGCTAGCAACAGACAGCGCGAGGGCGAATCCATCGACAACTCGAAGTACAAGGGCGTGAACACATGGAAAACAAGTTCTGCGGAAGCACACATGTTCGTCCAAACATATGTGGTGCACATTACACTCTATTACGACTGTAGGCAGTTCGGCACCCGGGCGCATAGCAGTAATTTCAACAGCAGCTGTGCATTTTAACTCAAAGTGCTATGAGTACAGCATAAAGCACACAGGGCACACGGGCATACTGCTACAAACATACACGAATAAGACGCGCCAGCACGTCGTGGTACGGCACAGTTGTACGGTAACGCTCAGCAAACTGCGACTCGGCAGTCGAGCAAGGTAAGCGGCGGAACGTTGCAGGTGATACGGGCGACAGCGCCCCTGGCGGGCGCCGGAGCAGGCGACACCCGAGGGGGCCATGGCTGCGCGGCGCAGGGATACGGCAGTGAGCACACTACCCAATTCTAGAACACTGTAGGTGGGAGGCTCAAGATGAGGAGCTTGCCACATGCATGCGCGCAACAGTGTTTGGAGAAGACCCTTCAGAAAAACGCCAATAGCGGCCGTTCTGTGAGAGTGATGCCATTTTGAAACACCGCTAAATGCACAAAAAGGAAACAGCTTCAAACAAGCCCAAGACGGCAGCGATTGCCTGGCTGCCATGCCCGCAAAACGCATGGGAAGTTCAAGCAAATTTTAGCTGCTGTGCTGCTGTCTTCCACTACTGTGGTGTTTTCAAACCACATTTTATGCTATTTATCTAACCAAATTAGCGTTCATAATTTGAGGGCAGCTGCTTGAGAATACAAACACATCTAGAATTCATTTTTCTTAAAAATGACAGTGGGTCCCCTTAAAGGGCCCCTAAACAACCCCGAGGTCCAAAATTTGTTTTAAAGATATAACTGCGCTCCTGTGCGGTGTGAACATGCTCCCGCAAGAATTTTGCGAATAGGTGCAATAATAGAGAAGTTACACGGGTTTGAGTGACCGCTTGCGCCGGTTTCGTTTTCTCGGTTGGCCTCCCCACCCTTCTCTGCTGAGGAGAGGGTAGGGGCGGCGCGCCGTCGAGACTCCGCCCACTTTTGACACGTGACCTGACGTGATCATTTGACGTCATTGACGCTTGCGCTGCGGAACCGGTTGCTCCCGTTCTAGAAACGTTGGGTTGCTCCTGCGCTCACGCCGGTGGGATGGCCAGGGGATCTGACAATAGACGTTTCGACCAATCAACGAGATACGACTACGCAAAGTTGTTCGCGGTACGACATGACGACACCTAGGACGCGAGCGCGACTGGTCAGTCGCCGGAAAGAAGCGCGCGAATTGTTTTTTGAAATACGGCGTCTGTGTGGCGCGCAGCGCTGTAATATTCGCAGAATGTGATCGCCGCAACCTTCTCTATGATTGAGTTAGCTTGTTTGGGCGGCTTTGAAAAAAAGTAGGAGCCTGTTTAGTGGCCCTTTAAGCTTTTGATGAGCATTGCTTATATCAAATTCCCACTTACAATGACTTTTCCTGGCATCCCAATGACTTCTTAAAACGCGTGAGTACTGTATAATAAGCATTTTGCAAAAGGCTGCAGCCCACGATCCTTTAGTGCTCATTTTAGCTATAGTATGCCTGCATAAAAAAAAAAGGATTAAAAGTAAAATGAGAAGGTGGTACAGTGTTCAACTCCATTATGGCAGGTCAGAACCATCACACTCTGCCACTTCCAATTAGTTATATCCCAAAGTAGAAAAATTACTTACTCCATCACTAGCACCAATGGCAACCTGGCGCATGCGGCGATCATTTCGAATATCAGTCCTGTGCCTGATTGGTGTGCCCCTCCTGAAAGTACAAGTGAGAAGTTCCGAAATGAAACACTGCATTCATGAGTAAATGAAACTTTGGTGGTGTGTGCTAAGTGCCCGCCTTCACAAGAACCCAAACCCGAATGCAATGCGATCACAAAATACTAATTAAGTCGAATCTCATAAATTCGAACAAGCTTAATTCGAACTTCCGGTTTATTCGAACTGACGCTGCGGTCCCGGCAAAGTTATGTGTATTTCAATGGCCGAAAACGCCCGGTAATTCGAACGCGCAAGCATCTGCGACGGTTAATTCGAACATCCCGCGCTCCGAAAATTCCTCGAATCACGTGGAAATGCCCTCGTCGTAGGCGGCGCCTACGACGAGGGCATTTCCATTGGTATTTCTGACCCCGCCACGGAGAAAAAGCGTAAAAGAGCCCCCCCCACCCCTCCTTTTCGCGCTTCATTCGTCAAGGTGGCACGGACATTGAACACTGGCACAGGAAGAAAAAAAGAAAAGCGCGCACAGCAGGCGACACCGATCGGGGACACCGCTGACTCTTTCCCAACGATTAGATAACGTTGCTCTTTCCTCAGTTTTCTCCGAGGAGAGAGCCGTGCGGCGGCTCTTCCCTTTACGTCTGCCGTAACCAAAAACAACACAAACCAAACCACAGAGCGATCACGTGTTGCGTAGCCTCCTCGCCTGGCCAGCCTGGCTGCGAAAAAAAGCATTCGCAGAAAAAAGCCGCGGCAGTGGAGAGCCGGAGAGTAGTTCGTTCGTGGTCGTTCTACGGCACTGTATTATAAACTGCTCCCGAACAAGACGATTACTTTTCAAGGCGGCGACTGTGCCGGTGGCAAGCGAAGCAAGGAGAGGCTGACGGTGATGGTGTGCGCAAATGCGACGGGCACAGAGCGTTGCCGGTTGCTAGTGGTCGATAAATCGGCCAAGCCTCGCTGTCTTAAGGGCGTTAAGACCTTGCCAGTCGATTACATCGCCGACAAGAAGTCATGGATGACTATGGCCATTTTTTCAGACTGGGCGCGTACCCTGGACAGAAAGTTTACCGCTAAAGGCTGGAACGTACTCTTCGTTGACAACTACACGGCGCACTGCGACGTAGAAGGCCTGCGCGCAATTCGGCTGGTTTTTCTGCCGAAAAACACGACAGCTGTGCTCCAGCCCATGGATATGGGAGTCATTCAAAATTTCAAAACTCTACAGGCGCCATATCGTGGAACAAATGCTATTGTGCATGGACAGCGACAAAACTTATGCCGTCGACCTCCTCAGCGCTATCCATATCCTTGCCGCTGCGTGGGCCTCCATTAAGCCAGACACCATCAGCAACTGTTTCCGGCGATGTGGGTTTGGCGAACCCGCGGCCAGTGGTGATGCGGATCAGGCCAATGATGAGGCGGTGCAGACTTCGTCGGACGATGACGATAACTGCGTGTCCGAAAGGGGCAGCAGTGTTCTTCCGAACGGCGTGACCTTTGAGGGCTACGTGAATGTGGACGCGGGTGTAGAGATCTGTGGTGTCGTCACCGACGCCGAGATCCTACAAGCCACGTGCCCTCAACAGAGTGCTTCAGGGGACCCTTCTACTCCCAGTGGCGAGGACTCTGATGCCAGCGACTAAGTACCCCCTGCCCCTTCGACTCCACCAAATGCAAGTGAAGTAGCGTAGGCGCTGGACTTAGCCGCGTGCTACTTCTCTTTCCAGCAAAATGCAGATGCTGGTTTAGAACTCGTTAGCAAGCTTCAAGCCATGTTCATTGACTCATTGTGGGCAAAACGTGTGCAGACGCGCATAACCAACTAGTTTTCTTAATGATGGGTATGGTGTAGTTGGAAGTCAAAATACGCGCGAATAAATCTTTGTGTACTTCCCGCTCGTGTTCGCTCATTGCACATGTGCCGCTGCAGGTGAGTGCTCAATTCAATGACCTTTCTTTAATACGAACTTCTTTTAATTCGAACAAATTTTCGGACCCCTTCGAGTTCGAATTATCGAGATTCGACTGTAACAACAGATGGGGTTTTTACGTGCCAAAACCAGCTATGATTACAAGACACGCCCTGTAGTGGAGGCCTTCCGAGTAATTTTGACCACCTGGGTTCCTTAACATGTATCTATATCTAAGCACACAGTGTTTTCTGCATTTCGCTCCCATCTAAATGCGGCTCCCTTGGCCAGGATCCAATCCCGTGAACATGAGCTTCGCAAACCAACACCTAGATGCTAAGCTTACCCAGTGGTTTAACTATGTAATTCACACAAATTACTAGTATGAAAGGCATCTATGCCAAAGAGTAGCTTCCATTTCCAGTTTGACATAAATTCAAGAAGGATTGTTATCAGAAAGTAGCGCTTGCAAACGGCATGACTGTGATGATAGATACAACAGTGAAATACAGTCTACCTATTTATAATGAACTCAAAAGTTCTGTGAAAAGTGCTAGTTGTATCAATAGTTTGTAGCATATAGACCTTTCCACAGGAGGCATGGAGCAATGCCATATTTGGCTGTGCACAGCAGTAAAAAGGTTCGTGTTATCTGTTTCGTTCCATTTGTCTTCACCTATGTGCGCTGAGACCTCCCAACCTGGCAGAACTGCTACTACAAACCCTTGGCAGTGCCTTTTTGGGGGGTCACAAATATGTTGCACAGCCCACTGGGGGTTATGGCAGCGCCCAGGGAGCCTTTTCTGAAAAGGTGTATTGATTCGCCCTTTAGAACATGTGCAAATTAGTTTGCACATGTTCTAAAGTCATTTTTGCAAAACAAGTCATTGCAAAAAGTCATTTTTTCTCACCCAGGTTTATCACAAAGTGCTAACAACCCCTGTGGTGCAAATTAAGCCTTTTCACTTTTGCAAAAAGATGCCTGCTGCATGCTTATGACAGACCTAAACTGCCTTTGCAATGAACTGAATCTGCGGCTACCATTAGAGTGCACAATGCCCACAAAGGAATTCTCCAAAATGTGTTTAAAATACCCACTTGGAGTAATGGTTTTTTTTTTCTTGCTATGTGTTGGCCACGCCAGGTTGAGTGCACCGAAAGCGGTGTCACTCCCACCGGAGTATACAGTGTTCGTAAGGCTGAATGTCATCATAACTTGTTATCAGCAACTGCTCAAACAAAGTACTGGCATATTGCTATCTCCAGATGGCAGCAATTAGTAACCACTGACCCACGGCACAGTGCTGCAGACAGATCAATAGTCGCGAAAACACTTGAACTACTACCAGATGGTAAGAAGTGGCATACAGTGGAACCCCGTTCATACGTTTTTCAGCGGACCGGGGGAAATAAACGTAACAGCCGGGAAAACGCAAGAGTGAGGAAAGCTCCGAAAATGAATGAGAACAGGGCGGCTTTGACTTAATTTATTTCAGCAAGGTGAGCCATCTACGTCGCTGACCAATAATTCGGACAGCCGCACAGTACCGCCAGTGCCCCCATAGACTTAATGTGTTAACACGACCAATATTTCGGACGGTTTCCAGCTCTAAATTCGATAATTCGGACTCTGTTCGCGGCTGTCGAGCGCATGCAGTGAATGGGCCGCCATTATAGCCTCCGGCACCCCAAAGAGAGAAAGTATGGCCTCAGAGATTGCAATCAAAACTGTGATAATTGAGGCTTAATTCCAGCGTGACGCGCCAGTTTTGGAGGCAAGTCGCCCCATCACACTGCGATGACCGCATCCTGTTCCGACACCCCGTGCGTGGTTTGTGATTGACGGCGTCTTCCACTGCCACTTCGTTAGAAAGAAGTCTCAAATACATGTGCTTCTATGAAGTAACGGCGGGGAATAGAAAAGCTCTTATATCCAGGACTTCATTATATGGAGGTTCGTTATAAGCAGGTTTAACTGAAAAAAAAAATGCAGTGATCACGAGGGCACGCGACCGAGCCCAGATGCAGAGCGAGCAGATGGCCACAAGTGTGTCCTGCCAACAGCCCCCAGCAGTTGCACCAAGTTGCACTTTCAATCAGCCACTCTGATACAACGTTGAAGCCTGGTGACGTAACGCGGTGGGCAGGGGACCTCCTTCAATGCCGCCCACAACAGCTCTATGAACTCGCGGCCCTTAACCGATATGTGGCAGGGAAGGCGTCGCAGGAAGATAAGGAGAGATGTTTGCTGGATGGTGTTGACAGTGCCGCGTATCCTGTTGCTGTGTTTTCTACCATTGTTTATGTTGTTCTAGTGGCGGCTTCATCATGACGTAAAGGTCTCTATTCCGCAGAGTTAAGACAGAACTGGAAAGGGAGGTTTTCCGGTCGGAATACTACCTTTGCTTCTAACAAATCTTGAAAAAAATTCTTTGGGCTATGAATTTCTGAGGCCTTCCAATACGCAAACAGCCGTTTTGAATTCAAAACTAAGCTCGAGGGGTTGTTTAGGGTGCCTTTGAAATGAACGCCATTTGAAAGCACATTTATTGTTCTTCACTTTAATATATTGCATCTCCATGTAAACACAGCAGGCGTTGCAGGAAGAATTCTCAACTCAGACATAAAAAAAAAAAAACTGACTGTTTTCCCATGGTAACGAAAAAGTTAAGCAACTAACTCCGCACAGGTCAAACTTTCCAGACTGGCAACACTTAGGCACACAGTTGAGGCGGGGCACGTGTGAGTGCACGCCTCTCTTGTGCTTTGAAGGCATGTTAAGTTTTGTTTTTGTTTTTTCACTTTGTATGTACCATATTTTTACTGCGAATGTGCCTGAAAAGTTGTTCGTAGTAAAGGTAGGTGCTAAAAACGGTCATTACATTTGGATGTGATTGACATTGGTGACATTGGAAAACTGCAGGTGTGTCGAAATATGGTTGTAATAACCTATAAATCGTTACACATCGGATTGTTATAAGTGGGTTCAACTGTAGTTCATAGAAGTAAAACACAGTCATGTGTAAGCTAAACAGAAAACGATACTATGAAAATGTACACACATGTGCTCACCTATGTGGGCACATAGAACCTCAAGATGCTTCAATATAATTAAATAACACACTTACACATTAGATCTAGGAGTCCCAGTAGCAGAGCTTGGTGTCCCATAGTGCAAAGGAGAGCTCAAATCTAGCTCTGTAAAAGCTGGTGAGAAAAGCAACCAATTAATAGTTCTGTCTTGACATTGCACTCCAACATTTTTTTTATAGACCGTCTAATGAATGCCGCACTAAAAATCAAATGGCATTTGCTACAGCAGGGAAGTGCGATAAAATCATTTTAGCTCACTGTATGCATTAGAGAAGCACTCATTACAAGAGACACTTGGTTACAAAAGGCATTTGAAAATTGTTTGCTTGGTCTTCCTATGTTCACCATGTTCACAACATTGCATACAAGACACCTGATAGTTGAGATAAGATGAAATCAATCACAAACATAAAAGTTCTGACATTTCAAGGCCAGCTTGGCCCCTTCTTCAGGGATGATGGGTCGGCACTGGACAGCAGGGTTTATAAAGGAGCACTCCTTTCGTATGTTGACTGGAATACATGGCGAAGTTCACTGAAATAGGCACTCGGCAGTGCACTCGCAGACCGGTTTATGTTTGCAGGTGTCGCCTGGATATGCCAGGATTCAACAAAGAGCCGCCTGCGGGTGCTGGTCTCCACGTCAATGACCGTGAACTTTTCAAACGAGATGCGGTGGTCATGCACCTCACTGTGTTACGCGAGAGCGTTCTTCTGCCTTTCGAAATTTCGCACGTCACTTTTGTGCTGCTGCAGTCATTTTTTGTTTCCCCTATGTACGTGACATCACACTCAGCACATGGAATAGAATGAAGCACACCTTGTGCTTTCTCTTTTGGCGGTCTGTCTTCTGGTCATGGAAAGAAGCGGCCAAGCATGTTGGATGGTTTGTGGGCCACTTTGATTCCCTGCGCAGAGAGGACACGTCCAAGTGCTTCACTTATGCCTTTGGCTTAGGGGATTACCACACTTGCACAGCTGGTTGGCAGTGGGTCGCCGTTTCTGGAAAGCTGTTATGGGAGGCAGCTCTGGCGACGGGCAACCTTTTCCAAGAATGCTTTGGAATAACCATTCTGTTTGAGTTTGCAACTCAACGTCAGGTCCTCTTTGTCTGCCGCAGAACAGGCCCTCTGAGCCTGACTCAACAATGATGTTACCATTTCCTTGTGGTGGAAAGGGTGCTTGGAGCGAGCACTGAGGTAGCGTCCAGTGTCTGTGTGGGTTTCCTGTGTACCGCAAACTGCAGGGATCCACCAGTCCTTTTCACGGGCACATCAAGGAATGAATGGCAACCAGCTGTTTTTTTTTTCCTCTTCCCGTGGTAGACTGAATGGCTGGCTCGATAGAGTTAAGATGGGCGGCGAACACGTCTACATCAGACGTTCTTAATATACAGAAGCAGTCGTCGACATACCGCAGAAACATTTTCGGGGTGATGCCAGCAGACGGCAATGCTCTTTCCTCCACCACTTCCATTACCAGGTTCGCTGCTATCACCGATACAGACACACCCATGGCCACGCCAGTCAGCTGTTTGTAGTAAACTCCGTTGGCAGAGAAGTACGGAGTGATGTGATTGGCCGAAGCCATTTTGGAACAGCTTCTGGAGCAGCAAAAATGATACTTTAGAGCACAAAAACAAGCTTTTGGAGCAACTAAATGCTCACTGATGAGCGAAAAAATTTACACATTAAGAAACAAAAAAGGAGAGCAGGATATCTTCAGAAAAAACATTGATACACGCCATAAAATGGTTGTTAAGGGCAATTGTACAACATATCAGACATTGGCCTAAATAACTAGTTATGTCATCGATTTATGAAAGCCAGCAAAACGGGCAATTAGCTTCATTAATTAAACCTCTTAAAGTGTAATTTGACGTACTATGCAAGGTTGCCACCAAACAATTCTGTTTTGCACATAAAGTTCCACAAGAGTGTTTGACGGTATGAAAGAAAAAAAAAAATCGAAGAAAATTACAGTACTTCCCAATGCGAAACATGTACAGTTACAGATCGGCCCTCCCCCCATGCCGCCTCTTTTTCGCATTTGCATGGCGTCTTTTTTTCTGTGCCTCGCTCATTGTTCACAAAGAACTGGCTGAGAATATTCCTTGTTATGATTAAACACCACAACTGCGCAGCACCCCCCTTGTTATCTTCTCTTCAAACAGCCTTTCTTTTTGCCTTTGCATGATGTCCTTTTATTCTGCGTGCACATGCTACGTTTTACGCTGAGTGCAACAACGCCGTGAAATCGCAGGAACGGGCACATAACTGCGATCTAAAAAAGGAAAAAAGAAAAAGAAACTTCAATAAAAGTTTCAAGAATTCGATCTCGCTGAAGAGCACAACCAGTGACCGCGATTTGAAGAGACCCCAGCAAAGTCCTACTCACAGCACACACGAACATGTATGTAACGTATAAAGCCAAAAGAAACGCTGGTTCAAACGCACTGCGATTAGTGATAAGCGGAGTTGTCGTTCCCATTCTACCGCCACGCCTTGTCACCCAAAACTGTGGTGTTGCCTAGACCAAGGTGTGACGCCGATGTCAAGTTCACCGAACCGCTCACTCTTCACTTTATTCGATTAACACACAGATCAAAAACATTGGCACACCACAAAAACAAAAGTGCTTTGGTCAAAATGTGGATGAAAACAATGCAACAACCCGAATGGCGGCAACTTCATGGTGTACGCACTTTTTATCTTGCCATTTCTCGCGCTCACATATATCCAAAGAGTGCGCAAGACAATAACTCGGTACGGCATCGTGAATTTCGGTCGCTGCTGTGCACTGGTCAACAGCGTAATTCCATGAAGTCGGCAGCAGTGCGGCGCGTGCCTGCCAGGAGCTAGAAAACTAAAAAGGGGCGGGGGGCTTCTTCAAGCCTGTTGCCTCAGTAGCAGAAACATTGAAAAAAAGAAAAAAAATCTTTCACGTAGTATGGTAAACAAACACTCTTTAGGCTTTTGTTCCCCCTATGCTGCGAGTGTGTCCTCGCTGTTTTCTTAGTCTGGACAGTGCCTTCTCTATAACTTTCAATGCCTGAAAGAAGGCGCTCTAACAGCCGTCAGCGCTAGTGTTTCCCCCGGTCGCCGCTAGCACGTAGTGGCGCTATGTAAACATGGTTGGCTCGCTGGTTTGGTGGTACCGAGGAGGTCGTGGGTGGTACCAGCCACTCCTACAGCTGACACGCAACCGGGACCGGGGTGGTGTGCTGCATCCATCAGACCAGCTCCTTTTTATTTTGGACACTTTGCAAGCATTTGTAGACAGTGCACTTAGAAACAATCCAACTTTGCGAAAGCCACTCAGTAGCTTGACAAAGTGTACCATTCCAGCCTTATGTACATCGAGATTCCTCAAATGCCAGAGTGATGGAAGCTGTGACCACAGGGCACGACTCATGAACCTGATATCAGTTCACTTCCTCAGGCCACTTCTTTCAAATTATGCGTTCAATGTGACTGACAAGCAGAATGCCTGTAAATATTTTGAAAAGAAGCCACTTTCAAGGAAGTGTGCAAGGCTTTGAAAAAGGTTGTTTGCTCAAGCAATATATAATTTTCTTGTGTCAGCAAATGTTTGAATTCTAAGCCAGTGTATCCATGACTGGGCAGTGTTTTATTTTTTGTCGCCAGATGTTTTAATGTTCGACGAACTTACATAACACGTACTGTGAAAAAATTTGCTTTCCCGACGCAATTTATTATCTTTTATCGCCAAGTGTTTTTTCTTTTTTTTCCATAGGCCAGTACATAGGACTGGGAAAACATTGTTTCTGTGTGCAATTTATAATTTCTTGTCACCAAGTTTTTTTTTTTTTTAGGCCAGTATGTAAGACTGGCTTCCTTGTGCAATTTGATTTTTTTGTCACCAAACGCTTTAATGTGAGACCAACTTACGTAACAAGAAATATGGTGTTTCCTTGTGCATTCTATAATCTTTTGTCACCAAGTCTTTCTTCTTTATTTTTTTGTAGGCCAGTATATCAAACTGGATTTCTTGTGCAATTTGATTTTTTTTCACCAAATGCTTTAATCTTCCATCTCGCTAAGTTTTTCTTTTGTAGGCCAGTATGTCAAACTGGCTTCTTTGTGCAATGTGACTTTTTTCACCTAATGTTTTAATGTTAGGCAACCTTACATAACACTGAAAAAATGTTCCCTTGACATTTTATGATCTCATTTCGCCAAGTGTACTTTTTTGTTGTTGTAGTAGGCCAGTACATAAGACTGGGCAAATATTGTTTTCTTGTGCAATTTGATTTATTTGTGACCAAATATTTTAGCCTTAGGCCAATGTAAGTAGGACTGTGACAAATACTGTTTCTTCTCTAGTTTATAGTCTGTTCTTTTGTCACCAAACATTCGATTTGTACGCCAACATATGTAAGGCTGTGAACTAGGTTACTACAGTAGAACCCCGCTGTTACGTTCCCGGCATAGCTCCCATAGAATTCCATGCATTAGGAACCCCGCTGTTACGTCGCAATGTGGGAACGTTCCCGCATGTTACGTCACGAATCGGCATTCCAAGCGGCCACTGCCGACGGAAATATTGACTTTTCACGTAGCTTGACTTGGCTTCACTGTAGGATTAGCTGCATAATGGGCGACGCCAATTACATTTGCAGCTTCCGCCAACTAAATTATGGCACAGCGATGCAAACTGTTGGTGACGGAATCACGTACAATGATTACGTTTCCATCGATGATGCCATAGTCAACTCCGAGGTTTTCTCTGTCGACGAAATTGTAGCCGAGTGTGCCGATGCATGCACTGAAAGCGCTAGCACTGAAATAAAATTGTGTGCCGATCACCACTTCTCTCATTTTTCCACTTTTCCCATTTCTTGGCTCTTATGTTTCCCGGCTCTTACGTTTATATTTTACGGTCCCGTGAAAAACGTATCAGCGGGGTTCTACTGTATTGTTTTTTTTTTTCTTGTGGTCCGATTACTACTTGGGAACTGTAGGCTACACCCCATGCTGAAGAACGCACTTGTTTTTTGATTCACTTCGATTTCACGAGATTTTTGGAATAAACTTGTTTCGTTGTGGGGCACTATAACAAGTGGTTTTGCCAAGTCTTGTCCTTGTCTGGTTGAATGACATGCTGTCGCGAGCGGGTTCGAGAGCTTACCCTGCAGTCGAGGAAGCCTTTTTGTGGCCTTTACCGATCATTATCAGCACCCAGGCAATCAGAGCCCGAGAAACCAGACTAGCAACTGTATCTGCGCAGGTGATGCGCGAGCTGCAACCGACAACACGAGAGACTCATGTTTATGTGGCGGCACGTGGTGGTGAGCAGCTGCACTTGCTTCGACGGCCACCGCCTATTCTCCTCCCCTTCCGGCAGGCACTGAAAGTTATAGAGAAGGTACTGGTCTGGATTAGCTTCTTTCGAGTCCGGAACCATGCAAGCAGTGATATCGTTTTTTTTTTTTCTCGCCGATCGGAATCGCTCATAAAGACACAGGTCTCATTGGCATCTGCATCCTGAGCGAGCACTTGCAAGAGCGCCTGCGCTTAGAACTGCCTTTTATAACATGTCTCCACATGCTCGTCACCGAATTGAGCCGCGCCAACGCATGACAGTGCACAAGCAACATACAGGCACAATTTGAAAGATACATTCGCGAAAACACCTCGCCTATCTGTCCACCAGCGTGAAATTTCAATTTATTGCCATTGCGAACTTAGGATGTACATCCCCGAGAGGTTGGTTTCGTGCTAGGAATGCGAAAACACGCGTTTGGCGCAGTTCTGGTGCAGAATTGCGGAAATGTCGCAAAATGTAGCAGGATGGCTCAGGATTTGCCTTTTAGTGCAGTTTGGCGCAATTGGCACAGCTATCACATCACTGAGTACATGCTTTTGAGACAAAAGTCCAGAAGGCAGCACAACTCGTCAACATTCAGGTTCACGTCACCTTCTAGTGCCGTGTGCGCTGTAGCCACCGCTAGATCTATGGATACGCTCGTGAGCAATCAAATGCCCACATCAAATGACACGAGGCATTCATCGTGTCATTGTGGTAGAAGAACAATCTCGTGGAACACAGCAAGGTGCATGACCACCGCATCTCGTTTGACAAGTCCAAGGTCACTGATGTGGAGACGAACCCCTGCAAGCGGCTCTTCGTTGAATCCTGGCACATCCAGGCGACAGCTGTAAACCTAAACCGGTCTGCAGGTGCCCTGTCAAGTGCCTATTTCAACGGACTCTGCCACGTGCTCCAGCCACCAAACAAAAAGAGCAATGCTATATAAACTTTGCTCTGCAGCACCAACCCGTCATCCCTGAAGAAGGGGCCAAGCTGGCCTCGAAACGTCAGAATTTTTATGTTTGTGGTTGGCGTCACCTTATTTCAACTATCAAATTCCTGCCCAGCCAGACACATTTCTGTCAAATGTTCACGTTTAAATCTACACAAGAGACCTGTTTACAAGAGGCACCTCCATTACTAAGGGCAACTTTTTTAGGTTCCCAGGGCAATTTCTTCACTACTGAGAAGAGACACCCAGACATGCTCACCTCATGAACCTAACATGCTCTAAACAGCTAAAAAATATTGCAATCTTCACAAAAAGAAATTGCGCCGTTGAGGATGAACAACAGGACGAAGAGGACAAGGACATTGTAGGGCAGAAAGTGTTGGCAGTTGAAGGTGATGAACATCTAAGAATGCTTCAAAGGCAGTGTGAGCAATGTGGAGTTTTGCTATAGTGCTTTATATCCAGAGGGTAGAAAATAAGCTAATACAATATGCAATCACTAAACAAAACTACAGTAATCCCTCATTATAATGAAGTCATTTTCCTCGAAATATTGCTGTATTCGAAATTTCTTCCAGTCCCAACACAAACGCATCCGTTTTAACCTGCATTATTTGAAATATGCCAATAGCTTGCTCTGCTTATGGCGAACTAGCAAGGCACAAGTGTGCTGCCGCACACAGTAGCGCAGTGCCGTGGAGGCAACCATTCTCTTTGCCATCACCAGTGTGCACAGTCAGCATGGTGTGCACCATTCCAAGGCAAGCGCACACCACCGAAACCACTTCTCCCCCTTGCTGCTCCCACATTTGAGGGCACGGAGCTGGTGACTGTGATGAAAAATAGTGCACAACAGAATGGCCAAACACAGAATACTCCACACAGTGTGCACTGCACTTCCTTGCAGTCATTTAGACTTTGCGACTCTAACCTCAGTAATCAATCTATGTAACATGTGTAACCAATCTATGTATCATGACCTTGTATTAATAATAAACTTGAAACTAGCTCAAGGTCACTCAAGCAACTGAAGTTCCTTTGTGTTGGTGCGCATCGGCCACATCACCGAGTGCCGCTACCCACATTCAGCCGTGTTGAGCGCCAACTGCATGCACGTTGGGATCTGTGCTAGACTACCGCAGGGTGTGCGATTGCGTCCTCTTGAAGTGCTTCATTAAGTGTGCCCTATGTATGCTTTTGTGACCAAAAGTTAGAAATGGCCCCACCAGTCTCCAGGCGAAATTGTCGGACTTTAGAACAGAAAGTGCTGCAGAGAAGATGTGTGGAAAGGTGGCCAGCAGTGCAGCTGCCAATGGTGCTTGATGATGACCAGACTTCCAGCAGTGTCTATGAGGCAGTGCACAGAATCGCTGTTGAGGGAGTAGACGGTGACAGACTTAACTAGGTGTTGCATAGGCACTTTTAATCGCGATCAAATGCCATATGGACGGGGTGCTGCGACACAGTCACTTTTAATCGCATTCGGGCACAGTTGTGTTCAATACGACCACGATCTGTGCATCACAGTTGGGGGCGTCAGTGCCAAACTCGATGGATTAGTTTGGACCACATAGCAGGGATCAGCGACTGTAGATGGCGATCAAGAAAACAGATCGGGATCAACCTGCAATTGCACTGTCCGACACTTCCTCATCCGCACTACAGCTACGGATGTGAAAGTAAGCGACATTCTTTGTGGCCATCTTTTTTGCACCTCAAGGAAAGTCCGTTTCACTTAAACACCACATGTCGACATCATTGCATCTGTAGCAAAATTTATGCCCAACTTTTAAAACTTTCAATGAGTGTCTGCTTATATTGAGTTCCTACTTATAACGGATATTTTCTGTTCCATAGACTTCGTTACAACGAAGAATTACTGTTCTATGAATGACTTTTTTAAATCATCGTTAGCAATTAGGCGTAAGTGTGTTCAAACACACCTTGATGCTGATGTATTAACTGTTGATACAATCAGACTTCACAGAGCTTTTACAATTTTTGGTTACAATAGACACATTTCCCAGGCCTTCCGAGTGTCTCTTGTAACGAAGTTTCACTATAATTGTGTAATAAGAAGACACTCCCAAGCTGTGCACCCACTAAATAGGCAGTATGCAAAGTGGAATGGTGTAATGCAATCCAACATTCAACACATAAATCACAGCAGCACATGTGCAATGCTGGCACTCACACCAAATACTTTCCTACTTCAAATGCTATCTTGTTATTGCAATAAATTTCATAATTTAGGTGTACTCAGGCAAACTACGGGAGCCACTGATACACTCTACTTTTGGGTCAAGCCACACCCATGAAAGGATGTACCAGTACCTGTCAGATTTCTTTGATACGGACTTGATGGAGGGACCTCATTAACCCCATCAGCAGATGCACCAGCGTTAGCACCATCACTAGCAGCACCATCCCTTTGCCTGCGAGAAGCTGAAAGAGCCATAAAACACTGAATGAACATCTTCACATAGGAAATATATTCACATGCTGAGGCATCACTCCCCAAAACAAGCACAAACTCTTCTTGCATGCTTCTCTACTGTAGTATGTTGCTCCTTTCGTTGAATGCTAACTGCAAATGACAGGCAGCTCCAATAAAAGGTAAGCACCTCCTGCCTGGCAGTACTGAGACTTAACTTAATCTTGTGCATATTATGGGTGAAAAAAATGAACCAGTTATGAGGCACACCGCAGTGAGAGACCGAAGATTAACTGACTACCTGTGATAGTATGTTTAGACTATTTCACTTTTAATGACAGTGTCACTCTTGCAAGATTTCAGAACTTGTGCCAGCCATGTTCATGTTTACTCTATAGGTTTCAGGAGTTAGGCATTTTGCTAACTGTGCTTAGACAGCAGGCCAGAAACTTGCACACCTATCTTGCAAAAGTTCACAAATGACAACGTGGTTTAAAGCAAATGTCTGAGAATAGAACCCCTATAAATATTTAATGGGTGCCCAAGGAACAGTACACAGGTATCTCTGAACTATGCCCTGAAATCTGGCCATCACAGCTGCGATTTGATATTTGACTCTATGCCATACTTGCCAAGAGACCTTGAAAATTGGGCATTCGTGAACTGAAGAAAGAGGTGTAAAAGTCAAGGGAGATCGGATTAAAAAAAAAAATTAAGGAACAGAAGGACTGTTCATGTTGAAGTCCGAAGCAACATACTAGAAGAAACAAGGGACACACGGAAGGTAACAAGTAGACAGTACTATCACTGACTCGCAACAGGTTTATTCATGAAAAGACAACAGACTAAAATAGAGATGAACGGGTAGACCACGTGTAACAATAAATCCAAATGATATGACTTATCGATGCTCTTATAAAAATGACATTTCACAGTGGCTAGGCGTGAGTGGTAGCTGACTGATATACACGTGTTCACGTTTCTTGATATGGAACGCCTCAATGATTTCTCTCGCGAGTTGATCATTATGGTGCGATAGTGTCACCGTTTCTTTGAACAGCGGCATGCAGCCACAAACATAACAGTGCCCTCTAATGTGTGAATGAGTGTCCTTGGTTAGTTACTGTTGGGTTCAAGAGCGAAGCACCCACCCGAGGACTCCCCACTGTCACCCCTCTACGGACACCACATTCCTTCCCCCCCTGCGGCGACCGGGACTGCACAAAGACGGCATGACGGCTGATTTCTTCTGCGGAGAGCTGCGGCCAGCGCACAAAGGAACATGATCAAGGAAGGAAGCGGCGTGCAGCATCACGGGGGAAACCCCGACGCATGTTCCGCGAAACTGGCGGGCACGCGATGATGCCCCGTCAGCTAGGCCCTGGGACCCTGGCACACTGGCCGGCACCAGACTTCGAGAGAGAGGAGAGAGAGAGAAAGGTGCACCGGCGATCGACGTGGGAGAGGCGGGTGCAGATCAAGGCACTGGATGAAGGGGCGTGAGGACGTACATCCCAACGGCAGCCAATCAGAAGCTGAGAGGGGAGGACATTTTCTGATTCTGACTGGACTGCGAGAGTGCTTTTGTTTGAGAAGTGTACAAAACCCGGTGAATTGTGTTGTAAGGTGGTTGATCACTAAACGTTGTTCACTAAACAACAAGATGTCGGAGCAGTCGTTCCCTCAAGGTGCCAGCAGGTGAAGGAGCCTGCCTTCAGTCCCTTGGTTGGCAGCTTATCAACCGTTTCGCCGCTAGCGGGACGAGCGGGCGAAGAACAACGTGAGAAGTTAACTGGCACAGTCGACAGGATCTGCATGGCTGAACTGAGGACGACAGCGGGGAGCGACATCAGCTGAGACTGACGACAACCACCAACTGACTACCGCATCACTGGGCCAATGAAGCAAGGCTAGTCCACCAAATTCCGAGGAGGAAGAGCACACTGCAAGGCTACTTCAAGCGGGTACCTCTTGATTTTCTGTCGGGAGCAGGCAATGACAAAGCGTTACAACTTGCGAGACAGAGAAATGGACAGCTCGGAAATGAACAGGGACGGGACGTAAAATTTGCAGGCGTTGGGAGTCACCGACAGCGACACGGGGGGTCAGGGTAGTGGCACGTCAGATACGGCGTCGGAACAGCAGCTAGTGCTGCTACAGCTTCAATTGAAAATTGCTGAGGCGGAAACAGAGAAGCAGCGCTTGATACTAGAAAGCCAGCGGTTGCGAGCCCGTGAGGGGGCTGAGGCTAACGACAGCGGCGAGAGCTTATCTCTTGGCGGAAGGTCAGAGGAACACAGGCGGCTAAAATTTGCAAGCTTGTTAAAGGGTGTACTGGTACCAATGCCGAACCAAGAGGCACTCATGCTAATGTGGTTCGAGGATGTAGAGGCAACGCTCGATTCTTATGACATTCCGGCCAAGTGGTGGGCCGGGCTTGTTTTGCCACAGTTGAGCGAAAGGGCACGAGGACTGCTGTGCAGGCTAACTGCGGAGGAGTGGAAAGTTTACCCTACGCTTAGGTCGAGCATTTCGGATGGTCTCAGGCTTACGGCAGCGGAGTACAAGAGGCTATTTATAGGTTCGCGAAAGGGCAGAGTTTGTTCAGGGCATAAAAAACAACGTTCAAGCCATATCAGTTACGCACATTATTTAGATTACGCGCCACCTTGTGCGCGTAAGGTATTGATATGCATTCTTTTTTCTTGTCACTGCCAACCATTTTTGTATACGAATGTTTTGATAAGGCGCCTGTCTGCACATCACGGACCAATTTTTGTGCTGACCTGTGCATGACATGCTCCTCGTACCCAGCACTTACTAACCTGTTCACTTGTTTGTCAAAGCTTTCACCAATTCTCTCCGAACACGACTTTGCCAAGGCCGCGCGGACACACGAATATGCTATGCCGTTTTTTACTGTCTTTGAATGCCATGATCTACACTCGAGGAGGGGCTTCATCGAGCGTGGACTGCACCACCAGCAGACGTGATATGGTTCGCGTCTTAACTTCAAGTCCAAAAATTGTAGTTAGTCATTGACTGGCAATTCACAGGTGAACTGAAGGCCCTGGCTGCAATTTTTGAAAACTTCTAAAATGTCCCTTACAACCATGTCCAACGAACCATGATCAACAAACACTAAATAATCACTGACATATCTAAAAATGGTCGGCGCTATGTCGTTTATGTTGAATTTGATCCTTTTGTCCAAGTAACCCAGATATATCGTCCTTAGTATTGGAGCTACCTTAGATCCTATACAAATACCAGACTTTTGACGGTATAATTCACCGTTCCACTGAACAAAGGTGGATTGTAGACAAAAGGTTAGCATCTCAAGAAACGTCTCCACTAAAACGCCACAGTTATTAACAAAAAGCAATTCGTCGTTATCATCTGTGATACAATGCCTTACTGTAGAAATTAGCCGGAGGAATGTTGAGGACCATGAGATATGAAGATATGACACTGCAGGTGCTCAAAAAGCAGTAAAAGCATCAGGCATTGCTGTACAATCTGTATCAGGTATAAGCTTGAAGTACAATTCTGGGTAGCTGACAGTTGCTTTTTTTCCCCCTGGTTTTTATGTTTATCAGTTCTTGCAGTGAAAAACATATCAGCAGGGTCCTAATATAGTAGGTCCAGCACACACACGCAGAGCTCCATTTTCCCTTATTTTTTCTTGACAGAGCAAAGGCTGCAAACTTTTTTGCAAAGTGTTAGCACAACACTAAAAGGCAAAGTGGCAGTCGCCATGCTGTGGAGTATGGCTGCTCGACGGACAGATAACATTTTCATGGAAAAGAAAAAAAGTGTGAGTGAGAGGTGCATTCCAATTATTAGTTACAGTGGCAGCTCAGTTTATTGATCAATGTTACGGGGATAAAAATAACCAGAAATGCCACGGGGATAAGAATAACCAGAGGAGTGTGGAAATTATATTTACAAAATATATACAAAAAAAGAGCAGCAGACAAGATGGCAGAGCATCAGCACGAACGATGCTCTGATCGTCGTCTTCATCTTCCTGGCTCGGCAGGATGCGCTGCTAACTGTGCGGAATAGCGCGTAACAATATGCAAAAGGAACTCATTGTTAGGAGAGGGAGGGGGTTTGCAACTACACTGCCCCCCTGGTGAGCATAGGGGAGAAGCTGACATAAACTAAACATTGCTCTCGATTTATCTTAGCCATCAACCAATATGCCAAATGATTAAAACTAGCAGCTTTTATGAGAGTGAGCATGAGCTTTTCAAGACAGGGTGCCTGAAAATGTGCTCATTTCATGCTCTACTTTCGAACTCGACATACCTTGCATAACTACAAAATTTGGCAAAGCTGTTCATTGCAGTGTCTACTCTCCACAAAATTTTTTTTTTTTTACTATACCCAAGGGGTGGTTCAGTACCCACTGAGAGATACACACAGGGCAGTTTGCTTACCAACACAATTAACATCCCGAGAAGCAAGTAATCCTAGGAATCGGAACCGAGCGAGACATTTCTAACAGCACTAAAAGAGGATATATATTAGGCTTAGCAAATTTTAATGTTTGTTTCTGAAAGGTTATTTTAATCCACATGATTTCTTCTGCAAAAATTGTGTGCATTTCACTATGTCAACTTTGAAAATTCTGGAAAAGCCATTATTGTTTTTCTTTAATGTAATAAAGAACACTTATTAAAATTTATATGTTATAAAACACTGCAATCATTTCAGTTATGAAATGTGCAATCATTTCAGTTAAATGGCCAGGAGTGTTTTGAAGCAGATTTTGTAGCAAGAAATACAATGATTTGTAGTAGCTGTCCTCAGTTTCGTAGCAGGCTGTCAAGACAAGAAAACAGAATAAAAGCTATTAAATGCTTTTTATACAGATATTTAACAAGGTTAATGCTAACTAATTGGATAAATGCTGCTTTAGCAGAACGGCTATGCTGAAATGACAACAGGAGGCACCAGGATGCCTTTATTTCCAAAGAGCAAAAGTAAAACATCAAAACACAAAGAAAGCAGGCTTTAAATACAGTAGAACCCCACTGTAATGTTCCTCACTGTTGCGTTTTCCTGGCTGTCACATTGTTTTTCAATCGCCCTAGCATAGCTCCTATAGGATCCAATGCATTGTGAGTACCGCTGCAACGTCACAACTGTGGGCCTGTTCCTGCATGATGCATTGAAACCCGACACTGCAAACCCACCTGGGCACCGCCATTTTGGCTTTTGAAGCGTCTAGGCCACGCTTGGCTATGGAACAGGCTACAAGAAGCTGCAGGTGAGTTGGACAGGCCACCACTAGATGGCCATCCGTGAAAAGTGCTATCACCATCATCACTGTGCTTACAATAGAAGTTTCACTTCGGAACGCCAGAAGTGTGCGATGTTAGCCTTCGTATAAAAGAGCCCCTGCACTGTTTAAATGTTCTGGTGACTGGTCTCCAATCATTGTTGAGTGCTTTAAGCCTTGTGAACACCGTTGGACTTGTAACTGCAATCATCACTGTGCCTCAATGGCATCACGCAAGTGGAAGGCGCTTTCCCTTCAGGAAAAGCTGGACTTACTTAGGCGGGGACATGGGACTTCAGACCAAAAATATTGTCAAAAAATCAATTTTTGGAAAATAACATTCTTGCAATCTACATCAATCGCTCTCCGTATATGCCAAGTTTCCTATCTGTTAAGGCCATATTTCAGCCAAATTATCAATTCAAAGACATATAAAGCACCCGATTTTTTGCTGTCAATGCTAAAATGAGACATATCCAATGACGCCATGCTCACATTCTAGCGCCGTGAGAGCCTACTGATAGTAGCCTACTAAATTTTTGTAAGTGTGTACAGTAAAACCTCGTTAATATGTACCCGCTTACGACGTAGTTACGGTTAAAACGTAGTTGCTATAGTTCCCCGGCCGAACCCCCATTGAAACCAATGTATTGACTGACCGCTTACGGCGTAGTGCCTCGTAGAATGCATACCGGTTTGCGCGTACCATTTTCACTAAGTCACAGTATGCAAACAGCATGTTGTGCTGCAAATTCGTTTTTTTTTTTTTTTCGCTTTTGAAAAAGAAACGTGGAAACCGCAATTCAGTCGGTGTACCGAGCGATGCTGCGTATCGACGGCACTATGGACGGCGCCATGTTGGTGATGGTGATGGAGATAGGGCTTCCTCTTTTAGATTGGGTCTCCAAACGCGGGGAGCGCAGCCGCAGCGTAGCTAAAAGCCCCATCGCCGCAACCATCACTCTCGTGTTCCGACCTGCCCATACTGCTGCTGCTTCACAACTGGATTGTACACGGCCGTCCACTTTTAGGATGAACACGGCTCACCGTGGCCGCGCTCCGCGCAGCGCCAGAACGGCCAGTGCGGCGGCGCATCGAAGCAAACGCGGGAGCGCGCCTCTATTGCTTCGCTGTGAAGCACGTTTCACTGAGCGAAGGCGAGCGAGCGTCCGAGGCAGCGTCGCGAGAATGCGCGCTTAACTAATTGGGGCATTTTCCGGCTAGTTTTGTCTGCAGATTGTGCACAGCCTGCTTAGTCACGCTTGAACAGAAACGAGCTTCTCAGCAGGTAGCCGACTTAGCTGTACTTTTTTTTGTTATTGTAAGTGATGAGGGTAAAAGAACGTCATTTTTTACGCACTCTTTATTAGGACCGGGCTATTTTCTTTTACTGCGACAGCTGTTGGTGCAGTGCATCCAGAGTAACCCATCAGGCACGATTTTCGTGATTTGGATCCTGACGTCATGGGTGTAGCGCGCTGTTTCGCGCATCTCTGGATTGATAATTTTGATAATAGACCTAAGAAAGTGACCGACACCCTGGGCGATTCGATTTGCAGTTTTAAGTGGCCGATTCACCATCTCCTATATAGCTCGCTGGGGATAGTTCTGCAGGAAGAGATCTACTATGTGCCGCCTTTTTTTTAAGGGGCACCCGCGTCATGGCTACTTTCCGAAAGCGCGCTGCGGAAACGAAGTAGTCCTGCACTGTTATAGCATTTATATCGCCAAGGTGCTATGACAACCGGCAACCGAATAAAAATCTATTTTCGAAAGCTGATAAGATAATGTTCATGCAAGCAGACAGAAATGCTTTCAATCCACAACGTCTGGCGTGTTTCATTTTCACAAATAAAAAGATTTTTCACTTGTGGGCGACCAGGCACTTGATTGGGCAGCCGTTCGCAGCAGCGTGTCAGCATTGTAAGTTGATAAGAGATGGTCGCATCGCTTAAGCGAAAAAAAAGGAGCGTGGTGATAGATTGGGCCAGCGCCCATAAGCATTTCTTTTGAAAGGTAAACGGTCCGACCTGACCCATCTGGGTCCGGCCGCTTTGGGGTTTCGAAAATGGCCACTCCGTTCTCCGAACACCGTCAGCTGGTGGGCCGCCCGTTAGATCATCGTGGCCGCGTTACCTTTACACACGGGACGGCGACTTCCCCATGACCGCTACAGCATGACTTTTTCGCACACTTCCATTATAGATTTTCCACTCCTACAACCTGTTCAAACTGACACAAACGGCTTTCGAATGCTGCGTGCATTGACTTCAAGGATAAAAAAAAAAGAAGAAAGAAATGTCTGCGCCACCTATTTTACACGAGCCAGCAATTTTGCCAAAGAATTGACTGACGATTCCTCCAAATGAGAATGAGTCAGGTACGCATCAGCACCGCTTGGGCGATTTTACGTAAAGTATGAAAACAAAAATGAATAGCATGTTTTATTCGATCCAGAAAGATGCAAATTGGTCGTAAATTACTGCAAATCCAGTTCCTATGCCGGAGAGAGCAGTTTTCTACATCACGTAACGCGATTCACACACCTGGAACCGACATTAACACGCCAATAAGGAAGCCGCAGAGCAACGGAGTTACTGTCGAAATACTCTGTTTTGCCCTCCTTAATGGAAGAACCGATGACAAACATGATAGAATATATATGCACGATCAAAAAATCGCCCTCTGAATTTGTGGTAACTTATGGCGGGTGTCGGTCACTTTCTTAGGTCTATTATCAAAATTGGTTATATAATCCAGAGATGCGCGAAACAGGGCGCTACACCCATGACGTCAGGATCCAAATCACGAAAATCGTGCCTGATGGGTTACTCTGGATGCACTGCACCAACAGCTGTCGCAGTAAAAGAAAATAGCCAGGGCCTAATAAAGAGTGCGTAAAAGATGACGTTCTTTTACCCTCATCACTTACAATAACAAAAAAAATACAGCAAAGTCAGCTACGTGCTGAGACGCTCGTTCCTGTTCAAGCGTGACTGGCTGTGCACAATCTGCAGACAAAACTAGCCGGAAAATGCTCCAATTAGTGAAGCGCGCATTCTCACGACGCTGCCTCGAACGCTCGCTCGCCTTCGCTCAGTGAAACGTGCTTCACAGCGAAGCAATAGAGGCGCGTTCCTGCGCTGTAGCAGACGACGTGAAGCACCTCCCCTAGGTCCCTAGGTGCTGGCGCTGTGCGGAGTGCGGCCACGGTGAGCCGTGTTCACCCTAAAAGTGGACGGCCGTGTACAGTGGCGGTCAAAATTTTACGGACCACGGGAGCGCGTGGCGGACAGCACAGCGGCACCTACTGACGGCTGCTTGCGAAGCTTGACAGCGCGCACTGCGCACGCGCGCCCTTTTTTACCTGCCAGCCAGCTGGTTCGCTCCCTTCAACAGCTAGCGCACCGGAACGCCAGAATAAGCGCAAGGTGTCGCTTCTGCTATCGCCACGGAAACACCGAGCGATGATATGGCGACGAGAAGAAGCGATGAATTAGACAACATATGACAGGAGCCGATTGCTACTGCGGGTGTGCTGCAAGCACGCAGGCATCTATCGAGTGCCCGATTTGCAGGGTTTACTAGAAGGATTTACTAGATGCCGTATTTACTAGAATGTAACGCAAGGTTTTTTTTTTTTTTTTTTTGGATTTTCGTACCTAAAGTCGACCCTTGCGTTACAATCAAATGACGAAATTCAATATATTTTCTTCCTGGACGCAATGAAAGTTCGCCCGTCGCTTTACAATCGTGGTCGCGTCACAATCGAGTAAATACGGTACTTCACTAGGAAATTAACAAACCAGTCGAACATTTTCAGTTCACTTGTGCTTCCCTGAAATTAGCAGCAGCACTTCTTTAAACAAGGCGAGCGAAAGCCACACAGATGCTTGAACAAGGGAGACATTCACAATTTAATGCCACTTCGTCTTCAGCTACTCCATGTGGAGAATGTAAAGGTCATCTTTGGAAATGTAAGCGAGTCTTGAAATTAGTGACGCATCTTTAATCTCCCAGGATTTCTTTCGGTTCCCGAGAAAACATAAACCACATCTGTTTCCGTTCACTTCTCTGCGTCTTTTCTACAGCAGCTCTATATCTGGATGTGTGCGAGCGCATAACATGTAAGGAGTATTAATATGTGCAATGGTTTACCGCAATAGAGCGCAAAAGGCATCGCTGTTGAGTAACCTTATCACAAAGGTCGACTTCCGAAAATCTGACGCCGTATGCATGTTTCCGTCGTCGCGGAGCCTCTGGGACTAAGGCGTATACAATGCGGGGCGCAGCGAGCATTGCCAATACAAATTACATGTTTTCGTCGCGATATCGCCGCTCGGTGTTTCCGCGGCGACAACAGAAGTGACACCTTGCGCTTATTCTAGCGTTCCGGCCCGCGAGCGGTTCAAGGGAGCGAACGAGCTGGCTGGCAGGTAAAAATGGGCGCGCGTGCGCAGTGCGCGCTGTCAAGCTTCGCAGGCAACAGTCAGTAGGCGCCGCTGTGCTATCCGCCACGCGCTCCCGTGGTCCGCAAAATTTTGACCGCCACTGTACATACATGCGACCGCATTGCACGTGTGTCATCGGCGACCGGAGCGCGCAAGTGACTTCGTCCTGAGTGTTGCGTGCATAGTGGTGCCGTTCATGGTTGTCGATCATCAACAGAATATTTTCGCGAGGTTTCGTCCGGAGAAAGGAAGCAATGCCAAAACCTGGACAAAAGAATCGTGTACTATGCGTGAAGGAAAAGTTGGACATCATTCGTAGTATTGAAAATGGAACTACGAAGACCACTGTCGCGCGTGCGTGGGGACTGCCCTTAACAACAGTTTGCGGCATATGGAAATTACGCGAAAAGCTACGGAGCGGTGCTGCATCGAACATTAAGAGGTGCCGCTTGCGGGGATCCACCTTTCCCGAGGTTGAAGAGGCCTTGGTGTTGTGGTTGAAGAAAGCCAGGGCGCAAAACTTGCCAGTCAGTGGCCCCCCGCTCGCCGAAAAGGCAGAAATATTTGCGAGTCAAATGAACTGCAAGAACTTTTCTTGCAGCAATGGTTGGCTAGCAAGGTTCAAAGCGCGCCACAACGTAAGTGCCAGGGTGGTGTGCGGAAAGGCAGCACATGCGGACCACGAAGGTGCCACAGAATGGCAGAATGGGCTGCTGCCGGCAACTCTAGCCAACTACGCCATGGAAGACGTCTTCAACTTGGACGAGTCGGCACTCTTCTACCGACTTCTGCCCAACAGAACGCTGGCGTTCAAGGGTGAAAATTGCACTGGCGGCAAGCATGCCAAAGAAAGGCTGTCGGTTGCTTTCGCGGTCAACGCGACAGGAAGCCAAAAGCTGCCACTGCTTGTTATTGGGCGGTTTGCGAAACCGAGGTGCTTTAAAGGTGCCCACCTGCCCTCGGGCGTCATATACAGAAGCAACATAAAAGCTTGGATGACTTCAAAGCTTTTCGAAGAATATGTCAGGCTTCTGGATCGGCGTTTTGCAGGAGAAAAAAGAAAAATTCTTCTTGTGCTTGACAACACGTCGGCACACGTTGCGCTGGACAACTTGAGGGCAATCGAACTCTTCTTCTTGCCGCCGAACACCACGGAGCTTGCACAACCCCTCGACCAGGGCATCATCCGCTCAGTGAAGCATTTGTACAGAAAAAACTTGCTACGCAGAATGCTGCTTGCAATGGAGTGCGGCAAGGCGTACTGCATCGACATGCTAGGCGAAATACACCTGCTAGCCTACTCATGGCAGCAGGTGGAGTCCACCACAGTGTAGAACTGCTTCACTCGAGCAAAGTTCGTGGTGCGCGAGAATACTGGCGAAAGCGAAGAGTGTGCCGACGACTGCGACAGCCTGCTCACGGAAGTGTTGGAGTGTCAAGGTAGTGCCGAGGCTCTGCACTTTGAATCCTTCCGTGACCTAGACAGCGACGTGGCAACATCTCCTGACCTAACAGACAGTGAGATTGTTGCCGCTGTTGTGCCACATGAAGCTGAAGATGACGAGAACGACGATGACGACGGTGACGACGTCGAAGCGGATCCAGATCCAAGTCCGTCTCTGACGGCAGTTGCTGACGCCGTGGCTGTGATGAGGGCATTTGCCGAGAAAAAAGGCCTCATGGCGAAGTTGGCCCGCAGTCTCTCGGAATTCGAGGATGCTGTTGTCGCTGCAAGGCCTCCGCGGAGGCAACTGACACTGACCGACTTTTGGTCAGTTGCTTCTGAATAAAGCAAGCTGTGTACTGTGAATATTACTCATTACCTTTTCTTCACTTTTGAAACGTAAGTCGCGGCTAATTCGTGGTTTTCGGTTAAGGCGTACAACCGGTTAGCACGTATTTTTCCCACGTCCCCGCCAACTACATGTTAACGAGGTTTTACTGTATATGTACAAACATTTGCAACTGCTCACACCTAAACATGGCATTAATTTGTTTTCTTGGTTTTCTCAAAATGCCAGCTTTGCACACCCAGCAAGACATTTACTGTGATATTTAAGCGGCCATCACAGATAGAAGAATTATTCTTTAGGTAACATGAAGCTAAATGTTTGGAGCACACAACAGAGCAAGGAAACTTTTAATATTACTTGCATAAGTTTATCAAATTTGTTTTTTGTGAGACATTTGCATGGCCATTTTTGAAATGGTTGAAATGGTACAGTTTATTGTACTGACCTAATCACAAAAGTGTTTGCATCGTTGTCATCCTTATGCCTTCTGCTAACAATTAATATGCCATTTGTATCTTTCGGTGTGGTGGTAGTCTGTCAATTGTAGTAAGAAAAAAGGAGGTTGTATTGTTAATTATGTCATTAAACAATGAACCCAGAGAAAAAATAGCAGCATTTTTAGAATCAGAAAAAGAGAGAGTAAACAAGCATGCAAACATTTATCAAATTTGCTTCACAAAAAAAATTCGTGCATCTCCACGAAGTGAAGCATGACGAGTGGGCGAAGCACTGGGGATCGTTCGGTGCTACCGTAAGTCACCTGTGACATTGCCCACTCATGCATGTAAATGAGTGACAACGTGTGTGTATATTTACACACGCGTTGTCATTAATGGTGCTGGTCTTTATGAGGTTCCTGCGCTCCCACGTCGTAGATCGTGCCAAGTTCCGCATTACTTTTACTTAAAGCGTGCTGCGAATCCTTATGGTTACACTACGCACAAGAGAAATCTCCCACTGGCACTACATTGCAGGTCAAGATCCAGTGCCTATATATATATGGGGTGGCTGGTGAGCGCGAGCAGTCGGTTTTTCTTTTTCCATCAAGAAACTCGCTAGCAGACGCTGCCTCCATCAGCATTGTCTCTCACGAGCAAGGGCGCGTTCTCGTTCCTTGCCAGCTTGGGCCAGCTGTTGCGCATGCGCAGTGGGGGTATGGACGGCGCAGGGATGGAACAGGCTCCAACCATAAGCTGCTGCGCATCTAAGTAAGTAAGGACACCTTTAAGACCCACGTCCCCCCTTAACACAGTCAATAAGCAACCAGCACAGAAGAGAGTTGATATGGCCAAAAAGCTTGGACTACCACACTGAGTCAATGCTCAATAGCATCGTCTGGAAGCGTGCTGAGATAGAAGGGAATGTCATGCTCTTTAGCCCCAAAGCAAAGCAGGCTTGAGGCGCAAAGTATGGGAACCTCAATGAGTCTCTTCTCACCTGGTTCAAATAAGGTCACGCTGGCGGTGTATTAACTTCAACAATAGCATTTCATGCAAGAAGGCAATGGAAAGAGCCGAAGACTGGGAATCAGTGACTTTGCAGCGTTGAATGGCTGGGTCAACTGTTTCCTGATGAGGCACGGCATCGCTTATAAGACAGTAAGTGGAGAAACGGCAAGTGGGAACATGCGAGAAGTGAACGAATGGAAGGCCACACTACCTGTAGTTGTAAGTGAGGGGGTATGAGCCGCATGACATCTACAATGCAGACGACAGGGGCCTCTTATTTTGTGTGCAGCCATCGAAGTCGGCAAGCCTGAAGGGCGCAGCCTGCCATCAAATGTAACAAAGACATGCTGACAGTGCTCCTTTGCTGCAACATGGATGGCTCTTACTACAGCAATGGGTAATTGGGAAATATGAAAACCTACGGTGTTGAAAAAATGTCGCCGACTGCCATGTCACTATAGAAGCAACCGTCATGCATGGACGACCTGTTCTTTGTTTGAAGAATTTCTTTGGTACTTTGAAAACAAAGTGGGCTCCCACTGCAGGAGTGTTCTCACTTTTCTGGACAAGTGTGCTGTCCACCCGACAGATCCGCCATTTCTTCGCAATGTCAAGCTTGTGTTTTTCCCTAATAATACTACACGCCACATTCAGCTGTTGGATGCTGGCACCATAAAGAACTTATAAAGCATTCGTACAGAAAGAGCATCATGAAGCACTGTCTTGCACATATTGATTGTGGACAGCAGCCTACAAGCATTGCTGTGATTGAAACTATGCACTACGTCACTTCAGTGTGGGCTGCAGTGAACTTGTCAACTGTCCAGAGCTGCATTGTGAGGATTGGCTTCCGTAATGACGGCGAAGAGAAAACTGCCATGGAAGCTGAAGAGTTGGAAGCAGCCTCTTGTGATCCAGAGGAAATTTAGGCAATGAATGTGCTAGGTGCCTTGGGAGTCACGGGTATTTGTTGACAGGGACGACGACGACGAAGTGTTTCGATAGAACACTGCTGTTTCTGTCTCTGGCTTTTGTGCTTTGTTTTCCTGCATTTCTGGGAGCTGCCGCTCCCCCCTTGCGGCAATGGACGAAGAGCTGCCCGAGGTCCTTCCTGGAGCTCAACCGTCCAGCCGGATGACGTCTAGGAAGCGTGGAAGTACGTCAAGTGACACCGACAGTGATGCCACGGAGATGTGCTCCGAGAGCTACGACTCCTCGGACGACGACTTCCAAGTCGTGCTGAGCAAAGCAGCGAAAAGAAGACTACTGCAAGCATCTTCGCCGGCGAGCGCTGCTACCGTGAAGAGTGCTCCGCAGCGTTGGCCGCACACAGTGCTCTTCAAACCTCTTGATCCAACGGCCAATCTGCGGCTCCTAAACAGGCAGGTCCTCTCTCTGTTGCTTGAGAAAATCGCACCAGATGAGATTAAAGATGTAAGAATAAATTCACGGAAGAATGTCCTCGCAGTTGACGTGCTACACCGGAGCGCTATAAAAGGCCTTCGCAGTATAACCGAGATCGACAATATAAAGGTGCAGTCAGTCATCCCTCTAGGCGGTGACAGTGCTGCGGGCGTCATCTACGACGTCGACGTTGCCATCTCAAATGACGACTTGCCAATACTGATCAAACCAATTTCAGAAGGCACCTTTATTACGAAGGTCACCAGATTGGGGAGCTCACGCTGTGTGAAGGTTGTCTTTGAAGGAGATAGCCTTCCTTCCCACGTCAAAGTAGGACATGTTCGCCACCCGGTACGACCATTCGTGCCCAAGCCCCTCCAGTGCTTCAAGTGTTGCAAGATTGGCCATGTGAAGGGTGTCTGTGTGAACAACACCGTGTGCCCGCGGTGTTCAGAGTCCCACTCAGAAGACGCCTGCAGCGCTGATGTTTTCAAGTGCCCCAACTGCAGTGGTACTCACAAGGCCTCATCAAAGGATTGCCCGAAGATGCGCAAGGAAGCTGCCATTCTCAAACAAATGGTGCGAGACAACTCAACACATCGAGAGGCTGCTGCCACTCTTCGGCGACGTCGGCGTCGCCACCGAAAACGCTCACAGAAAACCGCAGAAGTAGATAGTGACGCGACATCGTTGGTCAAAAAGGTTGCCAGATCCACGCATAGCACCGCCAAGAAAGATACAGAGACAACGAGCAAAGTGGACCGAGTTGCCCGTCCGGACAGACTGTCTCAGCCACCGAGGGTACAACGCGCTACAGAAGTACCTCAAAGCTCACCAACCTCGAAGACGTCGGCAACTAATGAAGAGGCGTTGACTAATGATGCCCAGGTCATCAACATTTTACGATCCCTTATGAGTGCCATTCGTATTATTCTGAGCAACATGAAATCTTCGTCTGCGCAAAGCGCGCTACAGGTACTGGACACACTGAGCCCAGTACTTGCAGCTCTTCGTTGAAATCATGGCTCGCCAGGCGTCATCGTTCCGTGACGATGTCCGGAACGCGTCGATATTTCAATGGAACGCCAGAGGTCTAAAGTTGCGTATGTCGGACTTTCGACAGTTTGTTTTTACGAATCACTTCCCCATTATCGTCATCTGCGAGCCCCTGACAACTCATATCAGGCTGTCAGGGTATGAGTGTTTCGTATCCGCCACGCATGGAGAATGCAGCAAGGTCATCGTTTTCATGCGTCGTGACCTTACGTATGTTCATCATCCGGTGCCACCCGACTATGGAAACGAATATGTGAGTGTAACAGTGAAGAGACGCAAGCTCACTTTTACAGTTGTCGGAGCCTACATATCGCCCTCCAGCCGACTAGACTGCGAGCGGTTACGCCGAATCCTGACAGCGACTCCTCAGCCATGGGTGATGACCGGAGATTTTAATGCTCACCACCATCTCTGGGGAAGCTCTAACACAAATTTGCGGGGCCGAAGATTAGTGACATTTGCTTCCGAACAAGAATTATGTTTGTTGAATGACGGCAGCCCCACCTTTCTGCTTGGAACTTCATATAGTAGCTGCTTGGATCTCACCTTTGTTTCACGCTCCTTCATGAGAAAAGTTAGGTGGTTCTCAGACATTGAAACGCGGGGAAGTGACCATCTCCCCACTTATCTTAGGATTGAAGGGCTAATGGACTTCAAGCCTGCTAGCAGCTCTCACCATATGGACTGGCCGACCTTCAAATCAATTATGGAAGACAAGTGCCGTGACGGCTTGACCTCTAGTCTTGAGGACACTATAAAGGGAGCCTTGCAGGCTGCTACACACTCCCTTTCAAAAACACCTACACGCGCTCAATATGACATCGAGCTGGAAAAGCTCCGTGCAATTCGTCGCCGCGCAGAGCGTAGGTACAGGCGTACAAAGTCTGTACATGACTTGAGGTTGGCCAGAAGGACTCAAAAGAAAATTCACCGTCGTTTAGACAAACTCGCATCGCAAAGGTGGAGATCTTTTTGCGAATCTTTGGACCCAAGAAAACCTCTGTCTCTGATATGGAGAACTGTTCGCGGCCTCCGTGGGACCCCTCAGCAGCGTCACCCTTTCAGGTCTTTGTCCCTTCACCAACAGTGCAGCGAGATAGACATCGCAGACAGTTTCTGCAGGGGGATCGCTGGAACCTTTACAAGCTCCGCTGGGACTTTGATGCCCGACCACCTACCCACATCACGCGACCCCCGCATGGACTGCCCTTTTACTATGGGTGAACTCGAAGCTGCACTTGCTTTGTGCAAGCGTTCGTCATCGCCAGGACCAGACGATATAACCTACCGTGCCTTACGTAACCTAGGGGAAGAGGCTCGGAAGGTGCTGCTCCTCTTATACAACAGCTCGTGGGAGACGGGCATGGTTCCCAAGGAATGGAAGACGAGTCGCATAATTCCATTGCTTAAGCCTGGGAAGTCGCCTTTAGACATTGCATCATATCGACCAATTGCACTTGCAAGCTGCGTTGGAAAACTAATGGAGAGAATGATTCTAGCACGGCTGGAATGGTACCTTGAACACTACCAGATATACCCAGACGCGATGTCCGGGTTCAGGCGTGGTCGCTCCTCCATAGACAACGTGATTGACCTGGTGACATATGTCTAGCACGAGAAGTCCCGCAAACGATTATCTGCTGCCATGTTTCTAGATGTTAAGGGAGCATACGACAGCGTAACACACGAAGCAATTTTGAGCACGTTAGAAGCAGTCGGACTTGGTGGCAAGACCTATTTGTGGATCAGTAGCTACCTAGAGCAGCGATCATTTTACATACTTACAGAGGATGGCCCAACCTCTCAACATTACAGTAGCCGTGGAGTTCCCCAGGGCGGAGTACTGAGCCCAATTCTCTTCAATCTAACGCTCATTGGACTCGCCGGCATCCTTCCTGGCACCGTTCGGCTCTCCATCTATGCCGACGACATTTGCATATGGGCATCGGCTGTGACACGACTTCAGCTTCGTGCGCGGCTTCAGAAGGCAGGTTCCTTGACATCATCCTACCTCCGTGAGCAAGGTCTGCAGCTAGCCTGTGAAAAGTGTGCTGTGGTGGCATTTACCAGGAAACTAATGTCGCCATACGTCATAACCCTCGACGGGCAGGTGATCCCCTATAGCAAAAGTCACCGATTTTTGGGAGTGATTGTTGACAGAAATCTGTCCTGGACACCCCATGTGAACTATGTGAGGAAACGGCTGACAGGAATCTGTCACATGTTTAGATTCCTAGCAGGAAAGACCTGGGGAGTGTCAATTACATCTATGCTACAGCTGTACCGAGTCCTTTTCATTGGATTCCTGCGGTACAGCCTACCAGTGATCGCGAACACCTGCAAAACTAACTTGAATACACTCCAAGGCATCCAAGCCCAAGCCCTGAAAATATGCCTTGGTCTGCCAAAGAGCGCGTCGTCGACAGACGTTATAGCAATCGCTCGCGATCACAATGTCAGAACGCATGTAACCATTGAAACAATGCGTGTGCACATAAGACACTGTGCCCGGACCCCTAATCACCACCTCGCAGGTCTTCCAGTGGAACGACCCCGCACAACGTTCAGTTCAAAGGTCCTCGCCCACCGTGCCTCTCTTTCGTCAGGGTATGCACCTACAACAAAGGCTTCAATTCCTCCATGGTGTGTGAACCATCCTCAAGTTTGCCTCAACATCCCTGGTATTCTGAGAAAGTCGGACTTACCACCATGTGCACTCAAACAACTAAGCATGTTACACATGTATGCGAAGTACAGGGGCTGCACAGAAGTTTATACCGATGGCTCAACCACATCAACCAGTTCCGGTGGTGCTATAGTTATCCCAAGAATGGGAGTCACCCAGCACTTCAAAACTTCCCACGTCACCACATCTACAGCTGCAGAGCTCGCGGCTCTCCGCGGAGCGCTTCATATTATACACGCTGAGAGTCCTGCAAAGTGGGCAATCTTCTGTGATTCAAGATCAGCTCTACAAAGTATACAGTCGTTTCTTCGACACGTGGAGCAAAACCACCTTACATACGAAATCGCGGTACTTGTGCAAAATTTACAAGAAAAAGGACATGAGATATATTTTCAATGGATACCAGGCCATTGCGGTATCAGTGGAAATGACTCCGCAGATAAGGCAGCTCGGACATCAGGCGATGAAGACCGCTGTGTTCCCATTCCGCTCTCAAGGACCGACGCTGCAAGACAACTTCGCACTCTTGCACGAACCATGTCCTTAACTGAGTGGAATACCCCATACACGAGGCGCACCAGACTGCACCGGCTAAACCCATCGCTGCAACTCGGACCTCCGGCTGGTTTGCACCGACGTAAGACTTCGCTTCTTTGCCGATTGTGGTTGGGAGTGGCCTTTACGAACGCTTACTCTGCGCTGATTGGAATGGCTGATAGTCCTGCCTGTGCTGTCTGCGGATGCGCAGAGACCATAGATCACTTGTTGTGCCACTGCCCACAATTTGAGGAACATCGACTGCCTATGACCGAGTCCTTCACAAAGCTCGACGATCGTCCACTTTGTGAACAGACAATCTTAGAATACCGTTCTCACGGTCCAACGGCTCAGAAAGCAATGAAAGCGCTTTTGGCCTTTCTAAAAGCATCTGGCCTAGCCGAGCGCCTATGATATTGTATAGGACTGCCCTGTAGGCATTCCCCCTCTCTCCTTCTCTTTACTTTTATTCCCCTTTTCCCATCCCCCAGTGTAGGGTAGCAAACCGGACTCATGACTGGTTAACATCCCTGCCTTCCCTTCCTTATTTCTCTCTCTCTCTCTCTCTTGGGAGTCACGCATGACGAATACATTGCCGTAAATGCTGCCGTCGCGACACCCAGATGACAAAGCATCGCCGAGACTGTTGCGAACTCAGTCCTGAATGAAGCCGCTAACTGCGACGATGACAACGAGCACGAATGAGGTTCCGACGAGTTGGCCGGCGAATTGGCAGATCCCAGCTTTGGAGAAGCCATCATGGCAGTGGACCTGCTATGCAGGTACGTCACACCTCAAAGCGACGCTGACAGCAATGTAGCAAGCTATTGAAAAACGCATGGTTCTTACCAGTGAGCAACAGAAATGGCAAGCTTCTATTCTCGATCTTTTTTTAGGCATTAGGGTCACATTCTTGAAATAAATTGTTTTTCTCATAGTGGCACTGTTTCCGTTCATTTTCAGAGCTTTCCTCACTCTCGTGTTTTCACGGCTACGTTTTTTTCCCCCGGTCTGGCGAAAAACGTATGAATGAGGTTCCATTGTACTGCCAGCAACGAAGTGTTTAAGTCAGCAGCGAAGACAATATAAAAACACAGAACAAAGTACCTCGCTGTCAAAAAAAATGGGGGGGGGCAACTTCACAACAGCGAAATACAGTCGAACACGGTTATATCGAACTCGAAGGGGATCGTTCGATATATCGAAAATTCGATATGAAGAAATACAGGCCTCGAGACCTTACAAGTGGTGGACGATCACCTAGAATCGGCGCATTCAAGAATGACAACTAATTCCGCGGACACGAGGCAACAGAATGTTTTACTTGCGTGAAAAAAAATCGCTTATCTTGGCCTGCCTCTTCGCCTTCGAAATGAAGTTGAAAACACTGGTCTCGATCTTATCAAGGCTGTCCAGGTGCGACAGCCCAGTTCCCTCCATGTCGCCGCAACAACGGCGAATCAAGTCGAATGCTGCCGCCACTTCAGCGGCGGAGTACCTGCGTGTAGCCGCCACCTTGTTTGGATGATCTTCGTCGTTACTTAAGCTGTCAGCCTGGGCATCCTGGGTCCCTGCGACCGCAGCTACAATGTCCTCATCAGCGAGGCTCGCAACAGCCTAAACATTGCAGTCCGCTTCCAGGAAATTGTCCGCAGACACTTCGGGTGAAACGGCAGCCGGGAAAAGGGACGACAACTCACGAAATGCGTCGTCTGTGCGCTCTTCATCACTATCTTCACTGGTTTCCACAAGTTCCGCCGTCATGAAGCCTGCCTTCCGGAAGCAGTTGGCCACTGTGTCCGTCTTCACGTCTCGCCAGGTGCCCATCATCATTTGAATGGCACCAAGCAGGTCAACCTTCACCTCGGTGCCCATACGGAGGTTGACAAGCAGCCTATCAAAGAATCGCCTCCTGTAGCCCACCTTGAAGGACTTGACGATGCCCTGGTCAAGCGGTTGCAGCTACGCTGTCGTGTTGGCTGACAGAAGCTTCAGCTCGATCTTTTTAAGCTCGCAGATGGTGTGGTGGGCCGAGCAGTTGTCCACAAGAAGGCAAGCGCGAGGTCCCGACTTGCCCAGCTTGACATTCCACGCTTGCAGACATTCTTCGAACAGCTGACACGTCATCCACACCTTCTTGTTCGAGGCGTAGCGAACGGGGAGCTGCTTAAGAGTTCTTGAAACAGTGCGGTGCCCTTGCTGTCCCAATCACAAAGGCCTGGAGCTTCCGAGACCCATCCACGTTGGCTGCGAGCAGAACGCTCACGCGGACTTTACTCATTTTGCCGCCATGACACGTGCCACCCTGGACGTCGAGAGTCTTGCTCGGTAGCATCTGCCAAAATAGACCGGTCTCGTAGGCGTTGAAGATTTCCACGGGCGAAAACTTCTCTGAGATTTCCGGCCACTCCTTCGTCATCCACTGCTGGATGTCCTGGCTGCTTATGGCTTCGCTTTCACCAGAAATGGTTTTGCCAATGATATTGTAGTGTTTCTTACATCAGTGAAGCCACCTGGTGTTGTCGGTGAAATTGTCTTCACCGAGTGCAGCGGCAGACCACTTGGCCTTAGCCATCAGCATTGGGCCATCCATTGGAATTTTCTTCGCGCACACTTCTAAGAATCAAACATAGAGTGCCTTTTCTACTTTCCTGTGGGCAGAAGCGCACACACGACAGGCTCCCGACATTCGCTGCTCCGCCGCCTTTGCCTTGATATCCGCCTTGTTCTTCAACAAGGTGCTCAGAGTGCTCCGTGGTATCCCAATGTCGTCCGCCACCGTCGAACTTTTTTCGCCCGCCTCAACACGCTCTATGGCTTTCAACTTCGTCGCAAAGCCAAGGTTCTTGCGCTTCTGATGCTGGCCAGTGCCACAAGAGAAGTAGAAAACTCAAGCAGTCCACAGTGCCTTTGCACAGCACGCAAAGCACGCACGGAAAAGAGGAATGCGGAGGTATGCTACAACTTACGGAAGTGAACTCCGCCAACAAAGCGCTCGCGATCTGTCGCAATGGCCGCGATGGCTACCCGGGCTATCTGCAAGGGCAGCAGCGATGTACGCGCGAGCTGTAGTTGGCTAGTCAAAACTCACAAAACAGCAACAACAACAAAAAAGAGGCGGAAGGAGGAGGCCGCCGGCTCCTTCGTTCCTGCTCGCCGAGCCGACGATAACGCGCAGAAAGCATGAGACACAGAGAGATAAAAAAAAGCCGTTCCGCAAGTTGGAGAACGCGCCCAAAGTACCCAACAGGAGTACCCAACAGGAGTACAGTCCGAGCCCTTTCGCCTTCCCCTTTTTCGAGCGTTTCGAGTGTCGGCAGAGGCGCGGTGCTGTGAAGGTGGCAAAGGTTGCGGGGCGCAGCAAGTGCTGAAGCGCACCTTCCAGCTCACACGGTGTTCAATATATCCGATGGTGGGTCAAAATACCGTTAGATATAAACATGTGAATTTCTATACTTTTACAAAGGATTTTCAAGGAGATAATTTACGAGTTCGATATAGCTGAAAATTCTATATATGAGGGTTCGATATATTTGTGTTCGACTGTATTTAAGGGCCTCATACCAGGTCACACAGCAAATTGTAGTTATACAGTGGGAGTTGTTCTTTGCAAAGTAGAAGGCATTCTACTAAAACAATTTTTCAGATTGGTTAATTACAAGTGGAGAAAACATTTATATTGCAGCAGTGCACGCAAGCAACAAAAATGATGCGAGGAGGTGAGTTCCATGCCCTTGCCGCTTGGCCTGCCTAGCCTTCACAAGCCAAATTCCTTCCTTGCCTTTTCCCGCACCAGAGCAGAGGCATCACGCCCTCTTATGATGCATAGGCGCTCGTGGTTGCATCCATCATCCTCTCCAGATTAAACATGGACACATGCGAGAGGAGCGCAAGCGGCCAGGAACGGCTTTCCATAGAAAATTTCAACTGCTTCTGTGGCGCATAGCAATTTAACTCTTGGCAGACATAATAGGGAGTGTGCAATCAGCAATGTGCATTGTGCATCATGTTTGTTAGTTCAAAATGGCCAGACCTGGTGAGGGGCCTTTTAAACTTTTTGTAAGAGTATGTTTACAGAACACCATGAAAATAATTATACCTCACAACAGAGCAAGGTATTTATCCGCAACTTCAATAAAGCGAAGTTACAGTGCTGCCACAAAGGACACTGGGGAACTAAATTGGAACTACTGTGAACCCCAGCTGCCTAATGGCTATAATACTGTAAATTTGGTTTTTTACAAATGCGTTCATCATATCGCCCTACGAAAAAGAGTGTCCTGCTGGCAGCCAATGATGTTAGTACAAAAAGCAAGGCCTTTGTCAATCTCTTGCGAGCAATGTTTAGGAAAAAGGGAAGGCACATCGCCAACAAAGCTGGTACATTACAAGTGATCTTTACAGGCAAAAAATAGGATGGTTTCACTTGTTTTGAGATACCCAAGAAGCTATCTTTGGCCTGCTCAAGAAAATAACTAATTAAACGTTTTTACACGAAATATAGGTGTTGTACACACTGTTTCCGCAACCAGTTCTAGGTTTCAATGGCCAAGTAATTCTTCAGAGCCCTTTGCATATTCGTGCGGTGCAACCACCCACTCTTACAATTTACATGTGTGCTCTGTCATATATCAACTCACAAGACTTCTTTTAAATCAATGCATAATGGTACCTGCAATAGAAAATGTCAATTGATTCTACGATCGTGAAACGTTTTCTGAAATTTTTTCACAAATAGTGTAATCAGAATCCTGCCCCTCCAAACTACAGTAGAACCTCGTTATAACGAACCCAGATATAACGAACTATCGGATATAACGAAGCAATCGCACTTCCCCTTGAAATTCCTATAGATGAAATTGATATTGGTTATAACGAACTAATGGTTATAACGAAGTAATTACCACTCCCCCATCAACTTCATCATAACGAGGTTTTACTGTATGATATGCATTGTTTCGTTGCGCTGTCTGCATTGATTTACAGCGATAACAAAATGGTTTCGATTTCACAGCGCAAGCTCCCCTCAACTCTGCAGCTGACATGACATGTTAGTCGCACCATGGCCTCAGAGATTCAAGTTCTCTCAGAGGCCATGGAAAAACAAGCCGTGCTACAGCCTTGCTGCCACACGGCGGCACCATATGGGGTCCAACAATTTCCTCACTTCCAAAGTTCTATACAACGCTGTCAATTTAGAGCAAACAAACATTCGCTATATGTTTACGTTGTTAATGTCTTAAGGTGACACCACTCAATATTGCCTATGCCGGCCTGTGGTGTTCCATGGTCGTTTCGGCAGCACAAGAAAGCTAGGATTTCAAACGGGCGTTATTAAATGTACACTGAATATTGCGCCGAAATATTTTGGGATCCGCATGTGGATTGCCTATTGAAGCAGTGAAAGTAACAATCAGGTGATTCCATATTCTTTTTCACGACCCCTTTAATCTATGCGCATTGTCACAAAACAGGAAACGTGGTGGCCATGAAAACACCTGCCGTGATGCTCTGCAAGTGGCAGCAATAGCCACTTGTAGCTGTTTACGTACCAGTGGTGTAGCTTTAAAGGGGTCCTGAACCACCCTCCGGGCTTGGTGAAAAAACATATTCTACGGCTTGCCTACGCTGCAACGAACATCTCAGCCAAATGCTGTAGTCATCTGCGAAGCGTAGCGTTCATAAGCGGAGCACAAAGCTTCCACTTCTTCAGGAGCCCTCAACTCAAAAAGCGGCTTCTCCTCACGCTCTTTGAATATGCTCTATTTCGTCATAGAGCATTTACAAGGAGCGTCGCTGCTATTGGCCGATGGCAGACACGCCCGCCTCGGCTGTGTGCGGGCCCTTCGCAGCGCGCCTTTTTTAAAACCGTAAGCGCGTGCGTGCCGTGCGTGCCGTGCGCTCGCTTTTCCTTGCGTTGTGAGCACCTCTATAGGCAAAATAGTTGCTGGAAATATGTAAAAATATATTTGTTAATGCGCAAGCCTCATAGATGCCATTCGAAGGCGTCCGTAAACTACCTCGGCGTCGACGCAAACGGTGCGGTGCAAAAGTCACCATATAGTTTTCCAAGAAGCCAACAAATGCATGCCTGCAGCCCGTACTACATCACAAATTAATCCCAAACTTTAATTAATCAGTGATTGTAGATGGGTTTATTCCCTATGGTACTCCAATGTGCCACCTTCTAGTACTCGTACTCAATAACATGGCTGGAGTCAAACCCAAAATATTTCTTCTACAAGGTAGATTAAAGGACGAGGTCTGATTACGGTGTACTTGAGTGGATTAGAGCTCATTAAGGTGCATTAGGGTGGATTAAGACAGACGGAGGTGCATTAAGGTGGACTATGGCATATTATAGAGGGGATTACGCTAGACTTAGATTAGGGTGAATTATGGATTATAGCAGATTAGGGTTGACTACGGTAAATCAGTTTCGAATGAAATCATTACATCTGTAATGTTTGGCTTAATTTGGCGTAACGTAATAACCTGAGCTTATTGAGACCTGACTTAGTCTTAACTTAATTAGCCAGGACCTAATTAGGGCTACGCTAATTAGACTCGGTCTAATTAACTTATACCTAATGATACATTGTTTAATACGCTGGTCTTCATTACTCATGATATAATTATGCTTGGGGTAATTAGTCATATCTTAATTATACATGGCCTAATTAGTACAGGCCTAGTTATGCTGTTCTTTGACATATTATTTTAATTAGATATCGCTTGATGAATACTACCTGAAATAGGCTTGATTTAATCACTGTTAGCCTAATTAGTCCTGAAATGTTTAGTCGCAACTTAATGAGGCTTGACCTTGAAGTCTTAGCATAATTTACCTTTGATTAATAAGTGCTAGCTTAGGTTTGACTTAACTAGTAATAACCTAGCTATGCGTGATTTAATTAGTACTAATTAATTAAACAAGGTCTAATTAGAAGCTTGCTTACACTAGATTAGTTCATATCAGCTAAATTAGGCTTCGCATAATTAGATTTATCTTAATTAGACATGATTTATTAGTATCGTGGCTTAATTAATTATAAATCATTAGTATCCGCTTGATTAGGTGTGACTTACTTGTCATAGCTCAATTCAGGTTGAATTAGTTCAGTTTGGCTTGGTTTGGCTTAGTTGGATTAGTGCTGTCTAAACTAGGCCTCAATTAATTATTCCTAATTAGGCTCTCTTGAATAAGACTTAGCCTTACCTAGCTAGTCCTAGGAATCTTAATTAGGCTCCATTGAATGAGATTTAGCCTTACCTAAGTCGTCCTACGGAGCTTTGCCTTTAGTACAGCGTGGTAGTGTTATGCTAGCATTACATAACTTAGCGGAGTTTTCGGCAGATTTGCCAATTTCACCAATAGCTTAAACAGCTTCACTGTTAAAATTGAACTAGTGTATTCACACATTAAATTAATCCATCCATCTTACCGCATGTCAACGCACCTTATTCCACATTAACCTGTCGGCAAGGGTCCGAGTTGTGAAGGTCTTCCTTCCGAGTCATAGTAGTCACGTTCGAGCCCGGCAGCATGATTATCCCGTCTACAATCACTAATCAACAATTAACTAACTTGGGGTTATTCAGGACAAGGTGGAGCAGCGTTGGCAGTTGCGCTGTTTGTCCTGACGCCGCGTTATGCGCAATATCGACGACACGCAGCGCACTGACAAAGTAAACGCTCACACCTGCGAGCCTAAACGTATGTGACGAACGAAAACAAAGCTTCGGAGGATCGAAAAAAAAAAAAGAATGCGGTGATCGCGAGGGCACGCGACCGAGCCCAGGCGCGAAGCGAGCAGGCGGCCACAAGCGCGCTGCGAAAAAACAGCCCCTAAACAGCCCCCGGTAGTCGCGCGCTTTTCGTCAGCCACTGACACGTCGCTGAAGTCTGGTGACGTAAAGCGGTGGGCGGGGCACCTCCTTCGACGCCGCCCTAAGGAGCTCTGTACCCTCTATTCCGCAGAGTTGAAACAGGACTGGAAAGGGAAGTTTTCCGGTCGCAATATCTTCGCTCCTAACAAACCGTTTCGAAAAATTCTTTCGGCTGTGAATTTCTGAGAGGCATTCAATACACACCCAGCCGTTTTCAAAACCAAGCCCGAGCGGTGGTTCAGGACCCCTTTAAAGCATGCATCTGTGTTTTCTTTTTTTTTTTCGTGGTGCACGATCACACAGCTTTTAATGTCAGCATTTTTTTTTTTAAAAACCCAATAGCCACTTGCAGCTGTGGAGCTTATGTACCAGTGGTATAACTTTAAAGCATGCATCTGTGCTTTTTTTCATGCTGCACATTCACATAGCTTTTAATGTCAGCATTTTTTTTTAAAAAACCCTGTAACGTGACTGCAATGCCCCCTTTTGTGGAGAGCAGACAATTTGCCTGCATCGGTTGGTCGGTCGGTGTGGGATTGGCATTGCTTCCGGTCAGCGGTGATGGGGGGCTCAAAATCTCAGAGGCCATGTTTTGGAGCAGTTTTGGTGCAGTTTCTCTCATTTGTAGCATGGATGTAGCAACATTCACGAAATGCAGCAGGTTGGAGCAATTGTCGCATTCCCATCACTATCATTTGTTATACATGTAAGACGCCAGACTGACTAAGTATTAAAGGCAGATCGCAATGAAATTTTGCACTCTGCAAAATGCTGTTTCGAAGACTAGCTGCACATTTTGCTGCTTGCCAAATGTAACCTTCAAAATGCAACGGGTCATCCCAGAAAAAACTTACAACTAGCACTGTTTTTGATAGCAAAACCAGAAAAAGCAGCCCCGTTACCGCTGACCGGAAGCAATGCCAATCCCACACCGACTGACCAACCGATGCAGGCGAATTGTCTGCTCTCCACAAAAGTGTGCATTGCAGTCACGTCACAGGGTTTTTTTTTTAAAAATGCTGACATTAAAAGCTATGTGAACATGCACCACGAAAAAAAAAATACACATGCATGCTTTATCCTTGCACAAATTAAAGCGTTTCGCTCATAGAACATCCAACAGTGGCCTTTCGCTTACAGCACTGTTTCCCTAAACAGTCCTGTTTCCCTGCGAATTCAAAGGCTGCAGTCAGAACTGCCAGTAAATCGGTCGAACTATAAGCGTAATGCTCGGTAATGCTGAATACAAAAAAGCCCATTCCATTTACAATATGCAAAAGACAAACACATTGGAAACTCTGCGTGCACTTCCTCTGCCCTTGCTAGCAGTGGCTGAGCACTCAAAGTACTGTGTAAGGCTGCACACTCCTTTTAATCTTCAATGGCACTTTTACAATGCAAAACCAGTCACACGTGAAGTCATGTTTGAAGTGCGCTGAGCAAAGCACTACATTCTTCAATATTTCCTATTTATTTTGCCTCACTACAATAACAGAGAGCTTTTTGGATCTTTGCGTTTTTAGAAAAAGCATGAAAGATTGCCCAACCACGATATACGTGTTGGAGCAGCCTATGGCTCTGCACCTTGTTCGCATCACACTACAAAAGAGCACCAACTGCCAGTTAAAATCTTCTTGAGCAGTCACTTGACAGGGCGATACGCAGAAAATGGAGATGGCCTGAGCTGGGACATCCATTATTTCCGGTTGTGTTCCAATTTGTCACGCAATCCCGGGGCACACCCCTAAAGCTCCCCGTTATCTGCCAGCTGGCAATTCGAGTACTAATTACAAATGAAATACACAACTTCAAACCTTTTTCACCCAATATATACATACACTCTATTCCTAGACAGCTCTACCCAAGTCAAATTTTGTCGCAATTGGCCTTTAATACAAAGAGCCAAGCCAAGTTTAATTAACCGTAACTATTACACATGGTGAGATAAGACAAAAATGGTAACTTACGTGTGTTCCTTCTAGATGCTGAAAAAAAGAAACAGAGAAATGAAGAGAGAGATACTAGTATATTGCACCTGTATTGCAACTGTTTCAAAGGACCCTTCAACATGCTTTAGGAGTTTCTAAGAGGAGTTTCATAAATAAACAGGCACTTTCACCCCAACCGAAATGTAGCTGCCATATACGGGGTCCAACTGGAGACCCCAAGCTCACCAGCACAGTAGCCCAGCCACTAGGTTATGTTCAGGTTAGCACATTATCACTGCTAGTTCACATGTTTATGATACTTAAAGGAATGAAATTAACAGCTGCACAGCTCAGCATATGTTGACCAGAAACAGAGAGCATGACTAATTATTAAAGAGCAAGAAGAGAAACAAGGAACCCCTCACAGACAGCATATGTACACTGCTATAGCTATTACATCCATTATGACTGTATGCATTCATGCTGAAGTGCTGCAGCAAGCCTTCCATTACTGAATTCCAATGGCATTTTCACACAAGTCTTTTTTTTTTTTTTCATTGCTGTTGTTTCAGCAGCACATTAGGAATGAGGATGGAAATTTAGGCATTGCTAACAGAAGTAGAACAGCCTACAATAGATAACCACTAAGAGAAGACCCTTGCCAAGCTTTCTAATGAAGAGCAAATCGCACAAGACTTCTCACAAAATGAGCTGACTACAGTGGCTCCTAGCAGGGAATACTGCTTTCACAAAGGCAGCCTTGGGGCAACCCTGAAAAGAACCACCCCCATGTAACTAAAACCAGATATCAAACAAGATAAATGGATAACTAGTTCTTTCATTTCTAGAGAGTAGCACACATTATATGCATTACAGCAAGAAGTCCTAGAAAAGAAAACCATCCACACTCAAGTGACATGGAAGTGCTTGAAGGAGATACGCAACTCTTCTTTTACTCCAACTGGCAGCTCCCTTCAAAAAACAAGCACCTGCCACTCACAGACTGAAGATGCACAGGTGTTTTCTTTTAATTAAATCATTTTACTGTGTTGTACCATGCAGTAATTAACATATCTTTTCAAGTATTAGTACATGCCAAACATGAACAAAGGAACAAGATGGCACACAGCGCTACTAATAACACAGTGGTTTATTTCAAAGCAAACGCCAGCATGTACACTCTGAATTCCATGGTTCCGTTACTCAGAAGGAACTCTGTCATTAGTACAAGCCGATAAGGATGGTGGCTTTACCATTCTAACCAACAGGGTTTATAATTCCAAGGCACTAGATGCTAGTAACTCAATAATTTTTTTTAAACGAGACGATGCGTGCATAGCAAGTCAAGAAGGAAGCACGTAGGTTGTGTAAAAGCCTTGACTTAAACGCTCTGTAGGGATCTCGACAAGAGCAAAAGGCGTAGTTTAAAAATGTCTTTCACGGCCAAAACCCATAAAGACGGCTGCTAATTCTGGGTAATTGTTCTGGAAAATGGTTGCTGGCAAAAATCACTCACAACTTTCCTGCAGGAAAAGTTAAAGGTATTGACAATCGAGGACCCTTTCCTAATAACTAGTTCTAATGACGTCATCAATTTTAAACGACAGTGCCAATAGCAGCTTCACCACACTTTTTTTGACATCAAGGATGTTTTATTCCATTCCGCAAAATGAACTTCAACAGGATGCAATAGGCACTCACGGTGCAGTGAAGTTCCAAAATGAAATGGGCAATGCCATTGACAAATTCTTAAGACTACTGAGCTTTTATCTCTCTTCCACATTCATATCTTGGGGGGACTCAAACTTCATTCAAAAGAAGAGCGTTGCCATAGGGTCGTCTATAGCGCCTTGCTTGAGCGACTTATTCTTGGCCCATAAGGATAGTTTACTGTGTTCTCGTTTGAAGGAACTAGGTGTAGTAAGAATTTTCCAGTATGTCAATGACTATCTAGTTTTATTCGAACGAAAAAGAGCCGATGCGTGCCGATGGGACAACTGCTGTTTGCTCAGTTTTTAATGAGTGCCTCAGCCCTCTTGTTTTAAAGGGATACTGAACAAAAATCTGAAAATATCGCAGAAGTGTTGAAATTCGACTCTAACCACGCCCTTGATCCCATATGAAGCATTCATTTCACATGTTTTCGAATGGATATCTGTAATTTTGGTGGATTGTGAGCGCTCGGTGGCTGCACGTCACATATGAGCACCGAGGCAGTGACATCATGTGCGCCTGAAGAGCAGCAGCAACAACTGATTCGGGAAGCAACTCCACCAGGGGTGGAAGCAGGCTATGACGTTTTGGAGCAGGCCTGGGAGCAGCCAAATGGCCATTTTGGAGCAGCTTTGGAACAGCAAATATGCACTTTTGGAGCAGCATCGGAGCATCAAATTTGCAGTTTTGTAGCAGGGAAAGCGAGTTTTGGAGCAGGTAGCCATTCTAAGAACATTAAATTAGCAAACATTTCCTTTCGACATATAGCAAATGTTTTTGCTAACATATATTTTGAAGGTGGCGAAGTGCTCCGAACCTTCAAATCTCTAGAACACTGAAAAAACAGACTTGCAAAGAAAGCAAGAGGAAGCAACAGGTTAGTGCTTCAAGACTGCTTCCTCTTCCTTTCTGACTCCCCTTTTTTTTAAATTTTGCGCTAAAATGTGTTCTCATGATTTCAACCAACTCCATCGAGGCAAGAAGTCCTTGAAATATCAGTATAACGAAACTGACAGGATGCGCAAAGAATTTATGGCCGCGGAATTTCATCTACAAGACCACACAAAATCGGTAAATATGATAATTATGACTTGTCCTCTGGTACCCACAAGCACACATATTGCTTACTGGCATCAAACTCTCGATAACTAGAACGTAGTCGGTCGCACACTGAGCTGTTCGTACAACCTTTGAAGCATGCCGAGAGCAGAGTGCCGCGCATCCGCATCGTGTGCAATAAAGGCCAACTGAAAACGAAGTGCCGAAGTATGTGTCTCCACAGTCATCAGTGATCAGCTGGAAAGCTGGAACGTTCGTGCCTTTTAATGCATTTACTGCCTTTGAACTACCTCTGTGCTGGCCTCATATTTTCCGAGCTGCGTAGTCGCTATCGTTTATCTCGATGACTGTGAGCGCGTCTTATCCGCAGGGAAGGGCACCACGGGTATAGTTTCGTTTTCATTCCATATGCGCACGCTGCGCACATGCCTTCATAAGTTGCTTTACTGCTATCAGTAGTCCCATAAAACCTCTGTTCAGGCTGTGTGCACTAGCTACGCGCTCACTTCAGATGCGTCGCTGCCGTTGATAATCACGGCAACCGCGATTTTGTCTGCAGTGGCTTCAATATGTACCTGTCTATTTTGTGAGTGTGGCGCCCACCGTCCATTAACGCATCGACACAATTTTCGGTAGAACTAGCAGAACACAGTTTCACTCGGACTCTGCACACGCTGGCTACGCACTTGTTTTAAAAAAGGGGTACTCGTCATCCTCGAGTGACAATGGTGGCTGCAGTTCTTGAGCAGCGATTCCACTGCGGCCTATGCGCCCATCAAACCGACCGGCTGCACCATGGTTCCGAAGTGTGGTACTTTGCCCTTGACCCTCTTGATCAGAAAAATTTAAATGAAGTCTTGCCATTTTTGCACACATTCGCGTTTTTCGGAGTGCCCGATTTTTCGGGCATTTTCAAGTCCCAGAAAGGGTCTGAAAGATTGATGGTTGGCTGTATTTGTACCAAGATGCCGTTTGAGAACACCTTGGTGCACAAGGACAGTTTGGCACAGATTGGCACAAATGGTGCAGCACTTCCACTCCTGCTCCACGCACCTTGCTTGACAAGTTCTTCCAGCTCCAATCGGGTTCCAAGCAACGCCACTGCACTGTCGTTGCTGTCCATTGTGTGTGTATGTGCATGCATGTGCGTGTTTTCTGCTGCTGCTCATATTGTGAGTTCCCTTCCTTTCCTCTGCTCCATTCGTGAACTCCTTTCTCCGTGCGTAGAGGTGGGGTTGTCCCAATCAAGGACATTGTTACTATCAACACCTTCAATGAGCCTCTCTCACCATTTCTGAAACGGTTTGCTTTCTGGCAGCATTTGACTTTGAACCCAGCACCTCCAGCATTGAAAGGGTTTGACATGAATGGAGGGTGGCGACCAGTCCGGAGAGAAGAGGGTGGGTGTATTTCCCAAGTCGAAGGAATGCCAATATCCAGCACAAAAAAAAAAAAAAAAAACGTCACAGAAACGTCACTTCCTCTAGTTCATGGCACCCATGCTAGGTGTGGTACTTTGCAAAAAATGTATTTATGTCATTACTGTCCGGCGGTTTCTGCCTGAAAACGAGTTTGTGTCAACCTGTTTCAGCACCCAATCTTTCATTTGAGCCAAGAATCTCGGCGGTAAAATTTTTGTTCTGTATCCCTTCAACATTTGAAGCACCCGTTAATGGATCCATCAGGTTTTCTAGATCTCACCCACATTTTTGCTAACAAGCAGGTATGCTGGTGTTACAAGCTGAAAGGCAAAAGCCCTTGCTTCCATACTCACCTGCACATTCAAAGTTGGTAAAACGAGGTATCATAAACTTGTGTTTCGAGAACGCCCTCTTGAAGTCATGCCAGCATTTGGTTCACAAAAGTACTGACAATCAAGTGGCACGTTTGGCTGACGCGAGCTACCCGATATGCATGTGTTGACCACTGTAGCTGGTAGCATGCTACATAATGCGAAGAAAGATGACTGCAAAGCCTCCGAATATGTGACACGTGAAAGAAAGAAGGGCGTCATTTTGCCTTATCTCCACACTATCAGCCATAATATGGATTGATTTCTGGGGTTTTACGTCCCAAAACCATGCTATGATTATGAGAGACGCCGTAGCGGAGGGCTCCGGAAATTTCGACCACCTGGGGTTCTTTAACGTGCACTGACATCGCACAGCACACGGGCCTCAACATTTCGCCTCCATCGGAATGCAGCCGCCGCGGTTGGGATTCGATCCTGCGACCCCTGGATGAGCAGCTGAGTACCATAGCCACTAAACCACCATGGCGGGGCTCAGCCATAATAGGAAAGAAATTGTGGATGAGCAGGGATGCATATAAAGTCAAACCCACTTATAATGAACTCAAAAGCGCCGTGAAAAATGGCCGTTACATCAGTAGTTCATTCTATGTGGACTCACCCTTTAAAACGCTCGCAAATTCACGAGTATGTCGAAAAACACCTTTGGTGACAAGTTAAGCTTTTTCTCTTCACAAATGAGCGACCGCTGCATACTTACGAATGTACTAAACTGTGTTTGCGTCAAACCTACCACCACCGGCAGAATGCACAATGTCCACAAAGAATTTCCCTCGGGCGTCTTCAAAATCTCGACTCACGGTAATGGCTTCGATAGCAGCGTATCAGCCACGCCAGGCAGAGCACACCGGTACCAGGAGCTCCGTCGCTTATTCGGGCGGAGAAGAGTGAAGTTCAAAAGAGATTTGTCATCAGCAACTGCGCAAGGCAAGTGTCGACGATCTCTAGATAACCACCAGCGCTTTTTTCACCGCGCAGTGCTGCATTTGCGTCATCTCGGGTGGCGTGAAGATCGACAGCGGCGATAGCTTCGCTTGAGTGGCAGTTTATACGGAGTGGCGTATAATGTTCATCTAAGATCCTAAATTGTTTGCGAAGCTCCCTGTATACCGTACGAAGCTCCCTCGGCCGTACTGCCCCTGGAGAAATGCTTACGAAGCGAGCGGCCTCACTTGTAGCATCCCAAGTCGGCGCGTGGTGCGCACCGATCTAGGATGTCTTCGCCACGAAAATTAGTGGGGCATGTGCGAGCAAGCATCTCTGTCACCCCCCCTTTAAGAGGTTTATTTCAACTTTTTCTTTTTTTCGCTTCGTATGCCCCATATTTTTACTGCAACTATGTCGGAAATTGTAAAAGTAGGAGGCTTTAAAGCATGTTCGCTATATGTGGACTCGGTTTCAATGGGTAGTATAGGAAAATCCTAAGTGCACCAAATTATCGTCGTTATAACCGATAGATTGTTATATCTGGGATCGCTATAAGTGGGTTCGACTGTAGTGTTATCCGCACCGCTGAAATTGTCGAGCTTGTGCACCAAGGTGAATGGGGGTGTGCGTGAGCCATGAGGTCACAAGGTCCACCGCCTCGAACCCTTTGTTTCCTGCATGGAAGGAGTGGTATATTCCATTCCAATCAGATGTGGAAAGGAGTACGGAGGTCAAACGGGGAGGTGCATCAACAATCGTCTGTGTGACCCCCGGAATAATGTTGAGAATATAAGTGTCAGGGCACCTCACTACACAATGCAAGCACTGCGGGTGCAAACCTCAAAGCATGTGCGGTCGCTGGCCAGAAATTGTGATCAGCTCACGAGGCAGATCATTGAAGCAATGGAAATTAAAGATAGAGATGCTGTTAGTCACCCATCAATTGTTTGTCAAAGAAAGAAATGGTTTTTATCACGTCTGCTGCTTGCTTGATTGTCGGGTTATTTGGGTCGTGTGTGTCCTCCCTTCTCCACCAATTTTCCTTTGCGCAGTGTGCATATGCACATATATATGTGACCATGCGAAATAAATCACTGAGCTGCTAGTATAGCTGTATCCCGTCTTGTTCCTTTCTTTGTCTGTGTTTGGAGTGTGCTAATACTTGAAAAGATATTTACCAAGTAGCCCACCAATCTATCCTTTTGAGTAATTACACACTTGTTTTCATTTTTGCATATAAATAAAATGATCAATTCAGTTTACAGTCAGTCAAAGAAAGAATAAAGTTTGTAATCAAGGCACGAATGTAGTTTAAAAGACAATTATGTATGATATAGAAACAGTTAAAATATACAAATAAGACAAAACTTCAAAGAAATCATCAGCACACAGTGACACTTATTACAAGACGCACTGTTTTGTGCCACAAATTGAAGGCTCCAAACAAGTACAAACTTTTGACTAAGACGTCTCATTCCTAAGAAATCCATATGGATTTCCTCAGCAACTCTGTGCTACAAATGAGAGGATAACGATTTTTTTTTTCTTTTAGTGTCCAAAAACGTTGCTATCGCTGGTTCAGAGCCCATGCAATTCAAAAATCAGCAGACTAACTTGGGCTGCAAACTGAATGCAAGACCTGTAGTAGTACCTCGTACAACTCTTTATGCTATGTGATAGCAGTGCCATGCTATGCTACGCAGCATAGCATAGCATGGCATAGCTTTACGGTTTATTGGAGAGGAGAAGGAAAATTGAATTGTAGCATAATGCTACACCATCTCAGGCTAGTTCAATCTTGCAATTCGAACCAATTATTCCATCACGACTGGGGCTATTACACGACTTCTTACAAACACCCGTAAACCAGACCCAAATTACGATTTCAAAATAAAAAACAGCTCCAATTTGACACCGTCATCACCTTCCCCGCTTCGAAGGAAGCCTCCTGCTGTCACGGGATGCGAGGAGCGCGGCAAGGAAGCGACTCTCCACACGGCTTGCTGGTAACAAAAACCCCTTTATTTAGAGGCGCCAGAGCACACTTGGCCTCGGGGCTGTAAACCGATACGCGCGCGGGGGAAGGCGCTCCCCACCGTTTACAATACAAGGTGCATGCGTGTTGCAGTACGCAAGGCGCCTGTGACATCTCCCTCCCTTTAATTGAAAATGCTGAAATGGTCCAGCAGAATGCCCGTGCGGCCCAATCGGGTGGTGGTGGCAGGGACCCTCGCCTTGATGTCGCCTTGACGAAAGGATCGATGCTTTGCTTGAGCAGTGATTTATGGCTGTCGGTTCGCAGCATGCCGCTTGCTCGGTCTAAGCTCCATCTTGTAGGTCAGCAAGCGACCCCATTACTGTCGACGGCTCGAAGTCCTCGTCGTCACTGTCGCAGAAATTCAATGAGGAGGAAGGCGGCTGCGCATTGTTCCTTGAGGCCAGCAATGGAACGAGTTTGTTTCTGTTCCAACACACATTTCCACGCTGTGTTTGGACCCAGTAGGGGCGGGGTGTCTCTGCCTGGTGTGTTGTCTCCCCCTCAGATTTCAGGTCACGTATCCAGACACGGGCTTTCGGAGTGAGAGGTGGCAGCTCTCTGGCCGCATGACTATGGCTGAAATATCGCCTCTGGCATTCCTTTGGTTCGAGGTCAGTTTCTGTCGCCTTTTTGTGGTCGACGTTTTCTGTGTGGCTGGAGGAGACTGGGAACCACAGGCACCTGAGAGCGAAGCTGGCGTCCCATGAGCAGTTTAGCTGGGCTGAGGCCTGTTGGCCCTGGCGCATCTCTGTAGGCCAGTAAGGCGAGGTACGGATCTTCCACTTTCTCTAGCAGATGTTTCATTGTTTGGACCGCGCATTCAGCTTCCCGATTCACCTGAAGATGAAGAGGGCTGCTTGTGGTGTGGTTGAAGCCATACACTTTTGCGAATTCTGCGAATGCGGAGTTGGAAAACTGCGAGCCGTTGTCTGAGACCACCGTCACTGGGATGCCGTGACGAGCGAAAATGCTCCTGAGCTGGTTGATCACCGAGTCTGTTGAGGTGGAAGCCAGAAGTGCTATCTAAAGGTACCGTGAACGACAATCCACATAGATAAGGTAGCTGTTTCCCCTTAGTCGGAATAAGTCGACACCCATAGAAGCACTGGTGGAAGCTCTGCCATGGAAGCTCCAGGGTAGCTGTGGGCAGAAATGGTTCGGCTCTTTGCGGTCGGCTCCTTGCAAACATTTGACAGTTAGAAACCATTCACTGAATTTCCGATGAGATGCCCGGCAACCACACAAACTGCTTGGCCCTTGCTCTGCAGCATTCGATGACCTGGTGCCCCTCATGTACTCGAGCAAGGATTTCACTTCTCAGGCAATGAGGAATCACCAGGCACGTTCCGTGCAGCAGATAGCCTTCGTTTTCTGACAGGCTTGCTCGGTGCTGCCAAAATTGCGAGAGGGGGGCAGGGACTCTACGTTTTTCTAGCCATCCATTGAGGCAAAAGCGAAGCAAACGTTGGCAAATCTCGTCTTTCTTTTCAGCTTTTTTTCCCTGGATCGAAGGCTGTGCAGACCCATGAGTACTCCCTGCACATAGGCGTTCACTTCACCACAGTGAGAGTTCCTGCTGGATAACTGCTTCTAGGTGGTGGTCTTGAGAGAGTGTCGGACGTAGCAATGCTTTTTCCTGGGACATACTGCACGATGTAGCTGGAGCGCATGAGGCGCATGCAGAAGCGCTGAATTCATGGTGGCAACAGATCATAACTCTCTTTCCCCAGGAGGGTGAGCAAAGGTTGATGATCTGTTTGAAAGGTTCCGTGAGGCCGCACAGGTATTCTTCGAACCGTTCAGCCCCCCGGTTTACGCCAACGCTTCCTTTCTATTTGCGCACACCGCGTTTCCGCTGGCACTCGGGATCTTGAGGGAAATGCCACTGGGCAGTTGTTCCCATCTCGTTGTACTTGCAGCAGTACTGCACCTAAGCCGTAGGCTGATGCATCTACTGAAAGTGTTGTAGGATACTCCACATGGTATTTTGCCAAACACTGGTCTGAACAGATGAGCTCCTTGAGGCTTTGGAAAGCTGTTTTTTAGCTGGTCCCCATGTCCACTCCGTTGTTTTCTTGATAAGAACACGCAGAGCAGCTATCCTTTAGGCTGAATTGGGCAGGAACCTTGCCAGACGGTTCCCCATTCCTAAAATATGTCGGACGCTGGCGATGTCAGTAGGTGGCGAGAGACACTTGACAGCATCGACCTTTTTAGGGCCGGGACGTATGCCTTGACCCTAAAGGCGCATCTCAAATGGCTGAGGGTGATTCCCGACGAGGCAAGCTGATAGAGCGTCGTGTCAAGGTTTGTGTCGTGCTCAGCTTGATCGCAGCCAAAGACGAGTATGTCGTCCATGAGGTTGAATACTCCTGTTAGTGCGCTCAAGATTTCGAACATGCATTTTTGGAAATATTCCGGCGCTGACATTATGCCGAATGGAAGTCTCTTGAAGCAAAAATGTCTGGTTGGGGTTATGTCGTCAGCTCTTGGCTTTCCATGGAAAGAGGAATTTGGTGGAAGCCCAAATCTGCATCTAGTCTTGAAAGCATGGTTGCCTCACCTAACAAACAAAGCAAGCGTCTGTTCCACTGACATGAGGGGAAATCTTTCCCTGAGGACCGAAGAGCTGAGGCGGGTGAAAGTCCACGCAGATTTGGACACCTCCTGAGGGTTTCACAACCGCAACGATAAGAGCACACCAGTCCGTAGGGCCTTCTACAGGGCGTATGACTCCTTGCTCTTGCATGTTACCTCCTGCTTGACGGCTTTGCGTAGGGGCACAGCAACGTGCCTTGCAGTAGCAATAGAATAGGGTACAGCCGCGGGATTGAGGTGAATGGTGTACGCAACCGGAAGCAGTCCCAATCTGCTGAAAAGTAGGGGATATCGTTCTTCAACACGTTTTGTAGCATAAAAACTTGACGAGTCCCAAGCCTTCGATAGCAGGCAATCTGAGGAGTGGATGTTTCAGCTGCTCCACCACGAAGACGACTTGGTCGGGCTTGTTTGACTTCCATGTGATTGTCACATCAAATTTTCCAACGACCTGAAGAGCGCTGCCGCTCGGTCCCAAGAGGGTTTCCCTTGTCGGCTGGAGTTGTTTTGGAATTCCTGCAAAGGTAGCCGGTACAACCGATACCTGAGCACCGGTGTCAATCTTTGCAACAAGTGTGAAGCCATTCCCGTCGACTTTAACAAAGCCATGTGTCGCGCTGAGCGCCAGTTGAGTGGTTCACAGCCACGAGAATCATCGCTGAGGTTTGTTGTTCGAGCATCGATGTCTCTTGGTGTCACTTTTCTGCATACATGAGCATAGTGTTCTCACGTATTACATTTGGAGCACTTTTCAGTCCTTGCTGGACACAAAGAAAGAGAGTGACAACTTCCACCGCAGTAGCCGCACAATTGGTCGCGCAAGTTCTGGACACTGCTGTGTGGTCGTGGAAGGTACTTGCTTTTGCCTCAGTGGTTACAAGAAATGGCGTCGAGCTCAGTGAACTTCAGATTGGGAGAGAACGGTCCCTCGGAAGCCTGAAGGAGCTCTTGCTGCTGCTTGTGCACGGACTCCTTTTGGCGTGCCTTAGCGAGCGCCGTGGCGAGTGTTAGGTTGGTGTCCATCTGCAGCGCTTTGGAGAGTAACAGTTTCTTGTCACAGAGACCCAGTATGAAGCAGTCACTGATGAGGCGATCCCGCTAATCACCGTAATCGCACTGGTCTGTCAGGTTCTACAAGGCGGTGATGTACTGGTCGACAGTCTGAGAGGGCCCTTGTTCACGCCGGTTGAAGCAGGCTGACAATGAGGTTCCTCACTTGCACAAAATGCAAGTCGAACATGGCCTTAACAGAGTTGCAGTTCCTGGCTTGATCCGTGGAAAGCGAGAATGTGGTGACAATCTGTCTCGCTTGCCGTCCCATCACATAGAGAGCAGATTTCGCACCTGGGTTTCCAGATCTTGTCGGACGAGCCCCAACGTGTATCGGTAGTTGTCGAACTCGAGGATCCACGCAGGCCATTTGGAGGCTCGATCAAATGTGAATGGGTGCGGAGGTTTTAAAGAGAAGCCCGTTGCGCTCACTGCTGTCGTAGCTGGTTCGGTCATCGCAGCTGTTGGGGGTCGTTGAGGACGACAAGAACCACGGCTAGGCGAGACAGCAGAAGGATCCCACTTCTGACACCATGTCAGGGGATGCGAGGAGAGCGGCAAGAAAGCGACTCTCCATCCACACGGCTTGCTGGTAACCAAAAGCCCTTTATTTCGAGGCACCAGAGCGCGCTTGGCCTCGGGCCGTAAACGGATACGCGTGCGGGGGAGGGTGCTCCCCACCGTTTACAATACAAGGCGCATGCGTTACAGCAAGAGAGGTGCCTGTGACACTGTCACAGAGGCAAGAGTTCTTACATTACGGTATCTGTATTAAGTAACAAGTAACATCTTTTTCTTTTTAACTTTTAATGGAGCAGAGATCACTAACCACACATAAAAACATAAAAAAACAGGAAAATATTTATTTAAAAAATAGGCATTTTTTTCATAGAACACAAGGCAAAGGGAGAGTTTGCTATTATTACAAAACAAATTATCTATCTCACGGAAGAATTTATTAAAACGTTAACTACTTACGTGTATTTCTGAGGCTTCTAGAAGCTGGAAGAGGGGAAAGAAAAGCATGATGCACGATGGCAAGAATTCGAAACACAATGCAAAGCATCACTAAAGCCTGCTTTCCAGTACACTAATCATCTGCATTATTTAATGTGATGCTGCAAGCAAATGTGACATTGTTTAGCCGCCATACATTGCATGAACGCAACTAGTAGACGCTAAGGTGTATCCAAGCAACCTCCAACATTTTCAACATTTTAAATAGACACACACTACGTCCTGAATGCCATGAGAATTAAATTTGGCAAACATGGCAATGCAATGAGTATTATCACTGGCAAAAAAAAATAAAAAAAGGAGGAATAGCACATGCTGACCAACACACTTTTTTTTTTTTGGCTCCCCCACACAGGAGCTTTGCTCACAGTGCATCACCCTCCATTGTGAACAAGGCTCACATGTGCTCAATGAAACGTCATTTCTAAATGTATGCATTTTTTTCACGTTGGTCAGTGTCCACTATTAGTCCCATTCACAAATGGCAACACTGTGTACCACATATAAGCCAAAGCCTGCTCAAAAGAAAACAAGGCCTATGCACAGGACAGTTCACTGTTAACACAAACACTCGAACATGCACCTCTGAATCACTGGCACCCTAACCGCAAGTGGTTATGCAAACAATTTCCATACACTTCACAGGTCTGCCGAAGGAAGTTGGAACTGCCAACCAAAAGTGGCCTGCTGCAAACCTATATAATTATGCTTTTGCAAGAGAACAAAATCTCCATGCAAGTGTTCTGTTTAGCAGTAGATGCCGCTGTACATAGTGTATATTTTAATGCATTGAAATATGGACATGACAGATGATGGTATCTTGCAGAACATTGTGACATTTTCTCTATTACATTACACGTCTATGTTTCTTGCGCCTTTTTTCACTCACGAGACGTTTTTTATTCACTTCCTTTTCTTTTTTATGTGCAAGCACTTTGACAATGTCATCGTTTGCATCGATTGTAGTTGACAGAAGCTCTGGAGGCGCATAAGAGGGGCACTTTTTAATCAAAAGGCTTGGTGGGCTGATCTATGATAGAGTGCAGTCTATAGTTAAATACAGTATTTAAGGCTCGCTCCGACATTCTAGGGGTCCTCATGGGCCGTTTTTTCTTTGATAAACTGGGTTGCCAGAGATCACTTTCCCACGTACATGTACACATACTCTGAACCCATGTGAAGTAGCCAAATAAAACATGTTCAAAACCCTTCCGGGCTCCCCTTAGTCTTTTGCCAGTGCTATTCACACAAAGAAAGCACTGTCAAACATAAGTTTTTAAATTAAAATCATTTTACAGGTTTACAACACATGAGGCT